>OY998181.1:143279576-143879576 GCA_963921935.1 Galeruca laticollis
AACGCGATTTTGGTTTGTTCAACACTATACACATTATGGACAAAGGAACGTATCGTATTTTGAGTAATTGTCATCTGTTTCCAATTTTTCATACAATCGACATAATCATCAAAAGTTATTTTTTTACTACACATTTTTTAATACTCTTTAACGACTTTACTCCCACACTGAACTTTGTAACCGTACATTCTGGACCAACGAAATGTGTGATGATTTGTTCATTAGACTCATCTTTCATTACGCATAATACTTTTTATTAACTCTAGGTATATTGTATGGATTATTAGTGTAGTAGTCTTATGTATCAAATTTGTCAATTTTTGTGTCAATTAAATATTTATATGCATCGTTACAAGTAAGTTGGTGAGCAAAACTGTTAGTGTCTGTGTACAATAGCTCACAATTGACTGCTCCCATTGTTGGAAGCATAAAATTATAGTGAAAGTCGTACATTCCAATTTTGGAAATATCGAAAATTGCCATATTCATATACATTGGTTTATTGAAAATGGAGATTTTTTAATTTTCCTTAGAGTCGGATCATCATTGAAAATTGTTCTATTGTGATAACGCGGACTAGAAATGAGATTTTTAGCACCATAACGTCCATCATGGGAAGATACAAATTCTATGATTGCATATACATTCCTTACATTTTATGTAACACACAGCAGGTGAAATCTTTTTGACCCTCCGAGAATGTCATTGTTATTTTTCATATAAAATCTTACCTGCCCGTCGACCGTAAATTCTCTCTCCCATACAGACAAATCACAATATTTGAATAATATTTTGTGAGTTCCATTACTAAAATTGTTAGTTTTATAATCATGTTGTCGAAAGTGTTGTCACATTTCGGTATAATAATCCGTGCCTGAAGAGCGTAGTCTTACTGGGACTTGGGTAAAGCATATAACAGTTTAATTTTAAGAATTTACAAATACAGAAAATCATATAACTATATTAAATGAATATACAAATAACGTGATTAAATTATAAATAGCTATAATGTCTATGAAAATTATCAATATCGCCATCAGTATCATACGTCCCTCTAAATATTTGGGGTGATTCATAATGAAATTCGGCAATACAAGATTCCTGATATTTAGTTTCAAAGAGTACTGTTTGATACCAAAAATGTCAAACGTATAACGGTGATGCATGTCTGGTGCCTCTGTGGTGTATGTGTGCTAACCCTGTGATGTGTGTCTGCTGTCCCTCTGCTTGAGTTGTAAAGTTGGTTCTTCTTTCACCACATCTATGATAAAAATGACATTCAGTGTATGACAAAGTTGTGAAATCATTGCTTCATTTTGTTGTTTTCTTGGAAAATAATTCATATAAACCGAGTGTCGCAGTAAATTTGTTAGTACTAGCACTGTCAAACAGACTTCTGATGTGAGTCTGGGGTGTGTTTGTTATCCCTTCTATTACCCCTCTGCTATCTATCTGATAGACTTCTGATGTGTGTTATCCGTTTAATAATATAATGAGTCACATCATATTTTACTATAGTGTAGTCGTACGAGCAACAAATCTCAAGCATGCAAACGCTTTGAGTGTCCTCTGTTGTCGAATAAAGTGGATTTGCTGTCATTGTCGTTGTCGTTCTAGTAATATCCTGTATGTGGAAATAATCTACCAATGCGGTTTGTTCGATGAAAATTTGAGCAATAATAGCAGAGATTCATTGTAACGTCCTTATCTTTATATACCCTGTGGCATCTTTTATGAAAAAATTCGGTATTTTTATGACTACGACCTGTATATATAAAAAATACGGTATCTTTATGACTACACCCTGTATAAAATCGCATCTTTTATGACTACACTCTGTATATATGAACATCACATCTTTTTGACTACACCTGTATATAAAGAAAAATGGTATGTTTTATGATCACACCCTGTATAAAAAATGTGGTATCTGTATGTACGATGATGGTTTCTCAGTATCATATTCAGACATATATTTGTTATAATTTACGTAGACATCCCGCTCAAAATACTACTAAACTGTGTGTGTCATTAACTTTTATATCTACATATTTCTACAGTCTTAATAATTACAAACACCCCATGTATATATCAATTTTAATCATAACATGCCTCGTATATTTTACGTAGATATTCCCCGCAGAATAATAATAGGGATGCAAATATCTTTTAACACCCTGTATTGAAAAAATATTCGTATACTGTAATGAACCTAATTTATGTATCATACAGAGGACTATTTAATATAGAAACATTAATAATCTTTATGGTCTAAGCTCAACGTCTTGTCGGCTTCTCAAATCAACCACTATACAGAATATTGTCATTCAAATATTTTAATGCGTTCCCTACCTGTATCCCAATGAAAGAATGCAGTTGGATTTTACCAAGAATGATTACAATGGGGCATATTTCAACTATACTGAATTTTATCCTAGCTATATGAATTCGACACAGAAGCGTCCTCTGTTGGATTATTCCTCATTCAAGAAGCGTGCATTGTTTGTTTATCACATTTTGGTATAATAATCGGTGGTTTATTATTAACGTTTCAAATTATACCAATATTTCAGAATAGCTATTTTAATGAAAAGTAATATTCAATAAAACTGTACCTCTAAGTTGTGTAATTATCGCTTCAAGATTTTTCTATTTGCATTGCATTCTTTTTGAAGAGCGGCTTAATTATATTAAGTGATTAAATTATAAATAGCTATAATGTCTATGAAAATTATCAATATCGCCATCAGTATCATACGTACCTTTAAATATTTGGGGTGATCCATAATGAAATTCGGAAATACAAGATTCCTGATATTTTTTTTTTTTTTAAAGAGTACTGTTTGATGCCAAAAATGTTAAACGTATAACGTGGTGAATGTCTGGTGCCTCTGTGGTGTATGTGTGCTAACCCTGTGATGTGTGTCTGCTGCCCCTCTGCTTGAGTGGTAAAGTTGGCTCCTTGTTTCACCGCATCTATGATAAAAATGACATCCAGTGTATGACAAAGTTGTGAAATCATTGCTTCAAGATTTTTCTATTAGCGTAGCGTTCTTTTTGAAGAGCGGCTTAATTATATCAATTTAGTTGGGTGCAAGCCCGATGTCTTAGATGTTCTCTTCTATCATGATAGATATCCGTTAATATCAGTATCTGCAAATATGTTGCTCTTTTGTTTGTTTCTTGGAAAATAATTCATATAAACCGAGTGTTGCAGTAAATTTGTTAGTACCAGCGCAGTCAAACTGATGTGGGTCTGAGGTGTGTTTGTTATCCATTCTGTTAACCCTCTGCTATCTGTCTGATAGACTTCTGATGTGTGTTATCTGTCTAATAATATATTAAGTCACGGCATATTTTACTATAATGTAGTCGTACGAGCAACAAATTTCAAGCATGCGAAGCTTTGGGTGTCCTCTGCTGTCAAATAAAGTGGATTTGCTGTCGTTGTCGTCGTTGTCGTCGGTGTCATCGTTATCGTTGTCATCATTGTTGTTATCGTTAATGTTGTGGTTGTCGTGGTCGTTCTAGTAACATCGTGTGTGTGAAAATAATCTACCAATGCAGTTTGTCAGATGAAAATTTGAGCAGTAATAGCAGAGATTCATTGTAATGTCCTTATCTTTATATACCCTGTGGCATCTTTTATGAAAAAATACGGTGTTTTTATGACTACAACCTGTGTATATAAAAAATACGGTACTTTATGACTACACCCTGTATAAAATTGCATCTTTTTATGACTACGCACTGTATATATGGATTCTTTTATGACTACACTCTGTATATATGAACATCACATCTTTTTTGACTATACCCTGTATATAAGGACAAATGGCATCTTTTATGATCACACCCTGTATAAAAAATGCAGTATTTTTATGACTATACTCTGTGTAAAATCACATCTTTTATGACTACACCGGTATATAAAGAAAATGCGCAAGGATGCTTTGTATATTATTGCGATAAAAATGCACTCTTACACTCGTATGTTGATTGAAGCCATCACTTTTCATTCTGAAATTTAGAAGTCCCAATCAAAATCCTTGAGATTGTCACTAAAAATAATAAGCGATTTTTCTATGATTACCTACTTATGAAGGATTCTGAATATAGTCAACTGCTTGACGCATTGTTTTTGATTCACATGTTCTAGTGACTAAAACGATATTGGTACAAAGGAGTATTGAAGAAAAAATTGAAAAAATTACATCGTATGGTGGCATTTTTATAGAATAATAATTAATAAATGCACACATACTTTCCACTATCGCGTGAAACTCTCGCTTCGAGGGCCTCAGGCTGAACATGTAGGTCATTGCATTGAATTAAATTATCTTTTCAATTTATACAGGGTAGCCATACCAAAATATGGGGATTTATTATATACTGAGTGTTGAATAACCTAGAAGGAACATTGTTACACTACTGAACCTTTTTTGTTTTTTGTTTGTTTTGTTTTTTGATTAGTAGGATTTATGTTTGTTTTTAGAAAGTTTAATTTAATAAAAGTTTTATTTCTAAAGTTTGAAGTTTGAGTATTAAATTCCATTTTACGAAATCTACCGAAATCTACCGAAATTTTGCGATGTACTCTACCGATTTTGATTTCAAACACCTGGCAACACTGATTCAACAGTTTCCAGTGAATAGTCGAGTTGTACGGGTGTGTTGAAATTTGGTGTATTGACGAATAGTGAACAAAATGGACATTCGCTTTGAGTAAGTATTATATCTCGTACAAACATATATCATTTATCATTTTACAATTACAACAGTGTAATATATACCTAAATGAAATTTTATTTGAATTTATTCAACGATTAGTGTCTATAGTTCATTTACGGTGACCTTGGAAATGTAGATGTTGCCATATGTTAACGCTAAGCGCTTACAGGAGCAAATAATATATGTCTTGTTTCAGAAGAGGCTTTTCGCTTGCTGAGGCATTGGATATGATAGAAAATGACGACATCGATGGAGACATTTTTATAGAGCCTCCTGAAATAAATATTGGGACAGACGAAGATTCTGGTGATGTTTTACTACTTACAGCCACGTTGATAATCTCACACATCGTCAACTGACAGCCGGTGCAGAAATAAGATTGAATGATAATAGTCGACTTGGTGTAAATTATGATGAAATAGAAACTACCGAAGAGATCTAGGCTGATCAACTTATGTCTGAGGCAACAAAAAGGTGGATTTCTGAGAGAAAGTCAACAAAAAAATCAGTACCGAAATGGATAATGAATGCGGACTTGGAAGTTACAACACCATTATCGTTTCCTAGCCCTGACTATTCGAAATATAAAGAATTAACTATGGTTGAAATATTTGAACAATTTATTGATGTTGAGTTTATTGAGCACTTAGTGAAAGAAACTCGTCGTTACGCTTTGTTTCTAAACTGCCCTGATCCCAACATAACAACCGATGAAATCAAATGCTTCATAGCAATCTTGTTTGTTAGTGGTTACAATGACCTGCCATCAAAACGACATTATTGGAGTTCTGGGGAGGATTTAAAAAATTTGGCTGTATCTGATTCCATGCGCCGAGGTAGATTTATGCAGATATGCCGATTCTTGCATTTTACGGATAATACAAAGCCAAGCCAACAAGATAAGGCATGGAAATTACGCCCAATAATGAAAATGTTGAAGGATCGTTGCATTCGAAATTTTCAACCTGAAGAAAACCTTGCATATGACAAGAGTATGATCAAATATTTTGGCAAACATGGGTGCAAGCAGTTCATTCGTGCTAAGCCAATAAGGTTCGGGTTCAAAGTATGGTGTATAAATACAAAAGCTGGATATCTGGTCAATTTTGACCTATATCAAGGAAAAAGCCCCAAGTCCAACGATGATTATCAAAAATTATTTGGAAAGGCCAGCAGTCCTCTTCTTGTTATGTTGGATGAGCTGCTAGATGGAAAGCGAAATCTGAGATACTATTTTTATATGGACAATCTATTTTCTGGGCCAGCTTTATTCTCATTTATAAGATTTCGCGGTTATCACTGTGTTGGGACAATTCGAGATAATCGAATTCCTAAACCCTGTCCTTTGCTTACCAGAACTGAATTTAAAAAAAAAAAAGAGGGTACTATGAACATGCGATTGAAAAAAATGACGGGCTTTTGTATATACGTTGGATGGATAATTCAGATGTCACTATGTTATCAACATCGTTTGGTGTTCATGAAGCTGCCCAAGTCAAACGATACTCCCAACAAGAGAAAAGACATGTGTATGTATCCAGACCAAGAGCAATTGGGCAGTATAATAATTATATGGGAGGAACTGACCAGATGGATCAGAACGTCAATACATATCGAGTCAGCATGCGTTCAAAAAAATGGTATTGGCCCATTTTCACTTGGATGCTTGACGTAGCTCTCCAAAATAGTTGGATATTACACAACAAAAGTAAAAATGAGAAAGTACCACAATTAGATTTGAAACGAGAAATTGCGATGACGTATATAAAACGATATGGAACTCCAAGCAAGGGTCCTGGTAAACCAGCTACGTCTTCGAATGCGTCGGATAGTCGCATATCAGACGCCATTAGATTTGACAGAATGGACCACTTGGTTATAAAATCTCCAAATAATAAAAAGCGAAGATGTGCAAAAAATACGTGCAAGTCCATAGTCAGAACAATGTGTTCCAAGTGTTTCGTCGGACTCTGTTTAGATTGTTTCCAAACTTTTCATACAAAATAATTACAAGTTTATTTGAAATAAAACTATGTAATAATTAGCTTTTGTTAACTATGCTACTTTGAATAAATATTTGCCGTTATGATTTCTTTTGAGATGAATGATTTTTATTTTCGTTCAGACACTTGGTAACCACATGACAATGAAAGCGCTTAGCGTTGCCATATGGCAACGGCCATTATCTCGTAAGCGGTAACCGAAAGAACATTTTCTGTTGAGACTTTTTTGTTAAAAACATCATTTAGGCTAACACTATCGTAATATAAACTTAATTCTCCTAAAAAAAATTATTCGGGCGCTAATGGGTTAAGATTAAAATAAATAAGTCATTAGAAATGGGACAATTTCCTCCAGCTTTTAAGACATCGATTGTCAAACCTATTTATAAAAGTGGAGAAAGGGATGAGATGACAAACTACAGACAATATCATTAATAAGGCTTCTCTCACAGTGGAAGCGTAAACATGCGAATTGTGGGACGTCCGTAAACGCACGTCTTCGCGCGAACGATCCAAACTACTTGTTTTGAATGCAAGCGCTCACAGTGGCTGCAGAACGGTTCAGGCATATACGTGCGTACATTTGCGACTTGCGACCAGATCCCGTTTGGTTGAGATATTTGCGTTTGTTCGCGGTTTTCTTGCAGGCATTCTCTTGGGAAAGAATTGAAAAAAAAATTAATACTGAAAAGCTAATTGATTTAGTACGAGAGCGGAAATATTTATGGGATCAGCTAGAACCAAATTATCACCATCGTAATTTACAAAAGTCCTTGTGGAAAGAAGTTTCCGAAGAAATTAATTTATCAGGTACGTAATTTGCTAATTTGTATTTATTTAAACTATATTCGTATTTGAACAAGATTTATAAATAACACAAAATATAAATAACTTAGAGATTACGTACAAAATATGTTTTTAAATAATCACGGATAGTGTAAGCCTCGGCTCTAGTTCTGTTTTCACCCAGAGTTCCAAATCTTCTATTATTTCTGTTATATTGTCCTGTTTCCATATTAATTTCATTAATATTAATACTTTATTTTTCAATAATTATATTGTGCAGTAAACAAATACATTTAATAATGGCATCAGCTCGATCTGGCGTAACTTCAATAGTCTTTAATAATAATCTCCATTTACTGGCCATAATTCCAAATGCGCATTCCACCACTTGCCTTGCTCTTGATAAACGCATATTAAATATTTCTTCTTCCGGTCCTACAATTCTTTGCGGATAAGGACGCATTAAATAAGATTTTAGTGGATATGCTTCATCGCCCAGTATAACATGAGGTATGTGCATATTTGTTCCAGGTAATGCTTTTTCTATGTTTACACTTAAAGCGCCATTCTCAAGTTGTCTCGATAGATTGGAATGAGAAAAAATTCCTCCATCGCTGTCCTTGCCGTATTCCCCTACGTCTATACAAATAAATTTGTAGTCCGGACCAACTAATGCTTGTAAAACTATAGAAAAATACTGCTTATAATTAAGGTACGTACTGCCCGCATTAGCAGGGTTCTTAATCCTTATATGTTTTCCATCTATACATCCCACACAGTTTGGAAACTTCCATTTTCTCCAAAATTCGTTGGAAATATTAGTAACCTCTTCATAAGACGGGAAAGGCATATGAGTTTCCTGAAGACAATCCCAAAGTGCTTTGCAAGTTTCATGAATAATTTTTCCTACGGTATTATCCGCAATTCTAAATGAAAATCCCAATTGCATGAACGATGAACCTGTCGCTAGATACAACAACAACAAGCGTGGAGAGACAGATAAGAAATTTAAAAAAAGTGGATGCTGAGGTAAAATAAGCTCCGACTGCAAATGTGTGAAAAATTATGGTAAAAGTGACATACCGAATATGAAATAATAAGAATAATCAAGCTCTTAAAGGAATAGGGAAGTGTACACAAAATTTGACATCTGCGATTGGAACATCTCATCAAGCCAGGTCTGTGTTCAGTTTTGATTATTTTGGTACCAAATTAAAGAAACAATAAATATTTGCAAATTATAAATTGATAAGATGAAAATATAAAGGCCTAAATTAGTCAAAATTTACAAATGCTCGTTGAAATGATCGTACGATACTCAAAGACAATATTATAGACACTTACCTTTCATTCAATATATTATTTCTTCTACTTTCTTATAGATATAATTAGTTAAGTATCATTTGAACTTCCTGTGATTCATATTTGTACATCGTTGTGTAATTTCATTCCATTTACTATCATTAAATCATCTGGTTATAACGTTTTAAATCATTTTATTCTTATGATATTTCAATATATTAGAATTAGAATACAGAAATCAATCCCTTATCTCAAGGGTATGTGGTTGAAATGAAATGTCCAGTGGCTGAATACAATAATAGTAAGAGTCCTCTGTTATATGAAGGTTCTCTATCCATTCCATAGGCGCACCAAATTTTTTTTTAATATATTCAGTTAAATTAAACAAACATTATTTTGAATCCTTTATTAAATTTTATTATTGAGTTATTATTATAAAATATTGTAATTCTATAAAATTAAAAAAAGAATACAGTATATTTACCGATCTCAAAGAGAGTTTTCATGCCTCCGACAGGAACTAGGAGCTTGCTAAGAAAAATATAAAATTGAATATAATAAATACTATAAAAAATAAACAATTATAATATATATATATATATATATATATATATATATATATATATATATATATATCATTCAATAAATAAAAACTTTAAAATACATCAATTTTTGATATATGTAAGGTTAAATTTTTTAGACTTTTCTCGGCATTGCTGCCATATTTTTTTCCCACATAAACTGGTCCACATACTCCATAAGAAATGGGGATGACATAACCCCCAACCTTCTGCAGTATCCCTTGAATGTAGACCAGAGACCCTCAACCCTATTTGTGCAGGTGCCAGTGGTAGGGTCTTTGAAATTCTTGGAGTGGTTCACTGTTTTATGAATAAAACCAAGGTTGTTTAAATTCGAATATGCCCTCCACTGGTCTGTCCAAATTTCAGTGCCCTGTTCACATGTTTCTGAATTAAGGGGATGAGAGTCTCCGCCTTCCTATCCTTCATATGAACTATAATGTTTCCTTTGGTGAGGGTGTCTATCATCCCCAAAACCCATACTTCAGGGACTATCCTGCCTCTCTTATATTTTCGTTTTGATACCACACTCTCATCAATTTGCACTATGTGTCCTGGTCCCCCTAAAAGTGTATCAAATTATGTAAATTTGAATTATTGAATGAAAAAAAGTTTACATACCTAATGGAAGCTCTTCTTCCTCCTCCAGCAGCATCCAACTGGCAATATCTCTAATAAATCTATTTATTTGGATTATAGATTTTTTAGAAATACCGCCAGTTTGGTAATAAACACTGGTCGTTTTCACCTCACACGACCAGTACCAAATTACTTCCAAAACTGTCCTCACTGGCAGATTCATGTGTTCAAAGAACGAATGTTTTAATATTGAGTAATAAACTCGACATTTTTTACATCGGAAGGCAAAGTTTAATGAGTTCATTCCATTTTTCTTTTTCAATTCGCACATCTTGCGGCAACTTCTGTTTAGTATGCGGCGAACCAGGTTATGCTGCATTAAGTAATGCACTAACCCTTCGTCGTCCTTGTTTATTACATCAAACAAATCTTTGGTGCTTGTAATTTCCATTTTTTAATTGATGTTCAAATATGATGGGTATCTTAATTTGACAAGAGTACTAAACTTGATTCAAATCTAGTTATCTTTGCCCACGAACACTATTACCAACATTAATTTTTTGATAGGCATAAAATAAGATCGAAATCTCTAGAACATTTTGTTCATACATGTAGCATGGTTGCCAGTTGTAATCATGCATTCACCCTTCCCCTTCTTGAAAAATATCCAAAACTTTGTGACGAACATTAGGTTATTCAAGAAGGAGAAGGGTGAATCCAATGATTATATTCCCTTCCCCTTCTTGAATAACCTGATGTGCGCGTTACAAAGTATTGGATATGTTTTCAAGAAGGGGAAGAGCGAATGCAATGATTATATTTCCTTGTCCTTCTTCAAATACACAATATAAAGATATCATCATAAATAAATGTGTTTATAAAAATATATTTTAATCAAATATTTGATTTCGCATCTTAATAATAAAGTAAAAAATACCATGATTCTCAAGTAGTCGATTACAGCTGGCAACCATGCTACAAAGTATCGTATTCTCTTTTGTTGGTTGCATATCTGTATATATACGCTAGACTACTAGAGTGAATTCATAATATATTGGCGGGGTGAGGAGAGAACTCTGACAGGGTAACATGTCAGTCAAACGCCGGGTAGAAACCTAGGAAGAAAGCAACTTTAACGATTAGAGCTCGCCCTACCTATTTGTAGGTCGACACTGTCCAAATTTGATTTTGGCATTGAAATTATTTTACGTTGGTTGCGGAAAACAGGGATTGTGGAGTGTTTTAACCTTTAACATTATTACCAATGGAATTTGAAAATATTCTGCTGATGGAAACTTATAGCTAACCTCAACCAACAGAATAACAATTACTGACGCTTTGACCTCTATAAACAAGAACATTTGTGTAACACGAATTACGCATGTCAGGATAATAATTTCCTCGATCTCGAGCGAGTTACTAAAGGCGGGTCCTCATGGGCGGATTTGACAGTGCAATACGTTCGTTTCAGCGTACTGTATCCTGACGATTTCTGTTTATTCCGTCTCATGGTGGGTCCTCATGTGCGGACTATAAGCAGAACGCACTGGTGTTCGATGATGTGGTTGGTTGAAATGATCACATGATCTATGAAAAGTGCGCTGTCACTAATCTGCGCGAATTACGCCAACAGTCCGCTGAAAAGTAGAAAAAGTATTCAACTGAAGACGCAATAAAAATACAATATTAAATAACTTTCAATAAAGGCATTGTCTATCCACTATTTGTAAACAAACTGTCTACGCTGAAACGAACGTATTGCGCTGTCAAATTGAGTGCGCTTCAAATCCGCCCATGAGGACCCACCACAGAGTACACTTTCGGCGATTCCCGTGGTGCGTTTAAGAACGCTGTCTTAGAGTGTGAGATAGATATTAAATGTTTTATGAACGGTCACTTTGTACCTAAGTATAACTCTTACACTCAATACGTTGGTTTGTGAACGCACCCCTACTGATGTAAATGTTCCAGTTTTGGTTTCATGGTATATTATAAAATATAAAATAAAGAGAACCAAACGTGATATTTGTTTAAAAATTAAATGGTTCAAACAATTTTATTTTTTATATTGACCTAATAAATTTAAAATCAATGATGAAAAGTAAATGTTAGGGAATACATATTTAGATTTATGGTTTTGGTTACGCATTACGTTTCACGGAAAGGTATCTGTCAATTATGTCATTAAAATTATTCACATACAAATTTGTAGTCTTACAATTATATATTTTTGAAAGTGGTAATTTAAATAATATTATCAGGAAACTAACTGAAATTTTATTATAATTTGTGAGAATATATATTGTTGATCACTTTCCTGTACAGCGCGATACATTGAAACTGTTTTTTGTATAAAATATTGAATCCAAAAGTGATGGTTTAAGTGGCGAAAAAAAATCTTTTTTTGGATTTTTCTCTGTAAATTGTGTATAACCCGCCAATTTTTCGACGAATAATCTTCAAAATAGGTGAGTACTATAGATTTTTCGTAAAATCAGTCAAAAATTCGTGTCTCCCTATAGTTCACCAGAACCGGAGGAGGAATTTTTACACCAAATAGTGATGAAATTTATGTTAAAATTGTGGTACCATGAAGGAACAATTTTATTCAGTTCCAAATATCTATGATTCATCAACCTGATATTTAGATGAAGGTAAGAAGTTTAATTTTGTTCAGTGTTTATTTGACAGATTATGTGATATAATTTTTAGTTGTCACTAATGAGGTGGATCAAATTAATGATACACGTCTGATGGTTGTAGACGACCAGGTAAATAACCAAATGCAAGTAGAGGCAGGAAAATCTGATGAAGGTAATGAAAATTAATTATATATGGCAATGTGTGAAATAAATAGTAAAGCAAGTGGCTAGAATCTAACCACATTTTATAAACTGATGTGAATTATGTAAAATAGGAACATAATAAAATGTGATGATTATTCAAATATTACTTCATTTTTTTTTTCAAATAACACAAATATTTATATATTATACAAATATATATTATAATTGATATTTTCAGGTAATACTACGATAAATGTAACAATTTTATTTGAAGTGGTTGAACCATCAACTTCAAAAAATTTCCCAATTGTTGGACAAACACCAAAAAAACGTAAAATGGATACCTCTTCAACTGAAAAAAAAACATATTTAAAAACAATTTCAAATAGGTTATGTGAAAGGAAAAATCGGAAAGATGAAGCTGATAATGAGATTCAAATAAAAAAGTTAGCAATTCTAGATATCGAGGAAGCAATAAAAACAAAAGAACTGGAAATAAAAACACTGGAGTTAGAATGATATGGAAATTAGACATTATCAAAAGAAGCACGATTTGGAAATAAAAGCACTTATTAAACAGACAGAAACAAAAAATGCAAATTTGAATTAGTAGACTAGTTTTTTTATGTATTCAACAACCTGCGCTTGCGCCAATAGTTATCCAATGGATATCTGCTTATATACAGACATGTATTCGATAACTTATCGCGTGGATAACGTTTGTCAAAGAGTTCAGAAACCCAATCAACCAGATATAAATATATATATATATATATATATATATATATATATATATATATATATATATATATATATATATATATATCGATATCTTTTACTTCAGAAACCGGTCATTAAAGATGCATTGGAGGAAAAGGAAGTGAAAAAGAAAGCAAAACAATAGTCCAACACTTTATGTTTGTAGGTCACTGAAATTTCCCAAATAGGTGGGAAAGACTCATATGATTTAATTAGGAGGGTAATGTGCAAACTTCTTACCAACGGATTAGCTGCACAATATAGCTGGTTGGGAAGACGCGAAAAATTAGGTTTCTACACTTTAAAAGTGGCAAAGCTGGTAATTGGTGAGTATTTTTAACTTTTTCAAATTTTATGACATTTATCAATAAAAAAGTCAGCAGCTGTTCTATAAAAGTTTATTTATTTTTTGTAATTAAAATTTAGAAATAAATGTAAATTTAGCGCGCCTATGGCCATTTTAATGAATTATTCCTCACTATTAAATGCGTAAAAATGCACAGGTGGAAAAGGACAGAGCGAAAACCTGTAATCTCCCGTAAAAAGTGGAAACAATTATTGCAAAAGGTGACTTGCCGGTAAATATTAAGATGACCCCAGTGTGGCGATAATAGCTGTTGACTATATGCAAAATATATTTTTGCCCCAGATCCCCGTTCAAGAGACTTTTTACCTGCATCAACTCACAGTCTCCGTTTTTGACATACATGACGTTAAAACGGGTAAGGCATATTTTTACATATACCACGAAGGTATGGGGAGAAAAGGCCCCAATGAGGTTTGCTCATTTATTGCTAATTACATAGAAACCTATGTTCCATCAGATGTTAAACATTTACATGTGTTTATGGTGGATGCCCAGGACAAAATAAAAATCACACAACTGTAAGAATGTTTGCTGCATTAACAGAAATAGGGCGGTTTAAGACAGTTAATCAGTATTTGCCAATACGTCGTCATTCATTCCTGCCCTGTGACAGGGACTTTGGAGTTGTGAAAAGATCTCTTAAGAAACATGATAGAGTTTACACACTTAAGCAGTATACCGAACTCTTCATACTGGCAAGTCAACAGAAGAAGTTTACGGTGCATCTCATAGAAGATAACAGTATCATTGAAGTCTTGGTGGCCAAGATATTACAAAAGAAATTGTCAAAGTATAGCCCCTGTAAGAAGTGAACGAATTCCATTCAACATATCCAAGTTTATGCAGTTTTCGTTCGACGACAACCATAAAGGTATGGTTACAGCATACGACTACATAGACGGATTATTTAATTACTCGTTTCCAATCGCTACAAGACATCCTAGACCCAACGTACTTTGCACAGAACCAGCCTACCCTAATATTAAAGTACCGATTAAGAATAAAAAAATGGATAACATTAAAAAATTCGTAAACTACCTACCGGATACTGAAGAAATTAAAAGTTTCTACGAAGAGATTGTTCTATGGCCAACCGTAGATGGTGAATTTGAGCCAGAAGTTTTATAATATTATATTTCTTATAAGTTTATACAACATGGTTTATACTTTTTTTTGAATAAATGAATAAATTTAAAAAATTATTTGAGAAAGTCGACATGTCCATTTTTCAAAGTCCACTTTTTGTTAACTTGCTTTTATAATATTTTTTCTTCTTTGTCAAAAAACAACTTTACATTAATATTTATCAATAGCTAAACTAAAAAAAAATTACACCTTTCAATAGACAGGCAGTTTTTTTGTAATTTTCTCAAAGCTATGTCTACTGGTGGATTGCACATTTCGTTTTATAACGACTTAAGTCATACTTAAGTTATTCTAATAGTTAAGCAAGCAAAATTCGGTTGCACCATTAAAAAATCTCACCTAAGATAGATTTAAGAATTCTCAACTTTAAGGAACCAATCTCGGGACCTTAACACGTTTTTAGGTGAACATTTATTTATTTTTGTCTGTCATATGACAATATTTGTGCTTTTTTCTTTGTTTGTTGATGGTAGGTAATTTGTTATGAAAATTATTTTCAGTTTAATTCAGTATTATTCATTTCTTTAAATTTAAATATTGAATTATTTGAGGACGATTTGGAAATTATTGACTTAATTGAAAATGGATTTTCTAGACGAATTTATGATAGGTTAGTCGTTTTTTCATATTTGTACTTCAGTAAAACTAAAATAATTTTTTGAGTAAGATTATTATACTGTTTGTAGGGCAAACTACTATGATGAAATGGACAATTGGACTTTCTTTAAAAGATTTAGACTGACCAAACCAACAGTTCTTTCAGTTCTTGAAGAAATTGAAGATGAATTGGCATTTGATGATGATAGGTAGTTAACTAGTTAAACAATTTGACAAATAAATATGTACATTAAAAGTGGATATTATTCTTTAGGAACAATAGTGTTACACCTTTAAACCAGCTATTAACAGGTTTGCGTTTTTATGCTACTGGTGCACATCTCTCCACAATAGGAGACTTTATGGGAATTCATGAATCCACTGCGTCTAGAATAATCCAGAAGGTTTCTCAAAGTTTGGCAAGATTAAGGCCAAGATATATACATATGCCTCAGGGAGAATATTTGTTAAGAGAACAAACCTCATTTTTTGAAATTGCTGCATTTCCAAGAGTAATGGGCTGCTTAGATTGCACTCATATAAAAATTATATCTCCAGGTAAGATATTATTAATATCATGGATGCAATTCCATTTTATAAAATTACCAATATTCTAGGTGGTGACGATGCAGAGGTTTTTAGAAACAGAAAAGGATATTTTACCATTAATGTGCAGGCTGTATGTGATAGCAACCTTAAAGGAGAACATCTTTATAATGAGGCACAAACCCGAACAAGAAATTGTGTGGAAATATCGTATGGGGTTTGGAAAAAAACGTTTCCTGCAATGGCTTATGGTTTAAGATTGAAGTTACAAACGTCATTATCAGCTATAGTAGCCACAGCCGTTCTTAATAATATTGCAATAATAAACAGAGAGGATGTACCCCCTATAGAGCTGAATACGGATAATTTAAATTATTTAATGGAGATGCAAAGAATACCCAATCCACCAGACATGGGTGTTGATGATATAGGAGCAAGAGCCTTCAGCAATGATATTATACAATATTTTCAAAATTAAAATAATAAGTATATAATATGTATAAGAAGTATTTTTTTAAATCAAATAAAGACAGTTTGAATTAAACTATTGTTTTATTATAAAAAAAATACAAAATCTCATACAGTCTTATTTCAACAAAATAAAAATTCACTTCACAAAAAACTTTAAAACTAACAACAAAATTATCATTTCCCTTATTAAACAAATTCACCCCAATTGACGGGTTCATTCAGTTGATTAACGTTTATTGAGCTGATAGCTGTAGGTACCTTTTTTCACTGCTGTTCTTGCTTTCCTCTACTAAAATAGCTAATTGCTTTTCTTCTATTTTCTTCTCTAGTTCCAGAATGTTCATTCTAGCCTCATGTTCTTGTGTGAGATATTCTACCAATTCCATTTTTTTCTCTACCAATTTTTCATATAACTCGCCCAATCTGGAAGATGTCAAAGTACGTACACATGGAGCAGCTCTTCCGGCAACTCTTTTACGTGTTTTAATAATTTTTTTATTCTTTTCTTCTGCGATTTTCTGGAAATCAAACCCTTCTAACAACTTCGCAATACATTAAATTAAAAAGAATACAATAAGATGATAGTGTCCCCTCTTACCTTATTAGGAATACGAACTTTCAGTGGCTGAGAAATATCTATTTCTTCTTTTTCTGCAATTTTCTAGAAATATAAAAAATATTTAGATAAGTAGTTGTATGTAAAAAAAACCTTACAGAAATATCTGCATCTTCTAGATCAAAATCTTGAGATTCCATTAAAACTTTCATGGTATTTAGATTTCTGATAGGTTTCTCAATCTAAAACCGATTTTAATTTATTACGTATTAGTGATTAGGGTATTTTGTATTTTTTCGTGATGATTTTTGACAAATAAATGGTTAATAGTAAAACTTTAATAAAACTTCTTTTCTATATATTTAATTTAAAGAAAAATACAGCATTTCTGCAATTTTACGCATGGGGTCTTCTCGGACCCCAGTTAGTCCTTTTCGTAAAATGTTGATGTCCGTCCCATGAAGGTTAAAAAATTAAAATTTTCATTCATATTGGAAGATGGACGAACAGACGTATTGTGAGAAGCAGATCCAAAATATATACACTATATTTCCTTTATACATATGTCAAAAAATGGCATTTTGATAACCAAAAAATACGTTATATATATATATATATATATATATATATATATATATATATATACACTACTCCAAGAATTTAACGCACCGCCAAAAAATAACCAAAAGTTTAAAGTAAATTTTTGTCTAAACTGCTTGTCCGATTTAAATGAATTTTTTTTTGAATGACAGGTTGACATTTCCAGAGAGTTAGTGTACTACTGTATTTGCATACACACTTATTTTTGTATAAATACGGGGTGTTGCAATGATAACCTGATTCTTTCATAAACTTTGTAACACCCTGTGGAGTTCAACAGTAACAATATCAACTTAAAATTAAAATCAAACTGTAGCTTTATCTTTTTGTAACATTTTGTTTTTTGATTAACTCTATTATCTTGGCCACAACGAGAGAAAATCAATTTTATAGCATAACATGATTTTTATCAAAATTTATTATCCAACTTTAACAACGAAAAACAAAGAAACAAAACGTAAAAAAAAGTCAGTAGCGAGTATTTCCGCCTCTGACAGAAATAACTGCTTGGCACCGACGGCCCATACTTGAAATAAGCGACCGTATATCATTTTGGTCAATTTCTTCCCATATTTCAATCAGTCGCCTCCCCACGTCTTCCAAGGTGTTCAAGTTCCGTTCCTCTCGTAACCTCCTCCCAAGAGTTTCCCAGAGATTATCTATGGGATTTAAATCAGGGCTTCTAGCTGGCCATGCCATGGTATCGATGCCAACTTCCTCTAGATAATTTCTCACAACTCCAGCAACATGAGGCCTGGCATTTTATCGTGCATCAACAAAAATGCTTGCCCTATATATGGCGCATATGGCATTACATGTTGGTCTAAAACCTCCAATATGTACCTTTCAGCTGTAAGGCTTCCATTATTTATGACCACAAGTTCTGTGCGACCAGTCACAGAAATACCTCCCCAGACCATCACAGATCCTCTTCCAAATAATGTGTTATTTGAGAAATTACACTGAGCATATCGTTCGTTAGGGCGTCCATATACACGTATGCGCCTGTCATTATTGTACAAAC
The DNA here is from genome assembly GCA_963921935.1 of Galeruca laticollis. Taxonomy (NCBI): domain Eukaryota; kingdom Metazoa; phylum Arthropoda; class Insecta; order Coleoptera; family Chrysomelidae; genus Galeruca; species Galeruca laticollis. Next base: position 143,298,411 of record OY998181.1, read on the forward strand.
AAAATCTTGACTCATCCGTAAATAATACCTGTTGCCATTCCGCTTCTAACCAGTTACGATGTTCCATGGCATAATTCAGCCTCGCTCTTCGATGATCTCTAGTTAGAGCTGGCCCCCCGAGCAGTAATTCTAGGTCCCAAATTTGTACACCAGTAGCATCTCGAAGCCGGGTTTGAAGGGTCCGGGCTGTTACAAAACGTTGTGTTAATGCCGATAATCTTACAAAACGGTCCTGATTAGGGGTTGTTATTCGATTCCTTCCTTGTCCCGGTCTGCGACCATGACTTCCAGTGTCTCTATATCTTTGTATAACTCGTGAAACGGTTGTATGGGATACATTAAATCGTCTACCAATTCTTCGGTAATTCCAGCCTTCCTCGAACAATATTAATGCTTGAGCACATTCTTCGCCAGTAAGATTTCGTGTTTCACGTTGCATATTAATTAAAATAAAGGTTTTCACAAAAAAATGTAAGGGCTAACACTAAAAATACACTTCTATGAAATGCTTTTTGACACTTGTATTTAGCTAATGACAATTTACTGTAACTTATTGTTTTTCATAGCCTGCTACTCACTTTTATTATTATAAATTTTAATAAAAAACATGTTATGCTATAAAATTGATTTTCTCTTGTTGTGGCCAAGATAATAGAGTAAATCAAAAAACAAAATGTTACAAGAAGATAAAGCTACAGTTTGATTTTAATTTTAAGTTGATATTGTTACTGTTGAACTCCACATGGTGTTACAAATTTTATGAAAAAATCAATTTATCATTGCAACATCCCGTATTTATACAAAAATAAGTTTGTATGCAAATACAGTAGTACACTAACTCCCTGGAAGTGTCAACCTGCCATTCAAAAAAAAATTCATTCAAATCGGACAAGCAGTTTAGACAAAAATTTACTTTAAACTTTTGGCTATTTTTTGGTGGTGCGTTAAATTCTTGGAGTAGTGTATATATATATATATATATATAGTGAACACAAACCTATTTTTTATTTATTTTTGAAAACTACTTGACCCTGCTTTACTACTTTGAAGTGTAGCCTTGGACGTACTTGGCTCATCTATAGACATACTTGGCTCTAAAGAGTCTCCCAAATATGGTGGGTTTAATTTATCATTTTTTCCTAAAATGTAATGAATTTCATTAAAATAAAGAGGGGGTCTCATTTTTCTGCACCAGTTGTATTTATATGTTTTATATAATTTCAATTTCAATTTGTAGATTTGCAAAATTTGTCTGCACTTTTCAGCCTCTTCGCGTTCTTCTTTAATATCGAAACCAGTATCTTTCAATTCTGCAGCAATATTTTGCCATAATGCTTGTTTAAGAGTTTTTTTGTCATTTAATTTATCATTATATTTTATTTTTAGCACTAAAAATTTTAGTGTGATTTCTCTTGAACTTAGTGCATTATTCTCTTTGGATTCGTCCAATGTATTGTTAGTTGTAACTGTTTCTTGTGCAGTAAAGTCTGTATATATCTTGACGCCGCTGCTCTATCTAAAATAGAGTAAAGGCAATATAATCACATCAATACGAATTATTTACTTAAAAATATTTACCATTCGATAGACAAGACAGAATAAGCGATACGCCACCTACAGTTTTATTTTGAAAGCTTCCAGTGGGCCATTAATGTTTGTTTATATATGTGATTCATACGTTGATTTTACGGTTTCTGTTTGTACGTGATATTTTGAAGTCGCAAAATTGATAAAAAAAATTGTTTAATCTATCAAAATTAACCATTGCTGTTGCGTTGCCTCTTGGGTAAGAGTAAATAAAGAACTTAGTTTTCATACATTTCCCAAAAAAGGACAACGTATTTGAGTGGGAACTAAATTAGGGAAATGAAAGCTGTTGATCGGAGGGAGGATGGATAAGGAAATTAAAAATTGGAAAGCCTGTGAGTCCGTACATGAGAGTATGTTCGTTGCATTTATCTGAACACGATTATTTTTATAGAGGTTAGTACCCAGTTGTTTTTTGTGTTTCTGTATTAATAGTTTTTGTTTGTAGGAGACGGCTCTAAATTACATAGATTAAAATATAATGTAGTGCCGTCTAGGAAGTTACCTTTGGAAGACGAAAATCAACCTGGTCCTTCTTCTAGAAGTTTAAGGTTAGAAAATAGAGAACATAAAAAAAATTGTTACAAAAAGAAGCGGAAAATCAAATATTAGGGGCTGAAAAGTGCCGGCATAGGTGAGTTGCGCGCAATAGTTAAAATTTTGGGGCATGGTAAATTCGGTCCCAGCAGGTAGCAGATTAAATTAAAAATTTTATACCCTTTTATCGGTAGGTTAATTCTCTCCCAACTAGAGTTTTACGATACTGAGGAGCTTAATCTCTTTCGTAGAATGAAGTAATTATGGTAAGTATGGGCTTTTCCACAAATAGTAGGTAGTAGTAGGTAAATGAATAATATAAATACATGAAATGGATTGAAATATGTGCCATTTAGTTGCGTATGATTCCCCAGTTTACATATTAGTCGATTCAAGTATTCTTTGTAGTCTGGCACCATGGATCTTAATATTATTTTGAGTGAAAAAGGAAAGCGTATAGTAGTTATAAATAACTATAAGTGTAGTTATCAAAAAATTTTAAAAAGTGGCGAAAAGCATTGGACGTGTATAAATAAAAAGTGTAGATCTTATTTGCTTAGTATGGGTGAAGTGGACAATGTAACTGTTACGAAGCATGCAAAGGCTCATTGCCATAATGCAAATGTAGAACAGTTGAACCGCCAAATTGTAAGCACCTCTTGTAAAAGAAAGGCTATTGATGATTTATCGGAGAAGCCTGCAAAAATCATCCGCCGGGAGCTTCAAGAAAATCTGCCTTCAACGATCAATACGTCAGACGTTGCGGTAATAAGGAAGAATTTGTACAATGCTCGTCGAAAACTGCTTCCACAATTGCCAACAAGTATTCAACAGACTTTCGACACTCTGGCGAAGATCAACATTGAAACATCCAGAGGTTTTTTACTTTTTAATGATGCAGCTGATCAAATCGCTGTCTTTTTTTGTAAATCAAATATTCAATTTATCGGAAAAGTCAGACGAATATATTTAGATGGAACATTTAATTACTGCCCACAATTTTTTTGTCAGTTTTTTACGATACACGGGTATTATAACGGCCACTATATTCCTCTGATTTTTTCTCTATTAATCAACAAACGGAGTGAAACGTACCAAAAATTATTTAATATTGTAACAGAGATCTGCATCAAAAATAGTGTTAGATTAGATATTTCTGAAATTGTAATCGATTTTGAAAAAGGTATCCATAAGGCTGTAGAACAAGTTTGGCCATTAGCTCAAATAATCGGATGTCGATTTCATCTTTTGCAGGCATGGTATAGAAAAATTCAGCAAATTGGTTTAATATCTGCCTACAAAGATGAATGTTCCGATGCGGGGCGATGGCTAAAAATGACTTTTGCGCTAACTTTCTTAAATCCTGTAGAAATCAGCGATTGTTTTGTATTCGATCTGCTCTCTTAGCACCAGACGATGAAAAGATTCAAATATATTCCGATTATTTGATGGATAATTACATATCTGAGAAGTCACTATTCCCGCCTTCACTTTGGGCTACAAACTCAGCAGAACTACGGACTACGAATACATGCGAATCTTTCCATAGACAATTTAACGATTCGTTTTACAAGTCTCATCCAAACACTTTAGTTTTTATTAATAAACTTAAATAGTTTCAAATCGAAACTTATGTAAAATTACAAAGTATACCTTTGAATACTAAAATTACCGATAGTAAAGTTAAAAACCGTCAAAAATTGATTACAAAAATGATTGAATCATATACGAAAAACGAAATAAGTCGTTTGCATTTTATTAAAAGTGTCTCATTTCACTATTAATTATTAGGTATACAATATTATGTACCTATTCGAGAATTTGTATGTAATATGTTATATTTTTATAGGTATAAACAATATATAGACATATCAATTCCGTTAATGTAAACTTTGTCAACAATGTAAATATTTTTATTTAATTTAATAAAACTAAAATTATTTAATATTACAGTTTTATTGCACTGGTCCAATCTTAAAATATTTTACCCGGGACCGAATTTACCTATACAGTTTCAGGTAAAAACAAAATTACGGACCGAATTTACCCGTTATTTTTGACCCCCTGGCGGGGGTAGGGAGTAGGCAGAGGTTTTATTAGGCCGGTATTAGACTGTAAAAGTTCTTTGACAAAGAACTTTTATAAAAGAAATATGATGAAAACATTTATGGTGTAATATGCTATATTTTATAAACTGTTTCTTGGATAAAAGATCTGTTGTAAAACATAGCAGCAGGTGACTACATTTGATAAAAGAAGTGGCGTTAAAAAGCAGGTTAAAGTAAACAACATGGCGGAAAATAAGTTTTCGTGGAACGTTCGTGCTACTAAATTGTTAATCAGTGAATATGAAGCAAACGAATTTTTATATAACAGTGTTCATGCTGACTATAAAAACAGAAATAAAAGATTGGAGGCTTACCAGAGAATAGCGGAGTCGATAAAAACAATTAGTGAAGATTGTACAGTTAATACCGTTAAAAAGAAGTTAAATGGTTTAAGAAGTCAGTACTTGGCGGAAAAATTGAAGGTAAATTAATTATTTAGTTATTTATTATGTATCGGTTGTTACAATATTTTTTATATTCATAGGTGACAAGAAGCATAAAAAGTGGTGCTGAGGGAGATGAGATTTATACGCCTACGGTCTATTGGTTTCCTCTATTAAAATTTTTGGACAAAGCGACTGATGCAGATGAATCTACATCCAATTTGGATCCTGCCCCACGTCCAGAGCCAACTGAAACTGTTGGTGACATAGATGGTGCTGGAGTAATTGAGGATGAGGTAAGTTTAGGCATATTTATCTTGCCATGGCACTGTTCCAGGGCCATTATAAAAATCTTTAAAATTGTCTCTTATTTCGCGTCCATGACGGTTTCCACCAATCTCAAGTTGTCTAAACAGAGGTTCCATTTCAGGAAGTTCCTCTTCAGTATGAATATCAAGAAACTGTTGACCACTTTCAGTTCTACAAATTATTTCTTGACGTGTATACAGGTGTTTTCTTTTTTCTGTTAACAAGTTGTGAAGTGTGCAAGCAGCAAGTGTTATCAATGTTACCTTTTCTGGAGATAAATGTATCGTAGTTAAAAAAACCTGAAGCGACTAGCCAAAATTCCAAAACTACTTTCAACCATTCTTCGTCCTCGACTTAACCTGTAGTTGAAAATTTTTTCTTCTTTTGTTATATTTTTCAATGGATATGGTTTCATGATATTGTAACTTAGTGGGAAAGCATCGTCAGCAAGTACCACGTAAGGTGCAACAATATTTGTACCTGGAAGTCTCCTACCATCTGGTATATTTAGTTGTGCTCTATCTATGAGACATCTTCTCAGTTTGCTTTTGGCATACACTCCACTATCACCAATACGACCATTGGTTCCAACATCTACGTACAAAAATTTGTAGTCGGGACCTGCTAGCGCAAACAAGACAATACTGTGGTACGATTTGTAATTGAAAAAATGGGATCCTCCCATTTCTGGACACGTTATGCGGATATGTTTGCCGTCCATGGCTCCAATGGTGTTAAAAACATTCCATTTGTCTTCAAACTCTCTTGCAATAACTTCCCACTCGTTTTCTGTTGAAGGAACCTACAAAAAGTATATTTGGATACAATCTAAAATAGTAATTTTCATTTGTTTCAGCCATCACACACTGCTAACAGTGATTCCTTACCAGAGAAGTCACTAATGACAGCGACCTTTACGGCACAAGATGACACAACGGTTTCCGGACCCAAAAATAAGAAGAAAAAATCGTCTGATACGTACGATGCATTAATTGTTAAGGCTTCAAATGCCATGACAGAATTGTCCAACATTGTTAAAGATAAACCGGCAGTAAAAGAACTTGATGCGCTTGATTCGTTTGGTCAGTTTATCGTTACTGAGTTGCGAGGAATCAAAGATGCCAGTAACGATTATATCGTACGACAGGCGAAAAGAAAAATACAAAAAGTGTTGATGGAAACTTGGGACCAGATTGACCAACCGACTATGCCACCTAGCCCTGCATCATTTCAAGATTCATCAAGAAACGAATGGCTTGAAACTCAGCAATCAAGGCCGTTGTCAAATAATAGCAGTACCAACAGCACAAGTTACCAGCCATATGACAACAACGTAACCCATTTAGTTCATAATGCGTTATTTCTGGCAAATATAACAAGCTCTGATTATAACGATAATGTTCATAAATAAATAATAAACACCATTTTTTGGACATGAATGTTTACCTTTAGGTATTCTCCCTTCAGTGCCCTGTAAATAGCTTCACATGTTTCTGGTATTATTCCTGACAGAGTGCATTGCGGTATACGGCTATTATATTGCAGGCTTGCATAACTTTCTCCTGTTGCTAAAAATCTAAGAGTAACCATAAGACGTTCTTCAACACTAATGGGATTTCTTAAATGTGTGTTTTGTTTGCAAATAAGTGGAGATATTTTTGAAACAACGAACTTGAAAGTATCTTCATCCATTCGTAAATAATTGTTATACGCCTTGATATCCTCCGACTGAAGTTCTCGAAGTAGATTCTGGTGAACTCCTCTCAATTCTCGCCTTTCAACCCATGGTCTTACCCACAATCGCCGAGTTTTTCTTTTCATCTTTTTCATTTTTATTAAGCACACAGTCAGAATGGCTGTAAATGACGCCGCACAGGCCGCTACTTCTTGTTCGTCCATTTATGTTCAATTAACCTAACCTTTTTTATACACACTGCAATACCTTTTTGTCATAAATCTTTTACATAGTGTAATATAGTCCGCAAAGTTTTGAAAAACAAATAATATAAAAGATATATTGTGAAATCTTTTACAAAAGGTCTTTGTCAAAGAACTTTTACAGTCTAATACCGGCCTTAGAATTCTATCTTAACAAATATTTTACGGGTTGTATTTTATTTGTCTTCGAACTGTTGTACAACAAAGATGGAAATTAAGTGTGAAGTTATATTAAGTGAGAATGACAAAATTCTTCTAGTGGTAAACCGTGGAGAATTTCGAAAATGTGGAACGATGGCATCTGGCAAAACTTATTGGCGTTGTACAGATACATGTGCAAAGCAAAACTATATACCGTAGGCGAAAATAAAATTGTGGAAAGTGAATTAGTGCAAGATCATGAAGTGGATAGTACTCTCGATAGATAAAAAGTAAGTAACAGCGTGAAAAGAGAGACTGTTGAAGATATTTCTGAGCGACCGAAGAAGTTAGTCCATAAAGAGTTGAAAAACTGTCCTGAATTGGTGAGCAATCTGTCGTTAAAGGACTTGGATTATACAAGAAAGAATATTTATTCTGCACGTCGTACGTTCTTGCCTCCTCTACCAAAAAATATTCAAGATGTACATGAAGCGTTAATATGTCTGGACATCAAAACATTACAACAGGACAGTTTTCTGCTAGTCAACGATACTGACAATAATATTGTTATATATTCTTGCTTTCTAAATTTAAATTTCATGTGTTCCTCTCACGTGATTTATATGTACGGAACTTTCCAATATTGCGTGCAATACTTTTATCAATTTTTCACTCTGCATGCGTATAAAAATGGACAGTATGTGCCAGTAGTGTTCGCTTTATTACCTTCTAAGACCAAAGATGTTTACGAGAAATTATTCCTGCACATTGTGCCAGAATGTAACAGGTTTGAACTCTCTTTAATTAAAAAAAAAATTATTATTGACTTTGAGATTGCCATACATTTGGCTGTTAAAGCTATTTTTCCAACATCTGAAATAAGAGGCTGCATTTTTCATTTAAAGCAAGCTTGATATCGTAAAATTATGCAGCTTGGTTTGTCTGTCCATTACAATGATTTAAAATCAGATATTGGATCATGGCTCAAACATTTGTTCGGTCTACCGTTTGTCGATCCGCTCCAAGTATCTGAAATATTTTGTTTTCATTTAATATTTCAGTGACTGAATTTTCTGATTATTTGGTCGAAAATTATATTGATGAGGAATCTAAGTTTCCTCCCATATTATGGGCAGAAATGTCATCAAGTGTTATACGTTCCACTAACGCATGTGAATCGTTTCATGCACATTTTAATAAAAAATTTTATCCCTCGCATCCTGTGTTCACTTTTATTGGTGTATTTTTAACTTATCAAACAAATACATAGTATATTAAAATAAGAAGCGCTAATAATAATATTAATAAACCGCTTTATAGGAAAGCGAAGAAAAAACAGATATTTTTAGATCAACAAATACATCTATATAAAACCAATGTTTTAGACTTAAAAACTTTTGTAAAATCCGTGTCTTATTATTCCTGAAATAAATGTACAAATACCTTTACCATTTAATCTATTTTATATTTCCTTAATCTCCTTAATTTTGTGTTTATCTTGTTGCGCGCAATTTGGCTCCTAATTTTGGTGTTCTTACTCGTATTCAGGTAGAAAATGACCGCTGCGCGCAACTCATCCCTGTCCAAAAGTGCATGTCTCACAATGAAGTAGACGCTGGTTTGGGACATACAGAAGAGGAAATGCAAACTGCAGAACAATTAATAAGTTTGTTGCATCCACAACCCAACTATTGTGGCTCAAAAAGCTTTAGAGATTTTGGTGCACAAATAAATACTCCTAAGCCACTTTATTAAAACTGAGTCAGTACTTACTAGTTTTAATGGTATAAACTTTCTTTAAAGTACCTTGTATTTCATCGGTTTGCAGCGCTTAAAGTGGTTGTTTATGGTTAGAGTTAAAAGAAGTAGAAAAGCGTTAAAAAAAGTGCCATAACTTTATTTCACGCTTCCCATAAGCTAATACAATGAATCTTGGCTGGGCATCGAGGATGGACTTTTATGAATCTTGGCTGGGCATCGAGGATGGACTTTCATGAAACTTGGGATACGTATTATTGTAATTTACCGAGAGGGCTTAATTAAAATATCCCAAATTTCTATTTGAATTTTATTTCTTTGTATAGAGCTGTAGAAAAAATAATGTATGGAACATGTGCATAAAGTGTCTTTATTTCACTCATGAAAAAAGTACCAGTTTATGCACTTGTGCATAAATTACTATTAAATTATTAAACTGTTTAGTGCATTTGCTGGAGAAAGTGCATTTGGAGAAAAAGGTACATTATTTATATCTCAAAGACAGAACAATTCTTGTGATGACAAAACTTAAAACAAATCTATCATATGCCACATTGGCTGTTCTATTTTGCATTTCTCCACCATTATGTAGAGATTATATTTTGGAATTAATACCTGTTTTGAGTAAAATATTGGCAACTGCCATATACTTTCCAGACAGCAGTGAAATTAAAAATAATATGCCCAAGTGTTTTAAAGAATTTTCTAATGTGCGGATTGTGCTAGATTTTACGGAAATTTTTATTCAAAAGCCAAAATGCTTATGTTGTCGAATTAAATTCTACTCTTATTATACCTCTAACTTAACTGCAAAATTTATGACAGGTGTATCAACTGGAAGACTAATTACTTTTGTTAGTGAATCCTATGGAGGGAAAGCATCAGACAAATGTATCTTTGAAAGCAGCAATTTAATTTCAATGATAACACCTAAAGAAGATGTCATAATGGTAGATAAGGGGTTTCTAATTGATGATGTATGTCATTTTAATCAAATTGGGATCTCCTTTATTAAAAAAGTTAATAATGAACTTATGTTTAAAACATCAATGATGTAAAAAAGATTATGATTTTACCTTTCAAAAATGAATTGATCTCATTTCCATTATTGCATATGTAAGGTGCAGAGAAATGTAAAATTAACATTATATATAATTTTATAAGGTCTCAAAAATAATGGTCTTAAAATATTTCTCTAGTATTGGAACATCCTCTATATATTATTTAATTATATAATTATGAATTTCTTTTTTTACAACTGGCTGAGATGACGTGGGCTATTGTAAGATTTATCGATGAGGATGCAGTGGAGGGAGTACCAATAGAATGGTGTAAAAATTCTAATGAATGCTTCTGGCCACCTAAGAATTTCAAGAAAACAAAAATTTAACATTACATTAAAAATTGTTATTCGCCAAAAGCGGATTGGAAAGTCTCCCCTTGCGTTTCACTGGGAGAATATGGTAAGTTTTTTTAATCTATATTTTATTTATAGTTTAGTCCCATTTTAATATTGCTCAAAAATAGGGTGCCAAGGCCCAAGTGACTGGCGATTTATCTTCAGCATCTGATCTTAGAGACAGGGGATGCAGAAAAATGAAAAAAATCCAGAAGATATTCTTCATCTGATGAAGAGAAAGAAATTTCTGATAAGGGTAGGAACACCTATCCTACAGTAGAAAAAGGTATATGCTATTTTGAAGGTTACTATAAAAACAAATTTCATATGAAACTTTGAAAACAAAATAAAAATTGTAAGGTAATTTATAATAATTAACTTATTTTGTTTTGTAGGTCTAGAGGCAGCTGATTATGAAAGAAAAAAACATTGGTCTGGCAAATCTATAGGTAAACATTAATTTTTATTTCAACACATACTGAATTGAGCATTTACTTTCGTGTTATCTGAAACTGAAACACAGTCATATGAGCAGTCAGTTGTATCCCACCATCCAGTAACCCCTTCACAAGGTTCAATAGCTACCCCTGCTCAAGTGGCAGGAGCTCCTGGTTCTGAGGGAACTTTGAGTGATGATGGTAAGAGTAATAATATAATTGTGATCTAGATATAAACATTAATGCCCAGTTGCACCAACCCACCGTAAAAACAGTGGATACAATAACCGTTGATCGACCTATTAATCGATGATTCTCCGATATTTCATAATACCAGTTGCACCAGAAAAAATTACAGTTGGTATTTGAACCGACCGTTTATTATAACATGAAGTGAGTGTTTAAACTATAACCCTACTTTATACGTATTGTCAATGACATATAAAAATGGAAACTAATCAGCATTTCACCCAATTAGAAAGAGATTGTGCCATTGATATTATTTTACGATATAAAGGTATAATAGAAAATAAGAAGACTGATGGAGTAACAAACAAACAAAAACTTGAGGCATGGGATAATATTGCAAAAGAATATAATTCTTGTAATATCAACGTGCCTCGGTCTGGTAAGCAATTGAAAAATTTATATGAAAATACCAAGAGAAAACTTAAGAAACAAATTTCTAATGAAAAGGTATGTATATACATATTTTTTTAAGTGAGTGTACTATCTAATAACTTATTTTTATAGGTGGAAAGATATAAAACCGGTGGAGGTCCTGGGCCCAGCTTGGTTTTGCAGCCGAGCCAAGAAAAAATTTTGTCTGCTATAAAAGGACAAATTACCCCGTTACCAAATATCTATAGTCTAAGAGCCCGTGAACCCCAGACCTTCGTTATTTTATAAAAGCTGAAAGTTTGTCAGCGCACGCTCCCAACACAGGTAAGAACGATGGACTATTATGAAGTTTGGGTTGCCGTGGCTTTGGCAGGTAAACGGTACTAAAGGTGTGTAAAATACCGATCTAAATTCATCAAATAATAAAGTGTGATTTTTTGGTATTACCTTCAGAATATTATTAAAAATCACGTTATTGATTGCCAGACACTTAACATCGTGGCAACCCCTTGCCAGACACCCCTAATGTTCATGAAATTATAATTCTACTTATGTTATAGTATAAAAGCTGATTTTTATATATAATATTTAGGTAATAATTAGATGATGTTTCCTCATCAGCCAGACATTTTTGATAGTTCCAACCCCTTGCCAGACAATGATGTAGGGTCGCTGTAGGAGCGAGCGCGAGACAGTATATGTATGGTGGGTGCGAGTGAGATGGCGAGATAGGTCTATCGCGATCTCTCACTGCGCAGTTGTTATTTCTACTGCGTATGTATTGTTTAGTACTTAGTACATGTTTACATCAGCTAAAATAATCTTATATGCTATCTTCAAGTATTATTAATTGAATAGTTATTATAAATTAACAACATAAAATATTTCGAATATATACAGACTATAAAGTATATTCAATATATTATTAGTGTATGATACGTACATTATATGCTTACAATTTGTTTATGTGATTTTTTAAATGAAAGTGATTTTGTTTAAAAAATTAAGTCATGGGTGATATTTTAATTTGTGTTATTTGTAAGAAAAGTAGTGGTAAAATAATATTATTTTCTGACGAGACATTGAAAAAATGTGAATTAATTTTAAAATTGCGAAAAAAACATAACCTTAAATATAATAACATCATTCTTCCACGTGAATATACAGAGAGTGGTTATCACAGGGAATGTTACAAATCATTCACAGGACTGATGAAAAAATATTTTACCCCAGAACCTAAAAATTCTAAAAAGACTGTTGAAACAGAGCAAGAAAAAGAACCATCTAAAGACGTAAATATATCAACAGATGATTCAATACCAGGTTCATCGCATTTGTCTGAGTTAACTGTATCACACCCACCTTCAGCTTCTCAATCAACAGAACTTCAACCTTCCCAGGCAGCTGCGGACATTCGCGGACTTGCAGAAGTGAGTGAAAATGCTAATGCAACCACAGAAGTAAATAGTTCGATTCAAAGTGATACCAGTATTGATGTAAGTAAAAAAATTTGTTTATTTTGCAATAAAAAAAAGAGACAAGTGAGATCAAAAATGCTTCCACTCCATGAAGGTGATAAAAACCAATTTCAGTCTCGTATAATGTCTAGCATTGAAAATCAAAAAGAGTATAATGAGTTATTAAGTAGATTGGAAAGTATTGCAAGTCCGAAAATATACTATCATACTGACTGTAGGATTCAGTTTAATAATAAAATATCTTCATTTGCGAAAATATCTGTTAAAAGTGATTGGCATCATTATCGAGAGTACCACCAAGAATCTTTCAATGAAATTTGTAGCATCATAGAAGAAGATATTATCAACAATGGCCGCTGTCATTTATTGATTCATTTACATGAATTATATACTGATTCATTGGAGAGAATTTATGCAGAGAATTCCATTGAAATGGATACTACTTTTACTGCACACCACCTAGAAGAAAAAATTGATAAGAAGTTTTCCAAAAATGTTAAATTCTTTACAATCCGGAATAAAAAAATAATAGCACCCAATTATATTGACGAAACAGTATTGGACAACTTAAAATCTGAAAATATTATCCAAAAAGCGGCATTAGTCTTACGAAAAACTATTTTGACAATGGACAAGAAAAAGTTACCATCTAAAAATCTTTCAGCACAGCATTTAATTGCAGGTGAAGCTTCTATACCGCAAGAATTATTTGATTTTTATTCTACTCTCATAGGTGGTTCTAGACAGAAACGAAAAAGTAGCTTAAAATGTATTCGTCAAGTACGGTCTTACTGTCAAGATATTATTTATGCAATTCATAATGGTCAAGTCAAGACGTCTAAGCATATCACGCTGGGTATGACTTTGAAGAGTTTAACGAGTAGCAGAAAAATTGTAGATATAGTCAACAGATATGGTCATTGTATCAGCTATCAAAGTGTCGAAGAACTTGAAACAGAAACCACCTATGCTTCCATTGAAAAGTCAAATTTATGCCCCGAAAAAATTAAAAAAACACCTGAACTTTGTACTGGACTGGCTTATGATAATTTTGACCGCTTTGTTGAAACTACTAGTGGGAAGGACACTTTACATGACACCGTCGGAATTATTTATCAGAACATCGAATTCAATACATCTGAAGAATCTGAAATATCCGAGGCACCAGTTCCCACTAGTAGAGACAATTCACCACAGGAGAGGAAAAGGAGACGAAGAACTTTTGAGGCAATAGCTTCAGAAGAAATTCCCTATCCAAAAAAACCAAAAATGACAAGTGATTTGCAGATAACGGCTGATGAAATTGAACATATACTCCCTAATAATTTACAATTGTATACAGAAATTGATAATATCTGGATTATTAGTCATGCACTAGAATTACCTGATATTCCAATGTGGGTTGGTTTTAACTGTAAGATTCATGATATTGAAACTTGCAAACAACACATATCTTATTTGACTCCGATAAATGCATCACCAACAAGTAATTCTGTAGTATTAGAAACCATGCAACAAAGTAAGAAAATTGCTGAAGAGTTAAATCAATCATCCATTCAAGTAACATATGACTTGGCTATAGCCAAAGTCGCTCTACAAATTCAAGCAACGGAAAAACCTACATATGACAATTTATTTATACATTTAGGACCGTTTCACATCATGATGGCTTATTTCAAGGCAGTTGGTAAGGTGATCAGTGACTGTGGACTAACAAATATAATGGTGGAAAGTGGCTTATTGGCGAATGGTTCAGTGAAGGGATTTCTTGACGGCAAGCATTTCAATCGCTGCAAAAGACTGCACCCTTTGGTGACATTAGGATTAGAAATATTACATTTTAAATCTTTTCTGGAAATGAGTAACACGTCCGTAACAGATGATATGATTGAAGAACTTCACCGACTACAAAACTGTAAAATATCATCATTTAACATAGAACATGAAGAGCTGAAAGAATTGATCAATAATTACTGTGTTTATAAACAACGAAGTCTCAATGGCGAGTATGGAAAGACTCAACAATTTTATGTAATTTATATTAATCTCATCAATCATTACCTACAACTATCACGAAGCATACGTGTTGGAGACTTCGAACTTTTCAAGTCAGTTTTACCTAAAATAACAAATTTATTTTTTATCTGTAATCAACAGAATTATGCTCGATGGACCGTGAAATATGTTGATAACTTGATAAAAGTAGCAGATACCCATCCTGATTTATTTGAAGGATTTCAACAGGGTTACTTCGGCATTAAAAGGACAACTAAGCCATTTTCAAGGCAACCCATTGATCTGGTTTTAGAGCAGACTATCAATGCAGATGCTGCACGAAGACTTACAGGTGTTATACACTTTACTAATTCAATTTCAGCCCGTCAACGGTGGGCTCGAAACCATGATGTAAGATCGACAGTAATTAGTTACGTTTACCAAGAATTGGGACTACAAACTCACCAAGATGTTTCTTCGGATTTGAATAAGCATAATATTCAGAAAAATATTAAAAATCTAAAGAAATTTCTTGAAACATTTGAACAGTTTCTTAATCCCTTCAGCTCGGAAGTACCAAAAGATCATTTAATAAATATTTCATCTGGTAAAGCTGCATCAGAACTGGTAGCGTCATTTCTTCTTAATATTGAAAAAAATGGTGATTGTCTTCGGAATACGTTTGTTTCTGAATGTCATACGGACATTAGTCGATTTGAAAAATCTATTAAAAGAACAGCTCTTAATAATTTTTCAAAAGATTTGGAAAAAAAGAAGAAAATTAAAATAGGTGGTGCAATTGAAGAGGTAAAAATTCAACGAGATTTGTTTGGTCGTATGCTGGGGATCTCGATGGATTACAATGTGGATATCTCAAAAATTTTGTCATACCCAATCACTGATGTGCCTTTATCTATGTGTCATTTAAATGGTACTATTTGTAAGACGGATAAATCTGCCTTAATGAAGTGTTTGGAGAAGGAGGTCCAGCATCAGCCACCACCTACTGTAGATGTCGTAATAATTGATGGGTTTTTTTTATTACACACCATGAGAAATGTTCCAAACAAGTTTGGAGGCATTTCTAAGAAAATGTTGCAAATGGTCACCAAGTTCGAAGCGCTAAGAATTGACGTTATTTTTGATCAATACCTGACTCCATCGATCAAAGATTACGAACATTCTCAGCGATTAGAATCAGCACAATTGAGCTACACCATAACTGGACCTGATCAAACACGTCCGAGTGATTTTGCGAAAGAGTTGAAAAATTCAAATTTCAAACAAGCTCTGGTGGATTTTTTAATTTTACATTGGGCCAGTGATGAAATAATACCTTTTATTGGAAAAAAAACTATTCACATAAATTCTAAACAGTGCCATTCTTTTGTTGTTGATGCTTCTAACAAAGTAGTAACAAGGGTTATAGAAGAGTTATCATGTCCAAAACATGAAGAGGCTGATACCAAAATAGTCTATCATGCGTGCAGTATTCCAAATCAAGTAAATATTGTGATCAGAAGTGTCGACACTGACATTGCAGCTATCATGCTTGGTCATATGCACCATCTACAAAATGATTCACATATTTGGATGCTGATAGGCACTGGGAATAAGTTGAGATACGTAGACCTCACAGAGATTTACGTAAAGTTAGGAAAATCTTTTTGCAAGAGCTTACCAGGATTCCATGCGATCACAGGTTGTGATTATAATCCTGCATTTTTCCGAAAAGGAAAGTTGAGGCCTTTTAAAATTTTAAAAAAAACGGAAGAGTATCAAACAGCTTTCATTAAATTCGGTAAACACGAATTATTCGAAAATAATAATGAACAACAAAGCACTTTTGATATTATTCAACGGTTTATATGTGAGGTATACAATGTTGGTTCGATAACTGATGTTGATGCAGCACGGCTTCAACTATTCATTAATACATATCAGGTCTCAGATATCAATGAAGCGTTTAGCCGTAAAAAACTACGAAATTTTGATGCTAGCAGTCTGCCACCATGTAAATCCGAGCTGCTACAACAATTTCTGCGAGCCAACTATGTGTCTAGCATTTGGAATAATGCAAATCAGCAAATTCCAACAATTTATCAACCCGAGAATAATAGTTGGGTTCTCGAAGATAATCAGTACCATTTTAAATGGTTCGAAGGTGATCAGTTGCCAAATTTCGTCAGAGAATCACTGAAAACTGTCTCAGGTATTATAACATTATTTTTTGATATTTTCAATCCCATTAACTTTTTCATATTTCTACAGAAACTGACGAAGAAGAAGAAGACGACGATATGGAATGGAGTAACAGTGACGAAGAAAATGATAACATTGATTATAATGATGATAATGAATAAAATAATATTTTCTTTAGTACACTATAATAATAATCTGTAATGTCATCAATCTATTTTTTTATGCTTTATAATAACTTGTAATGTCATTAATATATTTTTAATTAAATTTTTGAGTATTATTTATTTGGTTTTTTTTTTATAATCTGTTATTGAGGGATCGCGATAGACCTATCTCGCCATCTCACTCGCACCCACTATACATATACTGTCTCGCGCTCGCTCCTACAGCGACCCTACATCATTGTCTGGCAAGGGGTTGGAACTATCAAAAATGTCTGGCTGATGAGGAAACATCATCTAATTATTACCTAAATATTATATATAAAAATCAGCTTTTATACTATAACATAAGTAGAATTATAATTTCATGAACATTAGGGGTGTCTGGCAAGGGGTTGCCACGATGTTAAGTGTCTGGCAATCAATAACGTGATTTTTAATAATATTCTGAAGGTAATACCAAAAAATCACACTTTATTATTTGATGAATTTAGATCGGTATTTTACACACCTTTAGTACCGTTTACCTGCCAAAGCCACGGCAACCCAAACTTCACAATAGTCCATCGTTCTTACCTGTGTTGGGAGCATGCGCTGACAAACTTTCAGCTTTTATAAAATAACGAAGGTCTGGGGTTCACGGGCTCTTGCTCTACTACCATTCTAATAAAAATTATTGTAAAGGCAAGTAGAGATACACTGATGAATTCAAAAACTGGTTATTGATATACATATTTATTTTAGGTACCGAAACGATTTCGGAAAAATTAGAAGATTTGGAATTAAACTTACAAATTAACCAAATCGAGTCTATAAGTGTTAATGAAGGGTTACATGATGGTATGTATACCTACAATTATAATTATATGATATAACATGTTGTAATGATAATTGTGATAATTGTAATATTTTAGAAACTGAACAGATACAAAATTTAGATGAAGTTGAAATGATTTTCACTGATGGAAATGTTAATGAAATTAAAGGTATGTTTATATAATATATATTTATTATTAATTATGTACACTTTTACATTATAATTTTGCAGAATGTCACGAAACACCTGTAAAGTCCACTAAAAAACGTACATTAGCTGATGTTTACGAAGAAGCGGTGAGTGTTACATCCGAGAAGAAAAAAAAATTGCAATCTAAAGAAGCATATTCATGTGTTAACAATCAACACAAGCAACAAAATTATACAATGGAAAAAAATTTAAAAAATCAGGAATTTGAACATAACGAAATGGCAAATGCACTAAAATTAAAAATATTAACTTATGAAGAAAAACTAAAGGAAATGGAATCCAAGAAAGCAGAAATAGAATTTAAGAAGGCAGAAATAGAGTTAAAGAAGGCAGAAATAGAATTAAGAGAAAAAGAAATTGAATTTAAAAATAATTATGGTTGTTAATTTACTTCTATTGTAATTAATTTATGTATTATTATATGATTTAATATTATTATTTATAAGTAAACTATATTTTTTACCAATTCGAATTTCAAAATAAAGTGTTAATCAAATGAGTTCGTAATGCATTCCCATTTCGTTCCAATTCAGCATCTTGATGTTCAACTTCAATTTGATTTTCAATATGTTGATCCCAATCAATTTCAAAAATGTCATCGTTCTCTATTGCTAAATTATGTAATACAGCTGTGCTAACGATTACCCTTAATACATTTTCAACCTTTATTTGCATTCCCACAGACAAAACAGGAAACCGTCTTTTCCAAATTCCAAACAATCTTTCAATACCATTTCTAGTATTGATATGTGCGTTTTGATAATTATTTTGGGATTGTGTTTGTGGGTTACTCAGTGGTGTCATTAAGTGGTTTGTGCACATGTACCCTCCATCGCCTATCAAATAACTGTTGGGAAATTCATTATTAAGAAATCGAGCACGAATTAAACTATCGTTATAAATAGTACTATCGTGTACAGATCCCGGATAACTTGCTACTATGTCTCGAATCTTCAATTTCATATCACCAATCACTTGCACATTGATGGAAAACCAGCCTTTACGATTTCTATAAACCTCTGCATTCTCACCACCAGGCGACAAAATCTTAATATGGGTGCAGTCAATTGCTCCGATAACACCAGGAAATCTAGCAACGTTATAAAATTGCTGTTTCACCACACCAATTTCTTTATTTGTTTTAGTCATTCGAATGAAACGATCACTTAATAAAGCTATGTAGTGCCCTACTCGATGCACTATTCTACACACGGTACTTTTATGTATGTTAATATGATCACCGAGCACTTGTTGAAATGAACCTGTGGCGTAGTATCTTAACGTTATTAATAATTGATTCATAGGAGTCACTTCATTATTCTTTTGGGAACGTAATAAATCTTCTCCAATCGTTTGCAATAGCTGGTTAACTGTTTCTTTACAAAAACGATATCTTGCTTTAAATTGTTGGTTGTTGAATAAATTAAAGGGATCACGCCTTGGTCTTACTTGTCTTATTTCTGGAAGAAGTTCCATTATGCGGTCGAGCTCTTCATCAGATGAAGAAGAGGAAGACGTATCCATATCTATTACTGTGTCATGTCTAAGTAATATCTATCTAATCGTAATGTAATATGATTCATAAATAATATTAAAAATATTGACAAATCACTGTAAACTTCATAACAACAAACAAATGTCATTGGTATAGTGAGGTTATTACTCTAAATAACGGTCCGTATTTGCAATTATCGCCCGAAAACAGTCGTTTAATTCTGTCCGTAAAATCAATCGATTAACGGACAGCTTTTGGATGGTGCAACACGAAAGCTACGATTTACGGTCGATCGGCCGATTCAACGGACTGTTTTTTAGCTGGTGCAACCGGCTATAAGCATTTTAGATTTTAAAAGAATAGTTTTAAAGGAACTTAGGGGTCTATTTTGTAACACATAACCACGTCGTTCGTGGGCGATTGTCGTTTATCTTTATTTTATAGTCAACGGTAGTTGTTGTTGGACGACAAAAATGGCTACCCAGGGCCCTGATTCTCGAGTTCAAGAGAACGGGAACGTTCACATTACCGAAGTGAATACTCCCATCCGCCAACGTTCACGGGTTACTCTAAAATCTAAATCTTGAGCACTAGCGATGTGAAGATTAATGCTATGTTGCCAGATATTTTATAGCTAAAGCCCACCCTTTGAAAGAAAGAAGAAGAAAAAATATGATTAAATTCATAGAGAAAGTGGATATATCGCATATTTTTATGAAGTATCGATACTTTTCCTATGATTGAAATGCAAGTAAGAGGTTGAATATGTTAGCATAACCAAACTTTTGATTTATATTGTTTTGGAATAGAGGAGTTCAGTCTAAGGTCAATGTGACCAACAAAAAGTGGTTTTTCTGACAAGAATGACAGTTAATGTCTATCAGTCAAAACATAAGATTTTTCCAGGTTTTTCATCATTAAGAACATCTATATTGCTTTATTAAAACAATGGATACACCCCCGAATCGTAAATCTTAAAATTTAAAATGAAGTTTTAGCTGAATACTCAACGCATCGGTGGCCAGTAATTCTAGCAACTTTTGGTATGTCACCATTTAATTTCTGTCATCTGTCACTGTAAGTTACCTCACCAGATTTCAATGACTTTAAATAATACAGGTCATTGCCAGATTTGATTTTGTTGATTGTCAATATTCTATTTATCCGTTTATGTTTATTTTCAAATTAGGTTTTGTAGTTGTTTTAGTTAATTCTAGTCGTATTATTAAAAACAGTAGTTTAGTTATAGTAGTGTACATATATTTTTAATTTCAATGGCACGCTGTTCTTACCCAAACTGCAAAAGTGATTCCAGGAGTTTAGCAAATAAAAGAAAGCTCAAGAAAATAAAATTTATCCCTTTTCCAAAACCCACTTTAAATTATGCAAAGTGTATGGAATGGATTGCAAAGTGTGGAAATAAACAATTAACACCTGAAAATATTTCAAAAAACACTTATATTTGTAGTGCTCATTTTAGTGATAAAGAGTGTTTAAATTTTATACCAAAAGCCAGTGATCAAATTGATTATGGCGAAGAGGTAGGAGTAGATGCACCTAACTTGGATCAATTAGAACAAAATGAAGACATTCAAGTTGAGGAAAATACTAATCACCGTGGAGATGAAACCATTTCTTCCGCAGAGTACATTCATATATGGCACAATTATAATAAACAAGAAGAAACAGTAACACCAGTTGAACAACCACCAAGAAACAGAAAAACACTTGGATTTAAAACCAAATATTGCTTCACAGAGAAATCAAAAATTCTCTATTACAACAACATTAAACTGAAACCAAAATATTTTAAATATTTTACAGGTCTTTCCATTGGACATTTTAATGTATTATTTCGCTTTCTCGATGTAAGTGTTATGGACCACCTACAGTACAATTTCCCAAAATATATGAAGAAACCACGTACCAGGAAAAATGTTATTCGTAAATTCAAACTTTCACATAGAGACAAGTTATGTTTAGTTTTAGTGAGGTTACGCAGAGGCTTCACTTTGGATGAACTATCTTATTTTTTTGGAATAAGTAAAACATTAGTCTCTGTGATATTCTATACGTGGATACAATTTGTTTATCACCAAATTGATGGGTTGCAGGCAGAGATGTTTGCTGGTGCTAGAAAGATTAAGGACATTCCATTCTGCTTCAGAAAATTTCAAGAAAAAATAACTGTTGTTTTAGATGCTGCGGAGGTGCAAATGCAAATGCCCAAAAACTTCAGGCAACAAGGAAATACTTATTCAAATTATAAACATACAAATACAATAAAATTTTTGATAGGAATAAGTGTTACTGGAGCTATTATATATAGCAGCGAGGGATTCGAAGGAGCTATATCTGACACTGAATTATTTGAAAAGTGTGATTTGTATACTTTATTAAAAGAAAATGATACAATTATGGCTGACCGAGGATTTCTTATTCAAGATAGTGCCGATAGACTGAAAATAAAATTCATTTCACCACCTTATTTAATGAAGCGAGACAAATTAACTGCAGAAGAAGAAATGTTGACCAAAAATATTGCAAAAGCCCGAATCCACGTGGAAAGAGCAATCAGAAGAATAAAAAGTTACAAGATACTTTCCAAACAATGTCCAATACTTCTTTTACCAATAATTTCGAATGTTTTTAGAATTGCTTGTTTTTTAGTTAATTTTGAAAATGTTCTTGTCCAGTAATTACAAGAATCTTGGTTTGTAATTGGTGTAATAAACAATATTTTCTGGATTTTTGAAATTTTAATATTTTTCCCTATTTTTTTTTGCCTCAAGTTTTAGCATTTATTGTTGGTAATAACTTTTTATCTTAATTTGTCAATGACTATTTCTTTACTCAATATATTTGATACTATTCAATATTTTTTTTCCAAATTTCTCTTTCTTGGCTAAGTAGTATACAAGTTTGTGAGTGAAAGAAACTCATTTTGATATTAAATTATAATCTTATTTAACGTGACATCTACTACCAGTTGACATATAATGTTATCCTGATCTAGTTAGCCAAATGTTCAAATTAATTTTGATAATAAGTAAACAAGGAACAACTAGAACTAGAGGAAGAGAAAGAGGGCAACAAAGAATAAAGCTTTTAGTACTTGCATCCCTCCATAAGTGGGTAGCTGCGGTCCCATTTAAATATATTTTTAAATAAAAAAAAATCAGTGTAAACATAATTTTATTATACAATAAAAATAGTTGATAATAACTTAACATTTTTTTGGACTAAAGGCGATAATTATTTCTAAAAATGTACAGGATCTAAGTCACGTACACATCGCATAGCAAACATCTCTGGAACATAAATACTTTCATAAAAAAATTTTACCTTTGATTTAATAACTTCTATTTCTTTTAAATGCTCTTTTTTATATACATAAATAACAATCATACTTTTTGGAGCCCAAACTACTAACTTACAACATTCTGCATTAAATATAATTAATGACACCAAAATTTGATATAAGTATGGATGGTGTTCTTTAATACTAATTTTGTTATCCACTTTTGACAGGAAAAAATTGTTTAATTGAGTTTTAGACAAAAATGTATCAAACTCATTAAGTTTTTGACATTTTTCCAAAACTTTAGGGCATTTAATTTCTATTAAATATTCAATTCCATTATTTTCGTTTCTCACCAGGCCATCAATGCTACTTGCAAGATACAAATAATTTGAATTTACAGCTAATCCATATTCTTCAAGTTTTTCATTTTGTGTTAAAAATAATTTTTTAAATTCTTTTCTTGCTGTAGATTCGTTATTTCGGCCATATTTCATGGCAAAAGTATTTATTGGTTTTCCAAGCAACCATAAATTTTTTAAAATAAAATTTTTTCTTGCCGAATCTGATGACAATCCACAAACAATTTTTACATTTGTAGAGGTTATAAAGTAGCTCCTCCACTTTTTCCATTCTGGTGACAACTGCGGAAAAGTACTTAAAATATGGTGAGTTACATTATCACCTCCAAATTTTAATTTTATATTATTTAAAAATAATTTTGCCTGTTCTTTTATTGTGAAAACTTCCTCCTCATTATAGGAAAAGTCTTCATATTTATATTTTAAAATAGTCTGAAACATTGTTGTTACTTCAAGACATTCTAAATCTGACAAAAAATTATTTACATGAATGGTTCGTTTGTATTTACTTGGTAAAGGATTGAATGTTGTCCTTTTGGAAGGTTTATATCTTTTCATAGGATATTTACCAACAATGATGCCTGGACAACGAATATTAGATCCTTTTCCCCATTCTTTTGGTTTACTAGTTGTGGAGATTGGAAGATTACCAAATGGTTCCACATACTTCACTAAAAAAAGCAATAAGGCAACCACATGTGAACACTTGCCTAAGGCAGACTGCTTACATCCACAACTACACTTTGTAATAGCTCCTGATGTTTTATTAAGAGCAACATGTACATCATATTGTTTACGTATGTTAAATGAAGCCTGACATTTACATATACAATAATATATATTATTTCTACTGCTGTCAAAAATTTCACTGATGTAATCACTGTCTACATACTGACTTCCTCGGCTAAATGGTTTCACGGTTGTAGCACTTTGGCCAGCGTGATCTATATCGGTAAGTGTTGGATCTTCATTTTCGACATTTGTATCAAACATATAGGTATATATGTGTCCCTTGTTAAAATATTTTGGAATGGGACGTGATGGAAATCTGGCCCATATCAAATTGTTTTCATCTGATTCTCTCTGATTTGCAGTTGACTGTTGTTGAAGGACATTCCTTTTATAGTCATACCACTTCCCTTGGTCAACTCCTAGAAAAATAATTTCAGCTCGCCCATTGTCAATGCAGTTTTGTATCCTAAAAAAAACGTAAATAAAAATAAATATAAAAGACCAGTCAATAGTTACAAATACCCTACATATTTTTCTGTGAATGTGAACATGGAGTAATATGTGTTTATGGCTTATAACTGTCTAAATGACCCAAATATAACTGAACATTTTTAACATATTTTTGTTGTCGATTATGATATTAATGAATTAAATTGTGTATCAGCACAGACATAAAAATATTTTTTTATTGAAAAACTTGCACTTCATATTGTGATTGTTAAAGATTTTAAATATTTCACAATAACTTTTGGGCTCTGATGTAGACTATATTATTCGTAACCCTACTTACCTTTCTATAAGGTCCTGTTTTGTACCGGTTCTTTTTAAACCTCTACATTCTAGCCAACGTTTCAGTTCCAAAACAGAATTATCATTTAATGTTATATTTGGGTTTAATACAGCACCAGGAACATCTTCTGGCAAAAGAGTCACTGTATCCATAGTCTATATAATGTTTACACTAGGCACTAGGTATCTACTTTAAAAATACGATTATATTATATACTACTATAACTTAACTACTATTTTTAACGAAATAACTAACTAGAATTACTACAAAAGACTAATGGAAATAATTTGGAAAATGGACATTAAGGATTACACGTTACACGATTTTCAATAAACAAATAAATCTGACATAAGAAGTGACAGAAATAAACTAGTGACATACCAAGTTTCTAGAATTATTGGCCATCGATGCGTTGATTATTCAGCTAAAATTTCATTTTAAATTTCAAGATTTACGCTTCGGGGGTGTATTCATTGTTTTAAAAAAGCAATATAGATGTTCGCAATGATAAAAAACCTGCATAAATCTTATGTTTTGAATGATAGACATTAACTGTCATTCTTGTCAGAAAAACAACTTTTTGTTGGCCACACTGACCTTAGACTGAACTCCTCTATTCGTAAGCATTTTTTCCTGGAATTGTGTTTTTAATTTTTGTTATTGTGAGTTTTGTGCTGTGAAACGACTGAAGAGGTATTAAAAAAGTATTTCCGTAATAAAGTTTATCGGCATTTCAATGTTTATGTTCATTTTAGATGGAAATAGAGGGAGGAAAAAAGCGTCTAGCGCCTATTGTGCAACAACAAAAGGAGATTTTATCTCAGTTTATGGAGTCATGAAGAATTGAGTACGGGGCGATTCGCAAGTGAATTTACCAAGAAAAGAGCGCAGGAATTATGACAGGAAGTGACAAGCCTTGTAAATGCAGTGCCAGGAGGCTCAAAAAAAATTGGACCCAATGGAAGGTATATAGCATTTTCAAAAAAAAAAGTAAAGTTATGGATAATGTTAATAGTATAGGAAACCTTTCATATGTGACCAGCTATGATTGGGCTTTTTTTGAAGACATTATTTACATTATAATGATTTCAAATAGTGTAACTAAACATTTTCATTTTCCAACATTGCATACTATTGTGTGATGTGTATTTATTATAGCATAGACAAGTGCAATTATGTGATAAAAGTATCTTTAATTCCTATATATACATATGTAGGTTTATATTTTTATTAATATTCTTTATAACTAAGAGTTTTTGTGCTTATTGTAATATTAATTTAGCGCTGACTTCATTTTTTCTCGTTTTCCTTTAGACCTGGCAAGATTTGAAAAAAAAGTGTTAAGGCTAAAGTGGTTGCCAATAAAAAACATGCTACTGGCACAGGATGTGGTCCAGCTAAAATAATGAAATTATATGACACTGATGCCAAAATATTAAATCTAATATCACTAAAGGCCACTTTTGGGGACGTATCTGTACCAACACCTGTAATTGATTTTGAATATGTAAGTTTTATCAACACTCAATTGAGGGTGTATAAGTGCTTTACACCCTAGGTAGAAATAATACTTTTATGTTTGACTGAAATTATTGTCCATGTATTTTCCGTAGTTATATTTTTCTTAAATTTTTGTTAACACTGGTATAACAGACTCTTTTGCTGATGCCCCTATCAAGCTTATGTCCAATTGATTAAATAACTTTAAGTTGGCAAAGAAATATACACTGGTTGTCAAAAAACTTGTTACTTTTGCACACAAATGAGTGGAAAATTGTCTTGTACTCCCTGTCATACAAGAATATATTTTTTTGATTAGGTAAACATATGTAGCCAATGCTTAACCCGGCGTTACTCGCTATATGAGATTTTCTCTCACAATTTTTCAAAATCGCCCCTACCTCCTGCAAAAGTTGGTGGGGACGCTCGCCGCCTCAGGAATGCTATCATCTGACTTCCCACAAACAGTACGCCATAGCATTTCACAGTGTTGTCTGTAGTTTTTAAGTGAAGCGCCTTGAGATAAGTACGTGTCCTAAGTGTGAGATTTTCTCTCATCAAGCGAGTACTCGTGTGTCAAAAATTAAACATGAGTCGCAGCAAAAGAATTGTGGATTTAGCATTACTACAGGCTGGACAGATGTCAAATAGAGGTAAACAATATTTGAAAAGTATGTTTATAGGATCAGCTTAACAATAACAATTCGTTTGGTTTACAGAGTTGGAATCAGATGTAAATTTAGAAGAAATTGTTACTGATGAGCAATTAGATGAAGACAGCGATGCTGAAACCAAGCGCAATGATGAAAAGAGTGATACAGAACAATCCAACTCTTCTGACGAAGATGATACACCACCTCCTGCTCAGAATTTTTCAGGGATTCCCGCGTGTTATGGTAAAGATGGAATAAGTATGTGGTTAAAACATAATCCTAATATACATAGAAAAACATTGCAACGAAATATAATATTAAAATTACCTGGCGTCAAAGCTCCAGCACGAAATGCCAAATCACCTCTTGACTGTTGGAAGTTATTTTTTCCTGATGAGGTAATTCAAGTGATAATCAATCATACTAATAAATATTTACATCTGATTCGTCAAAAGTATAGCCGTGAAAGGGACTGCCCTGATACTAATTTCGATGAAATGAACGCTCTGTTAGGTCTACTCTATTTAGCTGGCGTGAAAAAATCACAACACCTAAATTTGCGTGAAATGTGAGATGATGACGGAACAGCACCAGAATGTTTTCGTGCGACAATGTCTCGAAAACGGTTTTATCAGCTTTTATCTACACTAAGATTTGATGATATTGAGGCTAGAGATAATCAGATAAATAATGACAATTTAGCCAAAATTAGAATATTTGATGGATTTGTGGAGCGCTGTAAAAATAATTACGAAGTTGGTGAATACGTAACGATTGACGCAATGTTGGACGCTTTCCGTGGAAGGTGCAAATTTCGCCAATATATTGCAAATAAACCCGCAAAATATGGGATCAAAATATATGCTGTAGTCGACTCCCGCACTTTTTACACCCATAACTTAAAAGTATATTGTGGAAAACAGCCTCCAGGTCCTTACAATGTGGATAACAGTGCTGCTTCTTTAGTTATGAGATTGTCGCAATCTATTCTGAATAAAGGAAGAAATATAACCATGGACAATTTCTTTACATCGGTGCCGTTAGCAGGAGATCTTAGCAATAATTATCGAACAACCATCGTAGGAACCCTGCGCAAAAATAAAAGAGAAATTCCTCCGGAAATGATCCAAGTAAAGCAGCGCCCAATTCACAGCAGCATGTTTGTATATTCAAAAAGTTCTGTAATGGTGTCTTACGTGCCAAAAAAAAATAAAAACGTCTTGCTATTATCAACAATGCATGATGATGATAGCATCGATGAGGAAACGGGAATCCAAATGAAACCAGAAGTAATTACCTTCTATAATTTAACGAAGGGTGCAGTTGATGTTGTTGATGAGATGAAGACCCTTTATTCGGTAGCACGTGTCAGCTGCAGATGACCACTAACATTTTTTTCCCTCATGAATATTGCTGGAATAAATAGCTACATAATTTACAAGGCTAACAATCAAGATTTAGAAGCAAAAAGACGTTTGTATCTAAAGGAACTTGCGTTGCAGCTAATGAAGCCTCATTTGGTAAACCGTTCGAAAATTACTAATCTTTCACTTAGTCTTCGCACATCTATAAATAAAATTGCCGAGATAACTGAGACTCCAGTAGCAGGAAATGAAGTGGCAGAATCCCAATTTTGTCATCTCTGCCCACGGCGGAAAAATAGAAGAACAAAGAAAAAATGCCACAATTGCTTGCGACCAATCTGTCCACAACATAGTATCTTTTCATGTCCTAACTGTGCTGTAAATAATAGCGATACTGACGAAAACATGTAAAAAAATTAATCACTCAATATTTTTTTCATCAGTTGTCTTTTTACATTCAAATTTTTTAATTACCAAGATTTTCATCTTTTTTACTCAAAAATAATGTTCCTTACAGATATTCTTTAAGCTTAGGTATTTTTTGTAGAAATTTTTTTTTTAATAAAACACATTAGCATTACTTTATTTAGCTATTATTTCATCTGCACTAGTTTTCAGCGCTACTTCTGGAAATTTATAAAATTTGAGAAAAAATCTCACGCGCGAGTCATGGTGGGAAATTTGATGTAGCGAGTAACGCCGGGTTAATAACATAATTTTTGGTTTAATCTAGCAAAATTAATCACAAGAATTAGTAATCAATTTCTAATAAATGTATTTATTTTTAGGGATATGATGGTTTGAATTCATGTTCGGCAGATGTCAAAACTAATTTAAATGTAAAAATGAGTGTAGATGAAAATCCCAAGCTCTCAAATTTAGAATCACCAGACGTGTGTATGAATATAAATGATATAAGTGACATAAACCAGGTAAAGGAAAAGAATGAAGAATGTTTAGTAAGTTTGTCTTAATAATATTTTTTGTTACAAAAAGCTTTTTAGCTTCAAAGAAAACTTTGTTGCAAAAAGCTTTTTAGCTTCAAAGAAAGCATTTTGTTTAATTTTTATTATTTTCAGATGCATAAAAGAACGGGCACCTTCACACCAAGAAAGTTTAATAAAACTAGAAGGCTGGAACAATCCACTAAAATATCGGAAAACTAGTAAAAGTTGAAGAAGAAAAAAAGTTGCCATCGTTAACTACTATGAAGCAAAAATAACTTATTTTGAGTGAAGGCAGAAATATGAACAACAAAAATTAGAAGATGCAAAAAAGACTCATACTTTGCAAACAAAAATTTTAAAAGAAATAAGAGACATTAAAAATACTATTATAGCACAAATGAATAATGTTTAATGTTTATAAATATATTGTAGAATAATTTAAAATAAAACTATCACCTTTTATTTTTGATAGCAATTTACAAATATATAATAGAATTATGAATAAAACTAACTATTTTCAAGTAATTCCACTAAAAAATTCTGACGATGATATGCCAATATCGGAGCAGTTGTCAATTTTTCAGAATTTTCATATTTTTTTCAATATATAGTGGATTTATTGAAAAACAGTTTCATTCAGAATTGTAAATAGATAAGATTTAATATAAAAGTTATTTAAAAATTAAAAACAGCGTCTATGCACAGGTATTAAAAAATAGTATATATAATAGTATTTATGTAACGATAGCAATTAATACACGAGCATGTTGTTGGATACCAAACGAACTGCAGGCGAGTTTCGTATATAACATGCGAGTGTAATGTCCATTACATGAAAGTTACATACATTATTTTTTCTACTTCCATTAATAAATGTTAATTAATTAATAATCACCATTTCTTATAAAAAAAATAGAACAATGAAGGGAAACTCAACAAATAAATTTAAAACTTTTGATCATCATACCTAATTCTTCAATTTTCATTGTGTATGTATACCTAAATTATTTATTGTACAATTAGTAAAATGTATTTGGGGGTTGATTTAAAAAAATGGTAGGATATGGGTAGGGATCGAACCCTGGCCATAAAACTACATAACTTTCATAACGTGACGTTTACACCATTGGGCTATGACTTCTCGCAAACTAAATGATAAAAATTGCATATATAATTTAAAATGACTTGTCTATTTCAAATTCCGTTATAAAAATTGAAATTCCCTAATTTAATTTAATACTTACGAAAAAAGAAATTGATTTTCAGGCTCTTTGTCTAAAAACCTTAGGATTTACGTTTTATTACAGCATGCAACTTGGGATATTTTGGTATGTCAACATTAACCTTTATGCTTAAAAGATTTAGTAATTGAATAATGTGTCCATACTAAAAACTGACTTGATTCTATTAGCTTTTAAACATCTGGACCATAATGAACTTCATTATGTTACAAATTTTATTCCTTTAATAAGTATAGTATAAAACAGGAGTAGAAAAAAATATAGGGTAAGTCCGGGAGAGATGCCGATTACTTATATCTCGGAATGTACTCGCCACTACAAGGCCGAAGACTAGCGTTTAAATCCCGTTACACCAAGGCTGGCTCCGGCCAATGAGAAATCTTCTGTCATTTTAGAAATTTCTAAACCATTTCTAACCTAGCTTTAATCACGTGTACTTTGAACGGTTTTATTTTTATTTTACAACTGAAATTAATTGAAACTAGTATTATGGAGGTGAATGAATTTAAATGTGCAAAAATGTCTAAAAATGTATTGTAGCTTGAAAAATCTGAGGTAATATTTTCAAGGACATTACTTCTAATAGATATTGATTATTTAAAATAATGAACAATAGTTTTCGAAATTTTATATCGATACATTGAAAAATTAAATAATCTCGGTATATCGAACTAAGCAATATCGATATTTTCTAGACACCCTGCGCATACAACAACCAGATCCCGCCTAATTCGTGAATTTACTCGTGGCTTTTATAGAATAAGATTAATTTGTGGCGCCAGTTCTGTTTGAGATTGTGTAGTATTTATTATCTGTGGATTGTGTTTTCGAAATCCAATAAAAGTTCTTATTGTATTTCTATTTCTTGGCTGACAAATTATATACATACTACAGGACGATATAATCGAAGAGGTTTATTAAGAAAAAAAATCACTCGAGGTAAGTCAACTCCATACTATAAAAATGGCTTTACAGAAATATTATATGCGTGCCAAAAGGCATAACAATGTCTATTGTCCCTACTTTGATGATGGTGTTAGGTCAACCAATATCATTATGACGGGAAGTAATGGAAACCGAATGTCACCTTCGGAAAATATCAATCTGACTGAAGATGCAATACCGTGTGCAAGAAATGAAAATAATAGTTTTTCCATTTCGAATAATGCAATGGTAAGTGCAGTCCGTCAAAATGATACTTTTTCCACTATTCCAAATGATTCATTTATTTCAGCATATGAACCACATTTGATCCTAAAAGAAATGAATATTTTTGTCTTTCAGATAATAGTAACGACTCTTGTAATATAACTGAAATAACATCACTCTCATTATCAAATTGGGCTATGAAACACTTGGCATTGAATGCTTTATTGGGAATTTTGAAAACTAAACATCCTGACTTATCATCTGATGCAAAAACATTGCTAGGTACATCAAAAATTGTTGAAGTGAAATCAGTAGAACCAGGTTATTACTATCACTTCCGATTGAAAAAATGTATTGAACGAATTATTTCGCAAATGCCAAATTTTAATGGAAACGTTATCAAAATCAATATAAATGTAGATGGTTTGCCATTATCGAAAAGCTCGAGAGACCAAGTTTATCCTATGCTCTGTAGCTTTCATAAAAGTCAATTGGTTGAAATGGTTGGAATTTTTCATGGTTATGAAAAACCTAAGGATGCTTATGCATTTTTATATGACTTTGTTCAAGAAACAATTGATATTGTTAATAACGGATTATATATTAACACCCATTTCTATCACAATAAAATAAATGCTTTCATTTATGATGCACCTGCAAAAGCATTAATAACTTTTACCAAAGGACAGTCTGGGTATGCCTCGTGCAGCAAATGTCAAATTGAAGGGGAATACACGAATAACAGAATATGTTTTCCACAAGTCAAGAACCTTTTCCTTGAGAACTGATGCTGAATTCATATCAAAGTTACAGGAAGAACATCATAATGGAACACCAATTCATGAGGAAATACCCAACTTCAATGTGATTGATGGATTTCCATTAGATTACATGCATCTTGTGGTGTTATGGCAAACCATCTACCAAAATATCATTTTCATGTATAACAGAAATATCTGATAATTTGGAAATATTATCATAACATATCTCGTTGGAATTTAATAGAAAACCAAGATCGTTGCATGAAGTAAAAAAGATGGAAAGCAACAGAGTTTCGTCAATTATTATTTTATACTGGACCTGTCGTTCTGAAGGGACGTTTGACAACATTTTTTGGTGTTACATGCTGCTTTATCAATTTTAGCAAATTCAAAACACTTCGATAAAATTGACTATGCTTCATCTCTTTTAGTATATTTTGTAAATACATTTAAGATTCTCTATGGTGGTGAAAATATTTCACATAATGTTCATAATTTATTGCATATCACTGCAGATGTTAAAAACAATGGCCCTCTTGACGATTTTAGTGCTTTCCCGTTTGAAAATTTCATGTAGTCTATTCTTAAGTCAATAAAAAAAGTGAAAAACCACTACAACAAATTATTAAACGAAAAAGTGAAAAAAATTATGAATCTTTAAATTCAGATATAAATAAAAAGGTTCCAATTCATAAAAAAATTCCAATTTGTAATAAAGAACACTTTGAGGGTCCAACATTGAACATGAATATTTCAAAACAATTCAAAACATTAATATTTGATAATTTTACTTTAAAAACAAATGAACCTGACAACTGCTGTTTTCTTCTTTGTGGATATATCATCTTAATTCAAAATATAGTGATTATAAGAAATGAGTGTAAAATAATTGGTCATAGACTCTTGTCCTTAATTGATTTTTATGAAACTCCATGCAGATCATCAGAGATAGGCATATTTTTAGCAAAACCAGATCTTGGACCTTTGGAAATATTTGACTTGAAAGAAATCTCATTCAAATGTGTAAAATTAATATATAGAAATGATTTTGTAATTTTTCCATTACTCCACACTAATGTTTCAAATTTATAGTGATGTATTTTCTGTGAATCTGGAGATATAATAAAATATATACAGAAAGGCATACCGATTCAATGCTGAAACGTATGCCCCATATCACAAAAAATGTGTTTTTAGTGTGGTTTTGTCGATGATTTTAGGTTAGTAACTTAGTTTAACATTTTTTTTTCTTCACATGAGCTGAACAATGACTGAGGAGGACCACACTTGGAGTGTTGTACAGTTTACGGAAGATGTTACTGTAGAGGCTGTACCAACTGCCTGGATCCAAGGTGATCGGTGTCACTGGCCTTTATTTCCCCCGGCAAAAATGGTTAATGCCATAAAAAAATCTGAACCGCTAAATACATGTTGGGCTTTCTATCCAATCAAAATCTTTAGAAATGCTACTTTCAGTGAGTATAAATTAGCTTAGGATTTATGAAGAGTACGTTCCTTAATCATTTGTCACCACATCTTTCTTTTCAGATGAATACATTAAAGCCAGAAATAAAGCCAGAATAGCAGAAGAAACCAGTGACCTTGCATCTGACGTAGACAATATGAAAACAAACAGAAAAAGAAAAATTAGAAAAGTGGTTTTCTCAAGCAGTGATGAGGATTCTACGGAAATAATAAATATTCCAACACCGCCTACATTGAAACCAACAAATTCGAGTAAGTTTTATATTGTGAAAAACGAATCCAAAGTTAATGTTGCTACAAGGTTATTGAAGAAGTATAAAGAATTTCTATATGTCAAAGCCTTTCTGCTCATTCCAGTCAAATTATAATTTATGCCAAACTTGATTAAACAATTTTCATTTTCAGAAGCAGACATACACATTGAAAAGGAAAATAGTCTCCCAAGTGAGTATACTTTCTAATTTTATCCAAACACTACATGACCTAGTTGCTTGGGCATTTTTTTCTACCCTATAATGATTCTTACGTATATCTTTTATTACTGTTTTAAATGAAACTTACTGTTATTGCCATGCTCATGAATTGTTTTGAGTGAACATTTTTACTCAAAAATATCTATTTTTCATGAAAATATGAGATTTCACTTTAGTAATAAGGATTGTAAGTGTGAACGTATAAGTTTTAGATTTTGGTATCAAATCTACCCCTACAAGTCACTGTTTAATGCAAATACAACCCGCTGAGCCAGCAGCTGCTTGTGCCTCCTGTATAGAGAAAGGTGAATAATTTTCTTTTTGCCATATTATGCAGTAGATTCATTACTAAACTTTTGTAGATAAAAGCCTGAAAACTATTATTGAACAGAATCATATGTTAAGGAGTGTGGTTCAAGATATTTTATCTGAAGTAAAAAATCTCCGAGAAGAAATAAAGGGGCACTCGGCATCACCAGTTACTGTGTTCGATAAGTTTCCACATTTACAGTTCCCGCTAAATAGTGAAGATGATCTGACTGAATTCAATGAAATTCTTAAAAATGAAGGAAGTTTCAATGAATGGGTAAGAATATCAAGAATATTCATACTGATAAAGATATTATTGCATAGATTATAATTTATTAGATTATCGAATTGGCCAAAATGGGTGGGACAAATAACTATCATTTTGTTAAAATAGTCCTACATAGCTTGATAACGAATGATTTGGGATTGAAATATAGCTGGATGGGAAGAAAACAGAAGAAAGCTTTCTGTGAGACAGAACTTGCAAGATTAATCATCCGTAAGTATTGTTACTGCTTTAAATTGTATGTGTATCATTAGTTCATTTTACTACTTGAAAAAACGGTACTTGAAAGGGTTAATTCTATTTTACAGTACTCGTCTTGAATCTTATGATCTATGATTATTACTATATTATGCAAGAGACATAAAAAAACTTATCAACTTTATGTGTCTATTTCCTTGAACAATTGCAGAACAAAAGATTTTTGAACCGTGAACCTGTCTTTATCTGTTAGCTTCATTATATTTCAACCTGTATTTATTGGTCATACCTTATTTCGATCAATAATAGTGATTAACTTTAGAGCTCTCGAGAGCTTAGTAAGTTATTGAAATCATATTGTCTGTGACTGCTCTCATGGGCGTTCCCCTGGACCGATCAGCTTCAAATTTGCTATGCAGGTACCTTAGGGTCATACTTCGGTCGAGTATGGGGGTCAAAATGTCAAATGCATTTCAAGGTGCGAAAAATATTCATGACTAATATTTGCTTAGAGCATCGCTTGTATTTATTCAGGCCTATAAAAAATATATTTTCTGAATAAATAAACAGTTTTTCGTAGTCCATTCGTTTAGAGGCCGAAGCAAATTACCGCACTGAAAGCAATCACAACAAGCTTTGCACAGTACTTTGAAGTAAGTTTCTTTTCAGAGGTCTACACCTCTCTTATTTCACTGCAAGTATGCATTCCCAAAATTTATTCACAAGAAATCGAAGTTTTTGTATTTTTTTATTCTACAGTTTATAAATTTATTGTTCTAGGTGCCAGTGAAATGACAAAGGACTTCAAAGATCGAAACTAAACTGAAACATCGATTCAGTTATGGTTAAAAAGGGTGGGAGACCGCACATTATATAAACAAAATAAAAAATTATAATTTCAATAAAAAAAATTTCTACATTTTGTACAGAAAAGGTTTTATTTGTGTCCATATTGGGACATCCCAAATACGTTCTATTTATGTCCATATGGCCGACTTATAGACGTCTTTAGGACGTCCCGTTTTGTAACAATGGACATCTTAAAGACGTCTTTTGGACGTCTGCAAGATTTTACTGGACGTATTCAAGACGTCCTGAACGTCTTACGATGGACGTCTTAAAGACGTCTTTAAGATGTATTTTTGCTGTCTGGGAAAAGACACTTTCTTGCCGCCTGCGTGAATTCTTAAAGGTAAAAATATGAAACGAGAATTCGAGGATGGAATGCCACCCGGATCTATTGTATACATGAATCAGAAGTCAGGACATCAACACAGAGATTTTTCTCGAATGGCTCAAGTTTCATATCGTCCCAAGAAAAACTACGGGAAAAGTGCTCCTAATTCTTGATGGCCACGGATCTCATTTCAGCTCAGTGAAAGCTCTGACATACGCTGATGAGAATGACATAATCCTGTTTTGCCTTCCCCCACATACTACCCACTACCTCCAACCTCTCGATAGGTCCTTTTTTAAGTCGTTGAAGGCAGCATTTTATCAAGCTTACGATACTTGGGTTAAACCCAATGCTGATAGAAAAATCGGAAGGATACAGTTCGGACGACTCCTAGGTGTTGCTTTGGGAAAGGCTGCAAGTGTTCAAAATGCAACATCAGGTTTTAAGGCGGCTGGAATTTACCCGTTTAATCCGCAAAGTATCACGAACTACGCCTATGGAGGTACCGATGTGGGAATACAAGAAACGTCTGCGAAAATGATGTGTCAAGAGGAGGAACGAATTACCAAACCCCAACCTTCTACTTCACGTGCTGCCGATTTAGCTGATGAGCCTATAGTTCAAACCCAAACATCTATCTCCAATTCCAGCTGCTGCTGTGCTAGTCGCTTAAAGAAAAGGAGGGAAACTCGCAGAGATTTTGAATAATGCAGAAGCCATAGAAAGGCGCAAACGCATTCAGGAGCACAAACAAGTGAATCTTAACGAAACGAAACGTGGCACAAAAGCAGCTAAAACACCTGTGGTATCTAAAAAGGAGAAATTTACTGCGAAAACGGTGCCAAAAGGAAAACAGAAGACCCTAAAACTGCAGGTAGAGGAATCCAGTGACGAAGATTCAAGCTTGTCTCTTCATGATAGCAGTTCAGATTTGGGAAATCATGATGACGCAACCTGCACTGGATGTGGCGAAGAGTATACGAAGACAACTAAAGATGAAGAGTATCAATATACGTGCGAGATCTGTGTTAAAGTGCTTATTAAGAGGCGTATAGTGTAGTGGCATTTCTACCTTAACCTGACGGCGTCTCTCCTGCAGGGTTAGGTAGAGATGCCGATATGCTGAGTTTTGAAAAATATTTTTTTAATATTTGTTACATGTTTATTGCGGAATAAAACTTATGTTTCTGTTTTGATAAATAAATGTTGAATCTAACGACGTATTTTGTATGGCATGTTAATTTGGAAGCATTAATCAACGTCGATATGAAAAATCGGCATCTCTCCCGGACTTACCGTATAATAAAATTTTACTAAAAAATATACAACTACTATAAGTAAAATTGTGTTATTGAAGTAAATTTAATCAGCAAAATGTGTTGCTGCAATGTGCCTCTGCATTCTTCTTGCCAAATCTAAATCTGGATAGACTCCACGAGGTAAATCTTGTAGCAAATTTTCGTCCCAATAAATACCAAAATCAACTTCTTCAATATCCTTTTCTGGTTCAGATATATTGGCTTCCAAGCACATATTGTGAAGAACGACACATGCATTTATTATTATCTTCGATGCTCGATTAGGTTCATAGTGTTTAAGTAAGCATCGAAATCTGTTTTTAAGGACACCATTACACCGTTCTATTTCACATCAGATTCTTTTTAGTATAATGTCAGATCTTTCCTCTGCTGCAGGAGTTGGGGGTTAATTTAAAGGTGTTAGTAACCAAAAGATCTAAGAGTATGCCAGGAGCATATAACACCCGAATTTTACGTGTACCAAGCTGTGCTTGCAAGCTCCGTCGCAAGCGTCAGTGGAATTTATTAGACGAACTAGGAAATTGTTGGTGGGGGGATGTACTTTCATTAATAAATGAGACATAATTTACGGATAACTTTTTCCATTGAGCAGATTTTTCGACCTTACTTCCCCGGACTATATGCCGATAGCCACTTTATAATTTGACATTTTAGGGTTATGTTTCTGGTTGTTTATTTTTTGAATATTTGTC
This sequence comes from Galeruca laticollis, assembly GCA_963921935.1. NCBI lineage: Eukaryota > Metazoa > Arthropoda > Insecta > Coleoptera > Chrysomelidae > Galeruca > Galeruca laticollis. The sequence continues at coordinate 143,336,726 of OY998181.1, forward strand.
ATTTTGAATATTTTAAGACGTTTTGCTAGTTTATAAGTAAGTGTTGTGCGTTTTATTTAATCTAAAACCACGTTTGTAAAAAAAAAGCAAAAATTATCATAGTTAATACACTAAAATTTGGAAAACTGCAAAGAATTCTGGATATCATTTCCGATTTCTACATCCTGGAGGAAAGGACTCCTACTTTAAAATGTATGATTGATAAAATTAAATAAAAGAGATACTAAAATTACTTACAAGAAACTTCTGAAGTTTACTTCTAGCACAAGTTATTAAGCAATAATTACTTTTAATAGTTTTATATTAATTGTTTTAGGCGTTCTTCGCAAAGTGCACATTATTTTACCTGAGTTTACTATAAGTAGAACTTCTTTGTGGCGGCTGCTAAAAAGTATGAGTTTTAGGTAAGTAGTAGTTTTTATTAGTTATTGAAGATGCAAGTGTTTTACTGTTTTACAAGGAAATGAGAAAGTTTGTAATTTGCTATACTATACTGTAACAAAATAATTATTATAATAAGTAGGTATATACTTAAACTCAATTTGTTTATTGTACAGTGCTTGCATATAATTAATAATTTAAAAAAATATGAAAATGTATTCGATAATGGACAGGCCTATTATACCAAACTCATTTCTAAATCCATAGATTGAATACCAATATAGTAGATATTATAATGTATTCATTTTCAATAAACTTACCTGAATCTCCTAGAAGGTAGAATTGATCATTAGGATTATTTCGGTAAATATTCCATATTCATGAATTTCTTCCATTCCACCTACAACAACACGACCTGTTAAATCTAAGGCGGCTCGCATACCGAAGCAATACGCAACTAGCAACAAGCAATAAGGGATAGGGGTTGAGTTCTCCGAAATAATTTTTGAAGAGATAAAAAAAATTGTAAGTATTAACTTTTTACTCTTGGTATTGGTGGAATCGGTTGTTTGTCCTTTTATTTTTGTGTTTTCTGATATCCAGTGTACTTTTGTGAATAATTGTAGATTTTTCAATTATATTTTGTTTCATATACGAACGGTGCAATACCGTGTTTTTTATTTGGGGTATTAGCGAGAGAGCGCCATTGCCCCAGTGATCAGCATGACCAAAAATGTTGAATATTTAATTTTTTTTTCTTCTTTCAGATGGTTCGTAACTACAAAAAGAAAGGCCTCCGGTTCACAGAAAATTTGGCAGTAGCCATAAATAACATAAAATCAAACACTATGTCAATCAGACAAGCTTCTTGTGAATATAAAATTCCACAGCCTTAAGAGACCATATTAATAACAGATGTATGAATTCTTCATGAATATCCGTTGTTCCAAAAAAAATTGGAAGAAGGACAGTATTCAGTGAAGAAGAAGATAATTTATTAAAACAATGCTGTTTCAAACTATCGGAGCTGTACTTTGGATTGTCAATTGATGACTTCAGACAGGTGGCATATAGATTTTCTGAGAAGATAGGTGTAGAGAGCAGATTTCTCAACAAAAAAGGGGAGAAATTGGCTGGCTACGATTTCTATTATTACTTCAGAAAAAGACATCTAGATATATCGTTAAGGTCACCTGAAGCAACTAGTTTAAATAGGGTAGTGAGCTTCAACAAACCTGAAGTGGATAGGTTTTTTGCAAATTTATCAGCTTTATATGAAAAATATAAACATGGTTCAGAAGATATATATATTATGTTAATATTTTTAATCTGTGTATTTAATAATTATATTTAATAAGTTTTTTGATTATATGATAATTCGATTTACCTCGTATATCACTCTAGGTCTTGCTTCAGTACTTACCTCGGCTATAGCTCAATAGATGGCATGGACTGTTTTCTACTGAATTGAAAATGATAAATCTTTTTATTATTAATTTGTGAACAAACAGGGTTCTGAGTAAGGCCTTTGTTTTTCCGCAGAATATTTTAAGGACAATTTAAATAAGCGTTGAACTCAAATTAGTGAACAGTTTAATAACTTTCAACATATAAAAATATAATAAAAGGATATAAAATGGGTGAATTTACATATGATAAATTTGAATCGTGATTTGGCTTGGAAATACCAGACAAGAAATATTTGTGACTGGTGCAAAGATAACAATTATCTGTTGTTGTAACGCAAATTTAGGTTATGTTATTTTATTTTAAAATCTGAGAAAGTTATATAATTTCGAAGCCAATTATGGATGAGTAAATGAAGATGATTTTAAAATAATAGTGAATGAACAATTAACAAGTATGTAAGTAATCCTTAAATCTAAATAAACACTTGAATACTATCTAATTTACAAGGAAGTAGTGTCTTACCACAATTCAATAATTTTCTTCACTATTTCAGCAAAGAATAAAGTTCGGAGTTGAAACTGATGTAGTCAGGTCAGGACTGCAATACGGTCGTTAAGGGATTTAAACCTTAAAACTCCAACAAGGTTTATCTATAAATCAAAAACTGCTACACACAAGATACAGGAAACACTGTTGATGTTATAATTGTTAACTGCAGGATGTATTTAAGTAATTACAGATTCGGGAACCAGGAACAAAGTTTTTTTTATGTGGATAATTCAAAATATGTTTTGTTGCGAACAAGCAAAATATACAAATGGACAATTTACATTTGTAAGGTATGTTTCTCTTTAAGTTTTAAATTATATTGCTAATGATTTTGTCAATAATTCATAAAATCTCTCACCAAAATCAATATGGAGAACTCTTCCATTCAGCTCTGAACAACCAACTCTTTCTTTTTTTTCAAAATTTATTGATAGTCCTCCCTCTTAGCAACCAAAATCTGACTTCCTGGATACCATAAGCACGCCGCTGCTACTTATGCCCTCGTCCGCGTTTTCCTTATCCTCTCTGTGATGTATGGCGTCAGTCAGTCGGCTGCCAAATTGCCTAAAAAACTATCTAACTTCGAACGTTACTGGGGACATTTAATTTTCAACCGACAAGTGGTTAGCACGTGCAGTGCTAAATTCTTTTATTTTTTAGTTTAATATTTTCGTTAAGTTGAAGGGTGAATAAGTGTATTTGTTATTTGTGGAGATAGTAAATGTAAGTTTAAATTATAGTAAATCTAATTAGGAGTCAATTCAACTCAATTATAAGAAGAAATAAATAGTTTCACTGTACACTACCAAAATTATTCCGGTTCTCAATTTACCCACCCTATAGGATTAAAAAACACCATCGAAGGAGAGCCGAAATATTTAGAAGAAAACAGGAAAATAGATTGATGCATGAATTGCATTGATTATTTTCAAACAGTACTTGTCAAATGTACGTCAAGGTAGGGCCCATCAGAACCCCTGCCCAATTACGTTTGTTAGGAAGGTTCATGCAACAGTGTAAATTATTAGATCCAAAAATAAAATGTTGCAAGGACTTAATGCATCCAGCCTGTATCGATACGATTAGAATGGCAATTGATGCAGTTGCAGATTTCACTCCTGAATCCGGCGTTTATAAACATCCTACGAATGCTAGGATTTTGAGCATTTTGAGAATTTAAAAAAATATTGGAAGCTGTTTTATCAGAAAGCGATAAAAATTTAGACAAACAATTAAGAAAATTAATAGACGCCTTGACCCGTTGATATAACATAGAATTAGCCCCATATTTAAATGGAGTCTGCAAACTCAGTGAAAACAGATACAGAAGATTAAAACCAATACACAACTTACCAGAAAATAAACAGATTGAAGAATACTTAACTTATTTAATAAATAAATCAAATGGTCTTCTTAATAAATTAAAAACTGCTTATAATTTTAATAAGTAGAATAAATTGTGCGAATGCCTCTGGTAGCCTTGGCTGTATTCAACAGAAAACGAACGGGTGAAGTCCAGCGAATTGAATTAGAAGACTTCTATACAAAAGAGTTTGTTAACCAACAGGATTTGACAAATCCGAGCGAAGAAGAAAACATTCTAGCTGACAATTACATTCGAGTTACTTTTAGAGGCAAACTTGGCATCAATACTGCTTTACTGATTGATGAGCAGCGATTTATCCCAAGTTTAGGGGTAATAATAGAATATAGATTAAGAGCTGGCGTTCATCCGGATAATCCATTTTTATTTGATCTTCCATCAAAAGTTGAAATTCTGACTCACTGCACCTATAGATGTCATCGCCAGTTTTTAGAAGAAAGTGGTATGAACTCATCGTCTTTAACATTTACCAATTAGAGAAAACATTTCGCTACCCCAGTTGCAAAAGAGGGTACTTCACATCAAGAAGAATTAAGAGTCTCAAATTATATGTCTCATAAATACAGTCTTCACAAAACAGTGTACGATCAAAGTACACTATTACTAGATATTATGACAGAATCTCAACATCTCGAAATGAGTGCCAAGAGTGGAATAAAAGAGAAACATACAATTAAATAGGAATTGAAGATGTAAATGCCCTACAGTTGAAGAAAAAGCAAGAAACGGATAGTGATTCAGATGAAGAACATAAACCCGAAAATAATGAATCTGACGGAATTGATCCTGATATGGATTTAACGATTCAGGTAGATTTTTATTTTACATAATATAACAAGTGCATGCTTAGAAAAGAAACATGTATAAACGCCACTCTATGAATGTTTATTTGTTTTCTCCCTTTCTACCCTTTCTATTCTATCTGAAAATCATCCTTTTTTCAGAGTATAAATTACTACAAACATTCTTGTTTTCTAGGAAAATTTAAAAGACGAAAACTATGGTCGTCAAAGGCAAAACATGTAACAAGAACTTATTTTCATAGTGAACTGGAAAATAATGGTTACATGGGGCCAAACAAAATTCGTAAGTTGAAAAATATTCATCCCGAGATATTTCAGAATAGAAGTATTCCAATGATCAAGCAATGGCTGGAAGGAGAAAAACAAAAGACAAAAACAAGAGCTGACGACATTGAAGGTACAATCTTTCAGCATAATCCTATTATAAGTACATTAATAAAAAAAATGTTCAGCGACACGTTTAAGGTACTCAACTCCAGAGAAGGAGTTACTGGAGAAAAGTTTAGAACGTCACTCACTTAATGGAAGTGAACCTTCCATAGAAGAATTGGAAAATTTAATAAAAGAGAATAATATTATCAAAAGAAGAAGTATCGATTCCCCTTTGAGAAAATTTAGATACATGCAAGCTTCTAAAATTCCATAATATGAAGTCTATTTCGACATTAATTTTGTATTGTAGAATATTATTAGTCACTTTAAATTTTGCGCGAACGGTATAGTGTAGATGAACCAGCGTTGTGTTTTGCGCCAAGAAAAAGAAGAGTGACAAGTGACAGTAGACTCCACCCTCTTTATGGCGGGAAGAGAAGGAGTGAGTTAGGTTAGAGTTAGTTAGGCATTAGAGCTTTATGGTTATGTTCGAATGTTCATGTTGTGCTCGTGTGCAAGCATATTAAAGTTATTGTTAAATATTGTGTTAGTTTTCTTTATGATGGAACCCGTAGTATAATATAATTACCACAGTATAAAAACTTTTTGGTTTTTTAAATTTAATTTATACTTGTACAACATTTCAAAAAAAAATTTATTATACATTTATATGGGAAGATTTTGAGTTTAATTTATAGTTATAACAACTTACCTCTATTCAATGGATAATAGTATATATTTGACAAGTGGTTATTTTACGAACTCTTTACAATGACTTTGCCTTCAAAAAAATTTAGTCTCAGTTTTAAATGTTATTTTTAAGCTTTATTCGGGTTTTTGTTTCTGGGCAGTCCGTAAACCAATCTGGAATCGCGCAGAACTAGTTGCGTACTTTATTCAGTCCTAAGAACTATTCTCGGACCGTTTGAAAATGGACAGAGTTTGAAAAACCCCGAACATCCCTCATGGTCTATAGAACTGAACTAGCCTAACTAATTTGACAATTGACTTTTTTTTGACTTGGATTCATTATTGTTGTGTATCCCGCTTCCTTTGCATTTTGGCAATTTTGTTGAATTTTTTGGTATTAATAATATTGAGAAGTCTTGGATAATAACGGTAAGCATAGTTTCCTATCAAAATTATTCTAAATTGCCCGGAAATCTCATCTCAGGCTTTTTGTACTTGTCAGAGCCTAACAGCGCCTATGGTAATTAACCATAAAATTGTAACATATAGATAGCAAATAAACGTATTGAGTATTGAATTGTTTTTTTTCCACTTTATACTAAAGAACCCATAGCAGATAAAGGGCTCTTAGAATTTGCTACGGGCCCCACGCTTGTTTAATTCGGCTCTGGTCCGTTGCCAGCATACAAAAAGCAAAATATTACCAAATTAAATACTAGGGCCGAAAAAGCTTCTATTGATAAATCTACAAAATCTGATATTAATCAACTGTCCATGTCCACCTCAGGTAACAATCAGGTAAAAAGGAGAGCAAGGCGTGCTCCATCCAGCTCAAGCTCTACGAAAGTGTCAAATTTAACCCTCCAACGCCCACAGTGACCATATGGTTGCAGCTAAATGCCCCACTTTACCCTACCTCTAATGCATGACCTTCACATTTGAATTCGAAACGAAGTGTGCTGTTTTGTGTCTCTTTGCTGTGAGATTTGACAGTGTCAAAAGCGCGATCGTGAGAGTAACGTGTTTTAGTTTAAGAAATTTGTTTCTTGAGACATCGTAGTGAATTTTGAGAAATATGGACTTTCGACTAGAGTAAGTGATTTTTTAGTTAAAAACCTATTGTAATATTTTTTAAAATTTGTATCAAAAACATGGTATTTTATGTGTTTACACTATGAGTGATGTAAAATTATGTGCGTTTCATAGATATTTCGTACCATATATTGGCGCGTGACCATATGGTTACGCTGGGCGCTTTGACTGTCTCATATTTACAAAAGACTGTCTTTTGCAGGCGTGGTTTTACATTACAAGACGCTTTGGATATGGCTTATGATGAGACGGAAAATGGGACATATGTCGATGCTATTTACATGGTTCCACCAGATCCTTCGGTTTTGACTGACGAGGATTCTGCGGATGAGGACGATGGAGGTGTAATAGATAATTTATCCCGTCGACAGTTGTCCTCCCAAGCAGAAATAATTCTTTCGAATAATGAACGAATTGATGAAATACGAGCCAAAGAAGCTTCATCAACACAAACGTTAGCTGTTGAAAAACAAAAGTCAACCATCCTTGCTAAAGACAAACGAAAAGGGCCTAAAAATGTAGGAAAAAATTGGATTTCAGGAGATTTACAGTATATTGAGAAATACTTTCCTACTCCAAAATACGCGCAATTCGAAGAGTTTTCGCCAGCTGAAATGTTTGAACTTTTTATTGATGATGATGTAATTTCGTTATTTGTTGAAGAGTCAAACAAATATGCAAAATTTCTCAATTGTCCGGATCCAAACATAAGCAGTGATGAAATAAAGTGCACTTTGGGCATTCTCCTTCTCTCTGGCTATGTGAATTTACCTGGAAAACGATATTTTTGGGATTCTGGTACAGACACTCAAAACATTTTAGTAAGAGAAGCTATGAGACGGAATCGATTTTTGCAAATACTGAGATTTTTGCACTGTGTAGACAACACTAAAATGGATCCTGCTGAACTATGGAAATTGCGTCCACTGATAACAAAACTTCAAGACAACTTTTCCAAGTACTCCGTTCCAACCAAACACATGAACTATGACGAGTCCATGGTAAAATACTATGGCCGTCATAGTTGTAAGCAGTTTATTAGAGGCAAGCCGATACGTTTCGGCTACAAAGTATGGTGTCTAAATGACGAGTTGAGCTATTTACATAATTTTGAAGTCTACCAGGGACAAGGTCCAAAATGTAATATATTATACAACTCGAAGTTCGGTTCATCAGCAGCACCATTTGTACAAATGGTTGATGCACTGCCGCAACCAAATTTACGATACGAGTTCTTTCTAGACAATTTGTTTATTGGTTTCGATTTGTTAACACATATGAAAAATTTGGGTTATGGAGTAACTGGCACTATCCGAGAAAATAGAATTCCTAGGGACTGTCCTTTACCTAAAAAAGAAAAGATGAAAAAGGCACAACGGGGAAGTTTTGAAAATCAACTAAATAAAGATGATGGAATAATACTTATCCGTTGGATTGATAACTCTATAGTGACAATGGCGTCAACATCTTACGGTGTTCAGCCTACTTCGACTGTTTCACGATATTCTCAGGCTGAGAAGAAAAAAATCAGTATCAGCAGTCCGTATGCTATTCGTCAGTAGAATAAGTTCATGGGTGGAACTGATCGTATGGATGAGGACATTGCAAGAAGAAGGATTTCTATTAGGTCCAAAAAATGGTACTGGCCTCTTCTTACGTGGATGATTGATGCAGCTTGTCACAACAATTGGGTATTATATAAAAGTAGTGGTAGACCTATCACCAATCTAGATTTTAGAAGAAGCATTGTAAGCAGTTACCTGATGAAATACAGATCAGAGCCCTGTACCTTAGAACGACCATCTTCTTCATCTTTCCTCAAATCAAAAAAAATTAAAGCTGATTTCAGATTTGATCGTATGGACCACTTGGTTTGTTCAGTGCCAAACCATAAAAGAAGACGATGTGCTATGCTATGGACAACTGCTCTTCAGTGGGTCGAACTCAGTGCAAAAAATGCGATGTAGGCCTATGTATTAATTGTTTTGAGGCATACCACAGAAAAAATTAATAAATAAATGTACTTTCCAAAAATAGTTCATTTTGATTATATATTAGCCCAGCGTGACCATATGGTTACAGTCTGTTTTGTCCAAGTATGATACATATATGTTAATTTATCCATATATCTATCATAACCAGTACTAATACAACCTAGTTAAGCAAAAATTATCAATAAATAAAAAAAAATCGAAATTCGGGCGTTGGAGGGTTAAAGACTCTTCTTCGGACTAAAGTGGTGACAGCAACGCTGAGTGCTCAGAAGATAAACATGGAGAAAAATGGGCTAGATGCACACAGTGTGGTAGATGGGCACATTAAGACTGCTGGGAGATTCGAAGTAACATTTTTATTTGTTGTTTCTGTGAAGGAAATGGCTTTTTTGAATAGCGTCTCAAATTAGGTTCGGTGTCTTAAATTTGGACTCTATTAAGAAAAACAACTTAATAATGATTGGAATGTTTAACTTTTACAACATCTAACTGCTTTTTAGGTAATAAGATGCTACTAGTCAGTTAGATTTTTGTTTATTCAAAAAATCCAAAATCATGTCAACTAAGATTTTTCATTCACTCTCAAACAAAATGACAAAAAAAATTGAGATAGCAGGGTTAAAGGTAATTAAAAACTTACTTGACATTTTTTAAAATTTTTTGAAATACAAAAATCTAACAGTATTGTTAGTTACTTTTAAAAAAAGTTTTGCTTTTTTGTTGTTTAACTATATTTTTAAATGAGTTACAAAAATATTAGTATTTTGAGAAAAACGTTTCGCTACTTAAATTTACCAACTATTTTAATAACTTCTAACACTGATTTGTATTTTTGAGATTTGATATATTAAAGGATTTTTTCAAGTCTAAGGTGTCATTTTTTTATCCCTGAAATTTAAAAGCCAGATAATAATTGCAAATAGGATAAAAGTAATAAGGTTCAACCTTTTTCTTTATTTTTTTTGTATAATTTTTTGATGTTTTTCTTTAAAAGTATTGCTGACTGTATTACCTATTTTTAATTTAAAACAAGAATATATAAGATTTGAATAAGAATTCATATTTAAAAAGAATAGTAGCAATTTTTTGTTTATCTACAAACGTTGCAAAATTTAAAAAAGGATAAAACTAATGTAAAAGTTACACACAAGTTTTTTAAGGGACAAAGAGGGCTACTCTCTAAAAAATGCAGAATATTTATCATTTAGATTTTTTATTTTCCAATCGAAAAAATCTGAGAATGTTACAGATCGGAAAGGTATAAAAAATTAACACATGAGTATAAGGTTTTATTTACCAAGTAAAAAACTTATTTTTTACACTGAGTTCATGTTATATTTAGTTATAGTCGTAGTTATAAGAAATTGTCATTAGATTCCTTCAGACTATTTCTTACAACGATGACAAAAACTAAACAAAACTCAACTTTTCGTTCACAAAAATTTTTTACAAATTGGCAAACAAATTGTTAATTAGATTTCGACAGTCTATCGGAAAATTATGAATATCGGCTACTTTAGCAACTACTGGAATGTTCCCCAATGCTACGAGGTAATCTAGTTCTTCCTGATTTAATCCATCGGGCATTGGCGGCTCAAGCTCATTCATTTTTCATTGCAGTTGCAAGAATAATGGCCTTGATAATTTTCATTTTGGAACGCAGGCCATATAACAAAGCCAAAAATCTAGTTTTCCATACATCTATTGTTCTTTCCACAGTATTTCGTGTTCTAATTTGAGATTCATTGTATCCATTTTCAGCATGATTTCCTGGATTTGATAGATGCGTTAGAAGGTATGGTCCAACTCAATAGCCAGTATCCCCTAAAAGTATTAAAAATAATGCAATTTAAATAAACTGACGTAATATATATTATCTCTAGAAATATTTTTTGACATCATATTTTTAAGTAGTTAGCTACCTAGAGATGATGCAGTATGTTGTCAAGAAATTGAAATTTTAAACAAAATATTGAATGATATGTTGCTATGGTTAAAAATGGTCATGTCATGCGTCGAACCTGGTCATCCTGCCACTATGTTTCTGATATGTAAATTAGCATCACAAACAATTTGTGCATTGATTGAAAAATGTTTTCTGTTACTGCAAATTTCTGCATATTCTCCGCCTAAAAAATGTAGCCTTTATAAAGAAAGGGGAACATTTGAAATTTTAAAGTTTATTGAATTTAATGTGTTTGAAAATCCCGCTAAATATCTATTTTGTCAAGATTGAAAACTTACATGGTTACTTTATCTTGATGTGTGTCCCATGAACACATCCAACAACGGATGGAAAATGAGCTAGTTGGTTCTTGTTGCGTTCTAATGATTGCATTGCCCTCAGGAATTATTATTAGTATAGGAAGTAGTCTAGCCAAGATGAAGGACACACGTTTAATTATTCTTGATACATTCCATCTTCAATTGCATCCTGGTGGGACCCTCCGGCATAAAATCTCAGTATTGCCAGAAGTTGGTTCATGGCCAGAGCAATAACATATACTAGCAACTGTAACTGGGTCTAAAACGGACTTTGTATGGTTAAAAAATACATAATAATATCAAGTAATATTCGCTGTCAAGAAAAAAAATGAAAACGTCAAATAACTTCTCTCTCAATCATTGTAAATTGTGCAAGCAATAAACATTTCTTAATTGAAATTAATAGATTTTTTTATGTTCTATGCAAGATTTCCTGTCATTCACAAGCCTGAGCTAGAGTATAAAAAAATGTGAGTTTTGTTTTTATAAAATTAGACAGATACTTACAAATCGTTATCATATACCAAATGCTCCTCTACAGTCTCCAACAAGTCGAGCACTGTGGGCTTGGCAAGCCTGAAGCGCTTGAAAAAGGTTAAATTGTCCAGAATATCAAAATATTAGGGCTGGTTGTACAATCCTAGTTTAAGCCAACCTCAAACTTGAACCTGGCTTAAAGGGGATATTCAGTTGTACAAAATAAAGCTTATCCTTAAACCTAGTTTAACTTGACATGTTTGACGTTTGTATTTAAGCGGTTGATTTTGACGACTTAAAGCGAGTTTAGGGTTACTTAACCTCAAAAACTACACGTTTTTTCATATATTTAGCGAAATTTTTTTGATGGAAATGGAAATCTTAAGCGACGACGAAGACTTTGTAGAAATGATTGATATTTTATTAGGTGGAAGACGACTCCCTCAAAATTATAGAGAAAGGCCTAACCATTTCGAGATTTGGAATGATAATGAGTTTCTAAAAAGATTTAGATTTACAAGACAAGGAGCAAGATTTATAATAAGTCTGATTAGAGATCAAATAACATCTCCTACTGAACAGTAAGTTGTAATGTGGATAATTATTTTAAGCCTTTATTTATAGAGGTAATCCTCTATACAAACAATATTACATTAAATGCATTTAAGTTTAAATTATTAACCCTCCGCTACTCGCGCGGGGTATTTTAGTACCCCACGGGCATATCCTATGTCAATATCTTGGTGGGGGAATCGCGAAATTCCACGTCGCCTCGTGTATTCTTCAAGCATAGTGTGTAGATATCTGTGCTAGGGAGTGGTCGCTATCGAGTCACTAACTTTTACGAAATACGCTATTGAAACTCGTTGGGGTATTTAAATACCCCACGTGAGTGGTCGTGTCATATTTTTGGTAAGTGTACTATATACTATAAATCTGCTATTACTTGAACATAGGTTATTATATATAGGTTAAAACATGACAAATCAATCCAAGGATCCAGAACAGTGGTTGAAATGGTATGAGGAACTTGACGAGGAGCCGGAGGTATATGGCGAAGAAGATCCCAACGAGTTCGAAGTTGACGCGATTGAAGTACAGGATGAACGCACAGATAGTGAGCAAGACGCAGATCCTGATTATATGGAAGATCCTCTAGCACAAGATGTTGCTGACGAATCTGCGAGTGCGTTCGAAGATCCGCTTACACAGGCTGATGAATCTGGTGAATCTACGGGTCCATACTTCATAGGAAAGGATAAACAGAGTAAGTGGAATAAAATGAAACCACCTTCTTCAAGAATTAAATCTCATAACATAGTTTTGAAAGTTCCTGGTCCAGTGGGCAATGCAAAAAATGCCAAGTCTTATATGGAATGTTTTTATAATTTCATTGACGACACTATGTTTGCTATAATTGTGGATTGTACCAACATATATATATATATATATATATATATATATATATTAAACCAGATATCATAGATAATAACCAGATATCATAGATAATAATAGAATTTAGTACTATTAAAATGTTTTGTTAGTATGAAATATATATAAAAATAACATTATTTAAGAATATAAGTAAAAAGGAAACACTTTTCTGAATTTAAACAACATATCAAGTAAAGATATATTAAATAATAACTGAGAACAATATAATAAATAAGGAATTACCTCAATAAGAACAAAATATAAAGATTGTCTAGCCAATGTATTGATGTAAATAAAGTTGCCTAATACGAAGGATAATTTCCATACCAGGAGCCAGCTGTTCGCCTGAAAAAAATAACAAATTTAGATACAGTCAAATAAAGAGAATTTTAGATATAAGTAGTTGCATTAGAATACAAATATTATTATAGATAATTCATTACAATCATCAATTTAAGAATAAAAGAACAAATAATTATTGAATAGAATATCATTTAATAGAATTGTCATAGACAAACAAGTAATTACATATAGATAAGTGATATGATAAATAAAATAAACATTGAATCAATATAGTAATTTATAAAGTTTATTATAAATAAAATAATGCAAAGAGTTTAAGAAATAACATAAGAGAATTTATATTTATAATTAATATGAGTGTATCTATGAATAAACAATTTTAATTTATTTGGATGAAGAAAAAACTGTTTGAAACTCTATAAATGAACAAATTATGTTAAAGAGTGTATGTTTGAAAACTTTCTTAATAAGTGATAGAAGTTTCAATTATCTAATTGCAAAAGACAATCCTATTGGTTAGAAAAATATGACAGAACAATTTGTGAAACAATAAATAAACTTTGGAAATAGTGACTTGGAAATGAACAAAAGACTGTTTGTTTAAAAAAATTGAGAATCGAGGGGACGCTTGGAAGATAGGTGGTAGCGGTGTCGAGAAGCAAGGAGTGTATGAGGTGGTCTCCCTGAAAATTTCAAGAAATTCCCGTTTTAACGCATTTAAACCCATAAAGTATTATCAAATGCAAGAATAGTAATACTCACAAGCAATTGTATCCAGTTTTTTTGGTGATTGTCTTCAAAATTTTCATAATTTTTGGTATTTTGAACTGTAGTGGAGCGTTCCTGTGATCCAGAGACTTTCATTCCGACTCAAGTGAAACAGGTCAGTGTTTAAATTTAATTATTGGCCAATAATTCAGAGTAAAAAACCCAATTACTCTAATTAAGTACTTAATTCCATCATTTAATAAACATTTCAAATATGATCGATCTAAAATAAAGAAAGAAACAGACTTTATATAGTGATTTCATAGCGTAAATATTTAAAATTAGTAAAAGGGCGAACTTTAAATAAAAAACATGTACTTACGCCATTTTGTTATCGTATAAATCACGTTGTTGAATTTTCATAATATTGTAACCATTCCTATTTGTATATAATTTCTTTATTTCCATCCTTGTATATAAATGTTTTTTTCTTCACACAGCTATTCGTATTATATCTATGTATGAGGTATATATAAATTCTTTTATGTTTGTAATCCATTCACTTGTTTGCATCTTCAACTTGTTCGCATAAATGCGTATAGATGCTTCTTACGTATAAGAATTATTTGTTGTATGCTAAAGCGCATGACCAAGTTTTTCACGCATGCGCATAAATAAAATTATTAAATTAAATAGGTAGACAATATCACCATTGGCGTCACATATAATTTTTGTTGAATATAAATATTAAACTTAAAATTAAATTGATTTCAAATGTGTTTTCTTTTTATTTAAACAATTATAATTTCATCAAAGCCAGGACTCAAAGGGAAAAAGGATTTCATGCTTCCGACTAATAATCAAATTAAAATAAATTAAGTTACTAATTAATAACAACTGAGCTAGCCAAACTAAAAAAGTCTAATTAAATAAACTTCTACGTAAATATAAATAAAAGTAAGTAAATAATACAGTGTTTATTAATAATTGTCACCCAAAACGTGGGGCGGTTTATTAAAAATATAGGAAACAGTTGTAAATTTTAAACTCAATCAAAAATGGCAAAACGAATGACGTTAAGAGATGGAAGGCAGGTAGGAGCAGACAGTGGATCAGAAGAGGAAAGGGAGGAACGAAGTCATGGTATGGGAGATTATCAAGCAGTATATTTGGAACAAGGACAACAATTAGAAGGAGATGTACAGGAAGAAAGTATGACAGGAGATGGGGAAGCTGTGGAACAAGAAGAGAGGAGACAGGAAGCGCCAACAAGAACAGGTAGAGATGATCAGATGGTGAACATGATGCAACAATTAATTGCTAACATGAACAGTATGAAGGATGAATTAAAAGGAGATATTAACAATTTGAATGGAAATATGAATACAATGAGGGGAGATATGAACAAAATGGAGGAGAATATTAGGGAAGATTTGAATGGAAACATGAATAAATTGGAAAAGAAGATAGAAGAGGTGAAAACCGAAAGTATTCAAGAATTCAGGAAACTTAGGGAAGAAAATGAAGAATGTAGACAGCAGATAAACAAGGTGAGAGAAGATATGGAGGATCAAAACAAACATATACGAAATGAAATTCAAGAAAACGGTATTAAAATTAGAGAGCAGATAGAAAATCAAATGGTAGAACATATTCAAGAATTAGAGAGAGGTATAGAAGAAAATTTACCGGGAACCATCCAAGCAGAAGTAATGAGACAGAATGAAGACATAACTAAAGAAGTGGAAAATATAAAATTCAAGGAACAAATAATAGAAGAGATAATGCAGAATTACCAACAAAATGCAGAACATAAATTTAAGGAATTAGATGTAAAGTTTCAAAAACAAACAGGAACATGTGAGGAGAGGAACGAGCACATTGGACAAACATTTCATAAAGAATTGGAAGAAATGAACAGAAAATTACAGGAAAGCATGGAAGAAATGGAATTTAACGTTAGGAGAAATGGAAATGGAGTAATCTATACGGGAAACATGGATATCGGAGTAAAGTTTGATGGGAATATAAATACTATTCATCCGAAGGTATTTATTAAAATAATTAAAAGTAAACTCAAAGGAATGAAAGATATGATGGAGAAGAAGATTTGTATTAGAGGGATGTTAGCTGGACATGCCCTATTATGGTTCTGTAATAAGGAAGAAATCATAAATAATCTGGAAGAATTTGAGAACCAGTTCATGAATTATTTTTGGGGTGAAATTCATCAAGCGAATTTTAGGGAAAGATTGTACTTCGGGAAATTCGATTACAATCGGAATAAAAATTTAAATGCATATGCTATGCAAATCTATAACATGGCACAATATTTGGAACCTGTTATGAAGGAGGAGGAATTAGTATTATATGTCGGGAGACATTTCAATTCCGAAGTTTCAGAAACGATAGCCTTACACAACATAAAAACAATGGACAATTTATCTAGGTATTTGCAGAGAGTTGAAAGAAGTGTCCAAAATGGAAATGGTTTTCTTAGGTATCAAAATGGAAATGGAAATAATGGAAATATAAGAAGAGATTATAATGAAAATAATGGAAATAGAAATTATGGAAACAGGAACTTTGATGATAGACGATACCAAGGAAATGGGGAACACAATAGAAATCGAGAAAGGAATGGAAACAGATATCCTGAGAACTATAGGAATTATAACCATTTCGAGAGAAGAAACCAAAATAACAATAATAATAACAATCGAGGAAGAAATTGGCAAAATGGCAGAGAAAACCGAAACAATCCAGGTACACAATTAGAAAGGGGAGTGTTCAATGTAGAACATGTATATAGATATTATGAATAGATGATGTTATGTTACGAATAATATTTAAAAAAAAAAAAAAAAAGGAAATGATAGTCATAAGGATAGATTTAAAATTTAATATTAGGTAATGTACAAAGATAAAGTAGATATTATATAGAGTTTTGTTTTCCATTTGGCAGCTGGTGACCCATTAAAAATCATCTCGTTTGTTTCTTCAGAACCTGAAAAATAAATATAATATAATATAAAGAAAAATTTATTAGATAAAACTTATAATTAAAACATTTTAAAAATTTGAGTACGGCAAAGCAATACATATAACAAATAAAGGAAACAATTTATGAAAGATACTGGTTTTACATAGAATGAAAATATTAAAGAATATAGGATAGAGGGGATAAAATAAGAATAACTCAAGTATCAAATAGAAGTTCACATAATTTAAATAAGGAAATAAGATGTAAGGAATAAAGGATAGGAAAGGATAATAATGAATGATATTGATTAAAAATATAGGAGGTAATGTTTAATGTCAATTAGAATCTTATAGATTACTTGAAAATATAGGAATGAATAAGGAAGTGGATATTGATATATATATGAATTTAAGAAATAATTAATTATATTGAATAATGAATATTGAAAAGAAATATGATATGAGGAGTATATAGAAGTATAATGTAATTACAAAGAAATAAGTTGATATATAAGTGGATGTTAGTAAGAAATGATAATAGAGAAGTATTATATGAAGTAATAGAAAAAAAAAAATAATTTGACATTGATCTTAATCAAGTGTATTTTAAGGAAAGAATTAGGAGACAGTCATTGAAAGAAATAGGTTTTGTAGTAGGAAATATGTGAACAAATATTTGAGAAACAAAGTTAAAGAAAGCAAGATTATGCTATAAAATTGTTAAATTTTTTTTGAATTAAAATAAATCAATCATTCATAATAAGAAAATTGAAATTTAAATAAATATCCAAGGTATGGATATCATTTAAATTTAAATTTGAGGGGAATTAAACCAGATATCATAGATAATAACCAGATATCATAGATAATAATAGAATTTAGTACTATTAAAATGTTTTGTTAGTATGAAATATATATAAAAATAACATTATTTAAGAATATAAGTAAAAAGGAAACACTTTTCTGAATTTAAACAACATATCAAGTAAAGATATATTAAATAATAACTGAGAACAATATAATAAATAAGGAATTACCTCAATAAGAACAAAATATAAAGATTGTCTAGCCAATGTATTGATGTAAATAAAGTTGCCTAATACGAAGGATAATTTCCATACCAGGAGCCAGCTGTTCGCCTGAAAAAAATAACAAATTTAGATACAGTCAAATAAAGAGAATTTTAGATATAAGTAGTTGCATTAGAATACAAATATTATTATAGATAATTCATTACAATCATCAATTTAAGAATAAAAGAACAAATAATTATTGAATAGAATATCATTTAATAGAATTGTCATAGACAAACAAGTAATTACATATAGATAAGTGATATGATAAATAAAATAAACATTGAATCAATATAGTAATTTATAAAGTTTATTATAAATAAAATAATGCAAAGAGTTTAAGAAATAACATAAGAGAATTTATATTTATAATTAATATGAGTGTATCTATGAATAAACAATTTTAATTTATTTGGATGAAGAAAAAACTGTTTGAAACTCTATAAATGAACAAATTATGTTAAAGAGTGTATGTTTGAAAACTTTCTTAATAAGTGATAGAAGTTTCAATTATCTAATTGCAAAAGACAATCCTATTGGTTAGAAAAATATGACAGAACAATTTGTGAAACAATAAATAAACTTTGGAAATAGTGACTTGGAAATGAACAAAAGACTGTTTGTTTAAAAAAATTGAGAATCGAGGGGACGCTTGGAAGATAGGTGGTAGCGGTGTCGAGAAGCAAGGAGTGTATGAGGTGGTCTCCCTGAAAATTTCAAGAAATTCCCGTTTTAACGCATTTAAACCCATAAAGTATTATCAAATGCAAGAATAGTAATACTCACAAGCAATTGTATCCAGTTTTTTTGGTGATTGTCTTCAAAATTTTCATAATTTTTGGTATTTTGAACTGTAGTGGAGCGTTCCTGTGATCCAGAGACTTTCATTCCGACTCAAGTGAAACAGGTCAGTGTTTAAATTTAATTATTGGCCAATAATTCAGAGTAAAAAACCCAATTACTCTAATTAAGTACTTAATTCCATCATTTAATAAACATTTCAAATATGATCGATCTAAAATAAAGAAAGAAACAGACTTTATATAGTGATTTCATAGCGTAAATATTTAAAATTAGTAAAAGGGCGAACTTTAAATAAAAAACATGTACTTACGCCATTTTGTTATCGTATAAATCACGTTGTTGAATTTTCATAATATTGTAACCATTCCTATTTGTATATAATTTCTTTATTTCCATCCTTGTATATAAATGTTTTTTTCTTCACACAGCTATTCGTATTATATCTATGTATGAGGTATATATAAATTCTTTTATGTTTGTAATCCATTCACTTGTTTGCATCTTCAACTTGTTCGCATAAATGCGTATAGATGCTTCTTACGTATAAGAATTATTTGTTGTATGCTAAAGCGCATGACCAAGTTTTTCACGCATGCGCATAAATAAAATTATTAAATTAAATAGGTAGACAATATCACCATTGGCGTCACATATAATTTTTGTTGAATATAAATATTAAACTTAAAATTAAATTGATTTCAAATGTGTTTTCTTTTTATTTAAACAATTATAATTTCATCAAAGCCAGGACTCAAAGGGAAAAAGGATTTCATGCTTCCGACTAATAATCAAATTAAAATAAATTAAGTTACTAATTAATAACAACTGAGCTAGCCAAACTAAAAAAGTCTAATTAAATAAACTTCTACGTAAATATAAATAAAAGTAAGTAAATAATACAGTGTTTATTAATAATATATATATATATATATATATATATATATATATATATATATATATATATATATATATATCGCACATTCAACAAAATTTTGCTCGAGAAAGAGACGCACAGAAAACTGATGTTTGTGAAATTAAAGCTTTTGTAGGGATTTTGTATCTTGCCGGCGTCTTGAAATCTGGTAGACAAAATGTTTTATCTTTATGGAACACGAATGGTACAGGCATTGAACATATATTTATTACAATGACATATAACCGTTTTAGATTTCTTTGTCGATGTATCAGATTTGATGATATTTCTACCAGGCAGGAGAGGCGCAATTTGGACAAGTTGGCACCTATTAGAGACATATTCGAACGTTTTGTCTCAAAGTGTCAATCTTCAGTCACACCAAGTGCGTATCTAACAATAGACGAGCAGCTTGTGGCATTCAGAGGAAGATGCCCGTTTAAACAATATATACCGAGTAAACCAAGTAAATACGGGCTAAAGGTATATGCACTCGTGGATGTAAAGACCATGTATACGTATAAGTTAGAAATGTACGCTGGAGTGCAACCCGATGGCCCATACTTCCTTAGTAATAAGCCCGCCGACGTCGTCATGCGCCTCGTGGAGGATCTAAAAGGAACCGGACGCAATATTACTATGGATAACTGGTTCTCCAGTATCCCCCTGGCTTTCGAATTGCTCAGAAATAAGCTGACAATGATTGGAACTATCCGCAAAAATAAAAAGGAAATTCCTCTCGAATTTACCAATACGCGTTCTAGACCTGTACAGAGCAGCATGTTTGCGTTTAAAGACCATTGCACATTGGTTTCTTATGTACCAAAGAAATATAAGAATATCCTATTGATTTCCACAATGCATCACGATGATGAAGTGGATGAAGCTTCTTTGAAACCAGAGATTATACTTGAATATAATCGTACAAAGTCTGGAGTGGACGTTGTAGATAAGATGTGCGCTCATTATGATGTGGCTAGGAATACCAAGCGTTGGCCACTTACAGGTTTTTTCAATATCCTCAATATTGCAGGAATTAATGCCATATGTTTATATGCACTGAACAATGGATTCCAAAAACCCACTAGAGAATGTTTTTTGAGGAGTATCGCTGAAGGATTAGTTCGTCCACAAATTCTGAAAAGAATATATGCCAAAAATATTCCAAGAAATATAAAGAAGCGGGGATTCCTTCTTCTAAATATCGAAGAACCATCAACAACTGCAAGAGCTCAAGATCCTGAAACACATATGCCAAAGAGGCCAAGAACGGGTAAAGGAAGGTGTTATTTGTGTCCCAGAAGTCTTGACAGAAAAACCCCAGTAAGTTGCCTCAAATGCACCAAGTGGATATGTAAGAACCACCAACAAATTGTTTGCAACAGTTGCCTGAAACATGGAGCGGATGACGATTCTGAATCGGAAAACTCAGTCAATTAATGTTTTGTTGCCATTTTTTTGAATTTTTACCTTGTGCTTCTAAATGTTTATAATTATAAATTTTTGTGATTATGAAGTTTGGTTTATTTTGTAAAGCATACAAGTAGGTGTTTTTACGTAATTTGCCATACAATAAATAACCCAAAGAACTCTTTTTTAATGTTTCCCATTAAAATAAAATTGGGGTATCAAAATACTCCACGCGAGTACTCAAGTAAAAAATGTAGGCGCGAGTAGCGAAGGGTTAATAAAGCTCAAGTCAAACGATTTGAGAAGTTTGTACGAAAAAAAAAAAGCATTATTCTCCAGATTCAATTTTCAATATGGATGAAACAGGTCTCTCAACAGTACCTAACAAATTACCAAAGGTTTTGGCCACAAAGGTAAAAAAGTCGTGGGTAAAGTAGCAAGTGCCCAACGTGGACAACTTATTACTGCCGTGTGCTTTATGAGCGCCTCCGGAATGTATATACCACCCGCGTTAATATTCTCAAGGAAGCGGTTGAAGGAGGAACTTTTTATGCAAGTACCCCCTGGAACACTTAAAATGGTTTCCGAATCTGGATTTATAAATACTGATCTATTTCACCAATGGATAATCCATTTTAAGAATTATAGTAAGCCAAGTCCTGACCACTCAGTGCTTTTGATTATGGATAATCATAGCTCGCATCGAGATTTAGACGTCATCAAATACTGCAATGGTAATAATATTGACCTATTGACTTTACCACCACACGCGAGCCACAAGTTGCAACCACTGGACATCGGCTTCTTTGGTCCATTGAAAAGGGCATTCAGTAGAGAATGCGACAACTGGATGATAAGCAATCCTGGAAAAGTAATTACGGAAATGCAGATCTCGGGATTGTTTAATGCTGCCTACGCTAGTGTTGCAAATATTGAAAAGGCTCAAACTTCGTTTCGTGCTGCTGGAATTTTTCCATACAATTCTGAACAATTTGACGAAACTGACTTTGCTCCTTCGCTAGTATCTGATGTACCCATTAGCGACACTGAAAGACCAGCAAACTTCCTTGTAATCCCGGATGGATCACATGATGTAGAAAATGATATATTAGAACAAACATTTTCATCGCATCAAACACCACCGTCTCAAACACCACTACATCAAACGCCACCGCCTCAAACGTCACTGGCTCAAACACCATCGCCTGGAGTATCATGGCCTCAAAAATCACCGCAGCAAGCATCCTCTTCTCAAACGCAATTGCATAACATTAGATTTATGAACTTGGATATTGAATGCAAAGACTGTGTACTCATACCGAATAGTTTCCAAGAATCTACAGAGACACAAAGTTGTTCTAATCAATTCGTTCATATAGGCGAAATTTTACCACTGCCAATTATAAAAGAACAACCATTGCGGCGTAAAATCAAGTCTCGGCGGTCTGAGATCCTTTCAAGCACTCCATTTGCAAACGAGTTAGAAGAAAATGTTCGGGTGAAGCAGAGAAATGAGGAATCTAAGAAAATAAAAGCAGCAGCAAGGAAGCTGAAAATGCCAGGAAAACAAGTAAAGAAAAGGAAGGAAAAAGAAGCGAAGTGTGACAAAAACGTGAACTGTCCAGGTTGCGGCTAGAATTATAAAGATCCCCCAATTGAGGACTGGATAATGTGTTCTGAGTGCAATAACTGGTGGCACGAGTCGTATACTACATACGTGATTGGCACATTTACATGCTCACTGTGTGTATTTTTTCAAGTTCAAATTAAAGTTATTTGTTAAATAATATAATAACATATGTTTATTTTAATATTTTTAAGACTATAATGTTTTATTTTGTTAATTAAAGGATAAATGTAGTTTTTAAAAATTCTGTCATGATTATATTTCATCATTTTTTACCGCTATTGCTAGAATTACAATACATAAATCGTTGCGCACTCTTGTGCGTTAATACGCGTACTCTTGTGCACATCTGTGTTTAAGAGTGCGCAATTGCACTGGCACCGAAAAATATGAATTTTGTTTCTTATTATCAGAGTTTTTCCATTAATCAAGCATAATCACTTTCATCCATCGTCAATACATATGTACGGATGTGAAAATTTTTTTTTCTGGAAAAAATATTAATTTCATAGTCAATATTGTACTAAGTGCGCACTCTTATACGCATTTACCCTATAGACACTCTTTTTAAAAACAAGATAGTTTATTATGTCAAAAAATGAAACTTTGGGAAAATCCTTTAACATTGTACTGCACTGGCTAAACTTTAAAAGATATGGGTCCACTTTGTTTGTTAGGGCTAATTTAGTTAAATAGCGTTCTTGAACTTCTTTTGGAAGAGTATTATAATAGTTGCTTTTGTCCATGTTGTAGGTTAAAATACTTTGGTACTGTAGCAACGTAAATACAAGGCGAAAATTCTTTATAGAACAAAATCCAAAAAGCTGATCCTGGATTCAATAAATATACTTATTATTCGAACAGAAAAACTACCAAAAAAACAGTCTAAGAACATACAAACAGCAAAAACACCTTCAGAATATCGTCTAATCACAGAACTAACAGGTGTAGACACAGTTTGTTTTTCCTCAGGGCGTCTGTCAAATCAATTGATGACGTCACGTGCACATGCCCTATACAACTTTATATATTTTCAATTACAAATATTAAGAAAGTTTAATCCTATAATGTATAATTTAGCAGTAATAAATGAAAATATACCTGGTGTATGAGTTGATGTTTTTGTATTTGATATGTGACATTCATCCTTTTTCTCATCCAGATGTGGCACTTCAGCATTAGAATTAATATTTGCGATGGAATTGCTATCATCCCACTGACTTGAGTAGCTGCGACTAGGTTCATCATTTATTTCAATCAAAATATCTGGGGAGCCATGTTCAGGAACAGGAAGAGCACTAATCTCTTCATCTGACTGTTTAGTCATTTCTGTAATCATTTCTAAAATGGATATAATTATTATTAATAGAATAAGTATTATTTTTGTGTTTATATACCTAGTTATCATAAAAATATTATTTGTTTGCTAATGAAACTAGTTTTTTTAAATTTTTTTAAATATTGCTAATAGGACAGAAAACATTACATACTCTCCCCCTCCGTAAACACTTCATCCTTAGGTGGCCCTCCACCTGTGCCTCTATTGCAGCATTGTATCATTTTTACATATTTTTTAACAAAATGCATTAATAAGTTTTCTTCCTTGGGACTAAAATTGGCATTTCTTTTTTTGCTGACATTGTTAATACCTATATATTTTCTTCTAACGAATGTTCATCAGTAACTGAAAGATTACTAAAAATATAATCTTCCAGACTTTCAACATATTAACTGAAAATAGGTTATGTTTTTGTTGATCTTCTTGAATCACAGAACACTCAGTTTGTCTCAATTGTAAGGTAATGCGCATGGTTACAGACTACCAACCTAACAATTTTTCTCTGAGCCGAGTTTTGTTGAGCTCTCCTAAAATCTGACATGTACAACTGTCAACGTTTATTAAGCTAAGTTTAGAATTAAGGGTGGCTTATCTAAGCCTGTACTTAAGCTTCGGTTGTACAACCAGCCCATTATTCTCTTAAACATTGATGCCTAGGAAATCCATAATCAATAACTTCCCAAATATCTAAATCGTCTTCTAGAAATATTTCATCCTCAAAATCCATTTCTATTTAATAAATGAGGTTAGAATTTAGCGATTAACCCCAGAAAATTGCGCGATTAGAGTTAAACCAGCTTTCCAAGCTTAAACGAGACGGTACCTAACAGAAATGTCGTTTTCATCGCGATTACAGTTTTATCGAGATTAATTATCTACGGTGCATATAAGCAGTTAGCAGTTAAAACAAGGCAACAGTACACCTCTAAAGTTATGTTTCAAACGGATGTAACGCTTGTCTTTTATACACTTAAAAGAAATAAGAATGTTTTTGTTTTGTCCACGTTACACCACAATAATAAGATCGACCTCTCCAGCGGTGAGCTAATGAAGCCCGAACTGATATAATTTTATAACATGACCAATGGGGGTGTCGACACTGTTGATCAGTTGTCCGCTACATATGATGTCTCTAGAAATAGCCGCCGTTGGCCCCTAACGCTGTCTTTTCTCTTCGGAATAGAGCTGGAATTAACGCTTTTGTTTTACACTTGAACAGTAATCAGGAACAGATTAAAAGGCGTAACTTTATAAAGGAACTCTCATTATCCCTTGTGAAGGAACACCAGTTGAATCGCCTTCTAGATCCAAAAATTCGGCTTGGCGGACGAAGAACAATTTCTCCTTTTATTCCAAAATAATAGTTTGGCAACGTCGGAGCCGTTGACAGAAGTACATAAAACGAATTGTCGAATTCGTGATGTTCTGCGCTATTGGCAAATGCATTTTCGTACAAGAAAAGAAAGAAGAACGCATACTTCATAGAAAACCTGCTTAATTATTTTTTATTTATATTTGTGTTAACACGCAAAGTAGTGAATTATATTGAAAATTATAAATATCAATACTATCTGTGATAAATATGACTTCAAATAAAAGAGAACGGTGTATCAATTGGAAAATGAAGAAAAAGTAAGCATTTATTTTTGCTGATTAATTGTGAAGTTAATATGACTGTTTTTTGTATTCCAGCGCCTTTTGACGGACATTCTCCAAGAATATCTCCATATTATTGAAAATAAAAACTTAACTACGAACACAAACAAAGCAAAATGTAATGCATGGCTGGAAATAACGGACACGTATGGAGTAGTAGTACTCATTTTAATCTAAGTATTGAATTCAAAATATTAGATAGTATATAGTTTTAGTTAAAAAAATTTGAATTTCTTGATATGTATATCCAGTTAACTTGAAAACTTATTTTATTCTTCAGGTTCAATGCTGCAAATGTGAGATGAAGAGATAAGAAACAGTTGTTGAACCAGTGGAAACTGACCAAATTGAACTGTAAAAAAGAAATATCTTTGGCGAGAAGAGAAAAAATAAAACTGGAGGCTGTCCAAAACCACCCTCTCCATCTCCAGAGGCAATAGAAATTGCAGAAATGATTTACTTGGAATTAGAGGTGGATTTCAATGAATTTGATTGTGATGGTGGACAGGTACATTATTTAGATATATCATGTTTTTTTAGTTTATTGTATAAAAACAAATGTGTTAAAAACACTCTTATCTTTTTAGCAATCAAGGTCCAGCAGTGGAAGAACCACATTTTCCTAGCACTTCACATGATGTAGGTATTGTATGTCGTACATTTCAATAATGAATTACAATAAATAGTCATAAAACTATTTTTGTCATACTTATTACATACATAATTATGTTATAAATGAAACTACTATTTCTAAATAATTCCACCTTATAAGAAAATTGAAAAAAATTGACAATTGTTTCGATATCATAAAATATCATCGTCAAAATGACGTTACATTTTGATGATGATATTCCATGATATTGAGACAATGTTTTCAAGTTTCTCATTATAAGGTGGAATTAATTGGAAACAGTAGTTTCATTTATAACATAAAATGCAAAAATTCCACAAAGTAAAGATTGAAACAATAAAAAAACATAATTATACTACACATTTTATTTATAACAGGCTGAACATCTTTATTTCGTACTAGATACTGAGCTGGAAGATGTTCCAATCACACAAAGTGTAGCAACACCAAAGAAACCTGCAATTAACACCGGTATGATTACATGAATACAATAATCATTATAATTTTCCAACATTTGTGAATCATAGTTTTTCATATTGATACTTTTTTATTATTCCAGACATCAAAAAATATTTCCATTTTCCTGAAGAATATTTTAAAGAGATGAGAGCATTTAAAATTCTGGAAAATGGAAGGTTACAAAAAGAGCATGAGCTGCGCATGCAACACATGTCCGTGCAGTATGACCAATTGATGAAAAATTTGAAGTGGCAAGAGGGGATTTTAAGAAAAAAAATTTTATCTGAATAAATAAATTAAATAATTAATTCCACTTTCAGATGATTTCATTGATCAGCTTCAGTCGAGATTCCAAAATCATGAAACCACATTATCATCTCTCAACATTTGAATTCCTTCTGTGTGTTGAAAAGAACAAATCAATAGTAAATATCCAGAAAATTCCTTTGAGCTCTTTAAAAAAATATTTGGAATGGGACTTTGTGAAAGCTGAATTAGACATGTGGCGGATAAAATGGCTGGAAGAATCTGAACTAGATCGACCAACATGTGCTATAGAAGCTCTCGGAGAATGCAACCAGTCCTTATTTCCAAACATTCACAAACTTTTAAACATCTTGGCGACACTGCCTGTTTCCACATGTACCCCTGAGAGGACTTTCTCTTCTCTGAAACGCATCAAAACTTATTTAAGAAACTCTACAAGCCAGGAACGACTAAAAGATAAATATATATGATCATGTTACACCATTTTCTTTCTTTTGTTATTTTATATTTCATGTTTTTCTACTCCACCAAACCAAACACCTCCCCCCCCCCGAAATTGTTTTCTGGCTACGGGCCTTGGTTTTCTCATTCAATGGGCGCATTCAGCAGAGAGAGCAGTTGTCGCTACCGTTAGGGAGCGGTAGCGAAAATCTGCTGGACACACTGCTACATGATTGGACATTTGACAGTAAAGTGACACTTGTCAATTTGAGAGATTTGTTTTTATTTGTTGGGTTAATTATTTTGAAAACAGTAAAATATGAATAATTTGTATGCATTTTTAGTTGATGACGATCAAATTGATTTTAATGTGATAGGGGAAATTGTGAATGATTTGGCACAACCATTGGAAATCATTAATAATGACGAAAGAAGAAACGTACCGAAAAATGAAGGTTTTTATGAAGTGACAATTCCATTGTACATGGGTGATTTATTTAGGGAACATTTTAGGATGTCACGGGCAGCTTTTGAAGTAAGATTAATGGAAATGGGAAGACAATAGATTTTCATTTATTATTATCTTATTTTTTTTTAGGAATTATCAAATGTCATTGGTAATCAAATGCCACCATTAGTACTTCAAAAAATCCCCTTGGACAAGAAGCTTTTATTTACCATATGGGTAATATCAAAGCCTGAAACCTTTTTGGCATCAGGCGATCGTTTTGGTTTGGCAAGAAGCACCGCTCACAATGTTTTCAGTGAAATAATATCGGTGCTTAGTAATTTAATAGGAACTTACATAACTTGGCCAATAAATTATAACGCTATTAAAGAGGTATATATAAAATTCTTTGTTGTTAATCATGCACTACAATTTTATTATATTTTAGGCATTTCATGATCGGTTTCATATTCCGGGAATTGTGGGTGCAGTTGACGGTTGCCATATTGAAATTAAACAACCCACAAATAATGCCAATGATTATTATAATCGTAACAATTATCATTCTATTATACTACAAGGTATGTCTAGAAACAATAAATATTCCTTTATAGCCTACATATTAAATTTTTTTTAGGTATATGTGATAATAAAATGAAATTTTTGAATGTTTATATTGGTGTTCCTGGACGTGTTCATGATGCACGTGTTTTTAGAAATAGTCCGATATTTGCCCAAATACATGCTATGCCCATAGATTTACATGTGCTTGGGGATTCAGCATATCCGTTGACTATAAATGTTATGACTCCATTTCGAGATAATGGGCATTTAAATGATATTGAAATTAATTTTAATATCAACCATAGTTCCGCAAGGGCTGTGATAGAGCGAGCATTTGGTCGTTTAAAAGGTAAATTTCGAAGATTGAAATACCTTGACATTAGCAATCCAACTTTTGGCTGCCATATTATTAGTGCTGCTTGTGTGTTACACAACTTCATAATTACACAGGATGGTGAAGATGATGAAGAATTTGAACCTGACATGGGAATTGATAATAATTATGACAATGAGGCCGAAGCTAATAGAAACAGAGATGTGGCTGAAGAGAAGAGATTGCAATTAGCAGAGCTATTATTATAAAATAATAAAATTTTGCATTTAACTGCATTTTTTTTTAAATTGTAACTATTTACGTTAAATTAGTCTACCTATTCAATTAAATATGTATGTATATATAGGAAATGATAAATAAAATGAAGCTTTTACTTTCAAATTAAGATGTTTACCTACGACCACCCCTGTAAGTAGTCAAAAATACACAGTTGGCAATCAATGTAAGATGTCTATTATGCATTTAATACTAAGAGTTATTTGGAATTATATGATAATTGGTTCTGTTTCATTCAATCCGCATCTTTTAGCTGTCTGAATGTATCTCATATTAGTAAACAATAGTATATTATACACCAAGCAACTAAAGTGGCCCATTTAATCCCACGGGTTGTGTTTGGTTCCTGAGGGAAGTAATCCACCTAAGGGATTAATGTCACTTTAGTCGAGAGGTGTATACGCTATTTTATGCAATTCCGGTAATTCTACATACATTGTTAATAAAAATAAATACTACTTAGGACGGACTTTTACGAAACTTTGCTGGGCATCGAGGGTGTACGTTTTTACTTGTACTTTAAATACCTTAATAAGATTATAAACACAAGTACAAGTGGGCCGTAGGTAAAGTATAGTACGTAAGTCGTGTTGTAACGCGGAATTACGCACTCGACGCTACGCGGCTTCATGCGTTACTTTTCCGTTCGTGCGTAAAATGCTTCTTACAACACACGTTACGTAATATACTATTATATCGATTTTAATATTACTAGTTTTAATTTCGTTATTTAAATGCAAATTATAATTTTAAATACAGTACTGTAGATGCTTTATATAAAAAATATATAGAAATTGATAAATAAAAAAATAAAACAAAGTTCAACAACTTTTATTTATTGTGTTGTAACTAAAGCTGTACAAGTTAAATTATTATAAGCAATAAACACTAAAGACATATTCCTAGTCACAGGGGTCAGACTAAAAAACATACAAAGACAATGTAACCATACAATTTATTATTTTTCTGCAATTTTGTTCAATATCTCATTTCTAGCCGCCTGAATTTTATTGTTTTCCTGTATTGCTATTCTAATTAATCGAAGTTCCTCTAATCTCTTTTCTTCTAGTCCTGCCAACCGTTTCCGTAAATCATACATGTCTTTGTTTCTAGTCCTCTTATTTACATTTTCTTCCTCAAATAATTGCTTTCGTTTGCAACTAGTAGAGGTGGAAGGGTTGTTGGAGCTGTCAGCATTTTGAGAGCAAAATAAATTCGTATTGTTTGGGGACATTACAGGCCTACATACTTGAATTTGTATGGATTTGGAAGAACCTGGTAAGGAGACAGGGGACGAAATTGTTTTGGGAATATTAACTGACTTGTCCTTCTCATAAATTTCCTCAAAATACTCATAATATTCCCAAACTATTCTACCGCGTCCAGTGGATTTTTTGTTGTCCATCAGGCCAGTGTAGGTTTTTTTCATGTTCCTCCACTTCCTATCCAAGTTACCTTCAGTTACTGTATAACCATTTTGGGAGAATATATCTTTGATGGATGCCCACAAACCTCGTTTTTTAATTTTTGGATTTCGGAACTCCTCCTTTTTCTCTCTGTAGGCATCCACCAATAGCATCGTGGATGCTTTTGTCCATTTGAAAGGGATTTCTTCCTCTTCACCATTAGCAGAACTATTGTCTGGAAGAAAAATTAGGTTATTTATATGGGTAATAATATGTAGAAATAAAAACATGCAATGAAAAAGATGAATACAAATGTAACCCATTTATATTATATCTTGCCATCTTAACCAAAGTTGTAAAACAACGCTGTTACTCCTACTCTGTGCGCTTGGAACTATATCTGCACTATTAAAATGATCAATTCGTCATTTGATAATTCGGGAACTCAAAAGTCATCAAAAAAAATTATTCTGTTAACCCAAGAAATTAACTTGTTTTACAAAGTCACCATGTAATGAGCAAATTTCTTGCATTAAAAGATAAACAAGTTTTTTTTTAAATAATTTGCAGTTGCAGTGAAAGAATAAAAAATATAAATTTTTTATTATTATTGTGCCACCAAAACCTCAAGCAAAATATAAACAATTTAAGTTTAAATTACCCCATCCAATTTTTCCATAATTACATTTATTGCACAATTAACTAAAACACCTAGCAACACATAATCGTACCTATCTGGCCGAACACTGTTGTAACCAGATCCTCTGTAACTCTTCCCTGTATTGATAAATCAATTGGAACAACTCCTACTTTAGAAATATAATTGATTCAGTTTCAACTAATCTAAGGAACACACTTTAAGTTAGTATCAATGTTGTATGACTACTCACCTACTACTTCATTCTTCACAGTGATTGTTCTTGAATTATTATGCAGCACATACTCTTCAAAGAATTGCATATCTGCAAAAAACAAAATATATATTTATATATATAAATTTGTGAGGAGGTAGGGACTTTTGTAAATTTTTAGGTTATCATTGGCAATTTAAATAAATTAATAATTCTGTAGGTTAAAATGATCTATAAATATTTCTCTTACCATTTTCCAGCCTTGTATGAACTTCTTTTGTTCCATCTATATTATAATATTTGTTATTAAATTCATAAGTAACGGAATAAAAATCTGTTCCCTCCATATTTGATACAAATAAATGACAAATGACTCACCGTTCACAACACGTTGTAAATAGTGAGCGTAGTTTTTTTCCGCTACCAAAAATGGCGACCGCTCCGCAACATGTTGGGAGGGAGCGCTTGCGCCAGCAGAAAAATCATAAACAGTTGTACAACTGTTGTCTCTGCTGAATGCACCCAATATTTTGTATATAACAAAGAATTATCATTAAAGGTAGGTATACCAACTATCTATTTAGGTACTTACTTGATTGCGTTCCCAATATCTTAAATCTATTATTATTTACAACTGATTGCTTTGTGTGCATGTGTTTCAGAAGGACTATGGTTGAAGAAAGTTGTTCGTGAATTAGGATTAAGTATATATGTGAAGATAATCAGGGATTTATAA
Source organism: Galeruca laticollis (assembly GCA_963921935.1). Classification (NCBI taxonomy): domain Eukaryota; kingdom Metazoa; phylum Arthropoda; class Insecta; order Coleoptera; family Chrysomelidae; genus Galeruca; species Galeruca laticollis. The sequence goes on from OY998181.1 coordinate 143,368,805, forward strand.
ATATCGTGGAGAACCCTGGTAACAATAGACGTGTAAAACACCTAGATTTAAAATACAACTTTGTAAGTGACTGGAAAAGGTTTTGTTAACATACAGTATATTACTAGTAGAGAGAACCCAGCTGGTATGTTAACAAAGGCTTTAGCAAGCAGTAAACTTTATGAGCATAGAGAAAGTATAGGTCACTTAAATCATTTGATGTATATAACATAGAGTAATAAAAAAGAAGAAGATGTGGTAACAAGTAGCGGTAGCTTAGATTTTAAGCTTAGTGTGTAGTTAGATGAATTCATGTCTTCATGTTAAATACTTTTCTGTAATAAAAAGCTTCCATAAGTTAATAAGTATTTAATTACTAAATTGGATGACACAAATAACAATATGGGGTATACCAGTTTTGTTATTTTTTTCAGTGTACCAGGGCAAGATTACTAAAGTACGTGAATATTTTTTAGATGATAGTAATACTAAAATAAAAAAATATTGTAACACGATTATGGATTTCTTCAAATAGGTTATTCAGAAACAAGGAATATAGTTTACAATTCTCTTAAAAACGTTCACAATTTCTCGCTAAATCGTTTAACTTCACTCCCGTCACAGTTGTCAACTCCCCTGCTCAACTGTCGCATTTCCTTATATATTCATTTTCAATCTTCCAGAATGTTCCAGAATGACATTTCGAACTCACCAGAATCATCTATCGAACAATCCAGAACATTCTATTGCTGTTCAACCTAACTGACATAGGACATCGCAAAAGGGAAAGAAGAATACCTAACCTACAACTACCTAATAGGGAAAGAAAAATATCTGACCTAAAACTAATTAACAGGGGAAAGAAGAATATCTAACTAACTTAACACTGTCACTGTCATTACAATGGCACTGTCATTGAAGGGTTCGTTACAATATAATGGAAAAAAACAGAAGAGAAAGAGATTTCCGACAACAAAAACATTTATGAATTTCATAAACAAAATGATTCCTGGCATGGGTATAATAAATGGAAGGAAAAAAGAGACAAGTTATTAGCAGCTGCAAAATGTATAGTAAGTCAATATTATTTGACGTATTATAATATTAGTAATATAGTGTGTGTTCGATTAATATTCGAACTGAATTTACCTATTCAGATAATTTCTGCCCGCAAAATGAGGCATTGACGTCATCAGCGGCCTGATAAGATAATTAGTTACGACGCTAAAAATAGGCCCAAGTTTTGACATTAGCGCGAAGTTTGATATCCCTCCCCCCCATAGATATTATAACCTAAACATGGATGCGCCTTAGAGAGAGACACCATGGGACCAGAGCAACCAGACAAAGACAGATATAATGGAATGGCAAAAAGAGTGCGAAAGTATTGTGAATTGTGAGTTGTGGATAATTTTGTACTCCTTAAATGATAAATTAATATCGCGAATTCAAAATATATTGAATATAAACTGGTGAAATCTTGTTCGGCTTACAACTGCACAACTAGATTTAGAAAGGAAAGTGAAATAAAATTTCACAAGTAAGTACATAATTATTTATCAAATTTGAGAATTTACTTAATTATATTTTGCAATTTTATTATTTTGACGCCTTATAAAAAATGCTTGTCTCAATTTTTAGATTTCCCAAAGATGTTAATCTTCGTGAAAATTGGATTTTGGCTTTACGAAAAAAAATTTTTGAACCAAGTGATTCAGTTGTTCTTTGTAGAAAACATTTCCTTCAAACTGATCACCAGCAAAATGTTATGGGAAGCTTCCGACTAAAAAAAGAGGCTGTTCCAACTATTTTTGATTTTCCTGCACAGTTGAAGAAAAAGGACACAACGAGAAGAACTTTGAGAAGGATATCCTCTAGTTTAAATGGGTAGTAATAGGTGTCTTTTTTTAATTATATTTCCAAATAATGCTTTCTGTTCATCAGTAGAAGTCTCCTCACGTTGTAGCCTTGAAAAGGAAATATTTGCTGAGCCTTCGACTTCGGTTGTACCTGAAAATACTCCTACATTTAGAAAAGGGACAATATGAAATTATTAGTAAGGTAATATCGATTTTAATTCATGTATCTATTTTAGAAAGCGATATCCTATTTTGATAGGAAATTTTACAGAGAAGGATTTAGAAAATCCATCAAATAGGCACAGGTATTGGACAGTTTCCCAATCAGTGATAAAGAGACAGATAATACTGAACAGAAATAACAGAAGGCAAAACGCACGTTTAAAACGTAAAATTAAATATTTCAATCGTTTGAATTTCATCCCAGAATTCCATTATATTGAAGGTAGGTGTATTATACTACCAAATGTAGGTACTACATATCTTTTACAATATACTGTGATGGGTCTGTTTAATTTGCAAAGAAATGTCTCTGTTATGTAGTTGGTTATTGTTTATAAAGTTGCAAATTTACAATTGATTAGGGTAAAAGTAGGGTTTTGCATTTTAAGTTTAAATTTGGGTGAAAAAAGCTTAACCATATTTTTAGACTTAGCCAAAGCCTTTGACAACGTACCACATCATGTATTACTGGAATACTTAGAAGAAAAATGTTTTATTGGTTTGATTATTAATTTAATTAATATAATTATAATAATATATTTAACTATATTTTTTTTTTCATAATTGCTTTGGGCACGCTTTTTTTGCATGTGCAAAAGGTCTTCTTTTACTTCTTATGTTTTGATAGTTGCGAGGACTTCATCAGAATTTGATTTATTTTTAGAGGGTTGGTCAGTAAGGTAAACCTGGGTAAGTGTGAATCGGGGGTAACTGTGAACATATCATTTTAAAATGACAGGAGTACACCGATAGAAGTTGCGTTTTTCTGTTCGTAGTAGTATATCATCCTAGAACACTTGCCCGCTAAAAAGAACGCCAGTGCAATAATTAGCGGGCGTGACATAACCTATTTAATTCATGCCATAAAGGGATCACAGTTGATGAGTACACCGTGTCATTTTTAATTATTGCTATTGTATTTGTAATATGTTATAGTTGACCACAGTATATATGCATTTTCGGTTTTTTTTCGTACTGTTGATAAATATCGTGTTCACACTTACCCCTTAGTATTTCGCATAATGAGGTAAGTGTGAACATTTCATCAGTGCAAGTGTGAAAGTACATTTTTGCGGTATAAAAACTTGATAAAAGTTTTTCATTCCAGAATATGCTAAAAGTCTACGTAAGAAAGAAAAGAAATTTGCAAAAACAGATAGTATAATATAATCAAAAGACTTTTAGCTACAAAAAACCTTTTTCGATGACATCAGCAAATATGGAAGTGGAGTTAGAAGAATTCGCTGAGCTCACTCAGGAGGAAAGAGAGACGAAGAGAGACAAAGAAATAGCCAACTTAATGGACATGTACGGCTTGATAGCGTCAAAGCTCCCAGATGCAGACAAACCTGTAATAATTGCTGATGATTCGCGAACCATAGATTTAGACCTCTCAAACCAAATTGCAGGTGTTCTTGCAACCGTATTCACTTTCATGAGGAAATCAGACAGTGCAAATAGCTCTGGAACGTCTGTTAAATATTCAACGTACGAAGCAACGGTGGGTGGCACCAACCTAAAAATAGCAGAGCTAGCAGACGAAGTAAAGGCCATGGGAATAAAACCAGATTTCTTGATAGCCACACCAATAATGAACATATTAACAGGGTTCAATTGTGCGTTTGATGAAGTGCGCACAGGCGTAACAAAGTTTCAGATGAGAGACGATGGAAGCAGAGGGGTGAAGCGGCCAGCACCAGGCACATCGAGAGCAGTCCCACAACCAATAAGAGGGCCAACATACCACAACATCTCGGAATATGGCCTGACAAATCAGCATATACCCTTACTCCAAGGAATTACCTTTCCACCAGAGAGAAGAACGGGCCTGCTCCGCAGTGTCGGACCACTTACCCAGGCAATACTATTAGTTAATGGAAAAAGATACTTTAACAAAATGGTCCTGGCGCTGCGGAGCACATTGCAAATGCTACCAATGAAGGAGGAGCTGATCGCAGCTCTCAGGTCGTCCACAAGCCGAGGGTCTATGTCCGGACTGATGATAGAACTTGGCGAGGGGCTTATTCAAAGGAAGATATAAATTTAGCTGTGGCTGAAATTAAACGCGGTGATCTAACCATACATAGAGCCCATAGATTATATCATAGTCCGAAAACCACTCTATTTTATCCCCTGAAAGGTACCCGAGGAAAAAAAGCGAGATACAAGGCCGTTCTACAGTGATTCCAAAAGAGGATGAAATCAAATTAGCAAATGCTCTTTGCACACTTGAGAAGTGGGGCTTTGGAATCACGAGAAAAGAATTGCTGATGGTTGTTGCAAATCATGTTGAACAAAATAATATTAAGACACCATTCAAGAACAACATACTTGGTGATGATTGGTTCAGAAACTTCAAAATACGTCACCACCTGAGTATAAAGAACCCCCAATCAGTTGAGTACGCCCGAAAAAAGATGACAGATTTGTTCACCATTAATGCAGATTTCGATATTTTGAATCAAACTTCAACAGATTTATCACTTCATAACAAGCCCGAACAAATTTGGAACCTAGATGAGAGTTCTTTTTCTCGTGATCCTTATAAAACAAAAATTGTTGGTGCAAGGGGAAAAGCTTGTTATAGAACCGTGTCAGGAAAATAGAACTATTTTAGCTGCTGTATCTGCTTCCGGATTAAAAGCCCCTCCACTCATTGTGTATAAAGGATGCCTGGGTTCCAAATGAAGACATCCGGGAATGTCATTTGCTGCCAGCAAAAAAGGCTGGACGGAGACAGACATTTTTTAAATTACTTTGAAAAAACTCTACTGCCTGCTCTGGGACCACACAGACCTGTTCTGATTATTTATGATGGTCATAGCACCCATGTTAACATTCCTCTAATAGAATTGGCAACTGCCAATAATGTAACAATTCTCAAACTTCAGATCACTGAAGGGTACATGGGATGAAAGATTAGTGGATTGACAAAGGAGAAATGTAAGAATTAAAATACCAAAGAATCAATTTTCGGCAATGATCGGTCAAGCCTGGAAGGACCTCAAGCCTATCACTATTAGTAATGGTTTCGTAAAAGCTGGTATACAGCCATTTGATCGGCAAGTCATATCTGAAGACAAATATGATCCTGAATGTTTAAGAAGGTGGAGAAAACACACCTCAGGTAATGCTGTTGGGAGACGATAAGAAAACCAAAATGTTGGAGGAAACGAAAACGTCGAAGACAACCAAAATGTCGGAGGAAACCAAAATGTCGAAGAAAACCAAAATGTCGAAGAAAAACAAAATGTCGAAGACAACCAAAATGTCGAAGGAAACCAAAATGTCGAAGAAAACCAAAATGTCGAACAAATTCCAAATATAGAAGCTACAACTAGTCGATCCACATCAAAATTATCATTTGAAGAGCTTCTTTTGAAAACAATAAGACACTCTGATAGTGGCCAGGTACAAAATTTTTTAAAAAAGTGGCATGTGGAGCAGAAGTCATCACTGCACCACAGGTATTAGCTAGACTAGAAGAAGAAAAAGCGACTAAGATTAAGAAAGTTTTCCGACAAAAAGTTCATAAAAAGCGTACAATCCAGAAAGAAAGTGACATCGAATCTACAGATGAAGAGGTGGACGATTTCTATGTAATTATTGATTCAGCAGATGACTTGGACCCAGAGAGTTCTGATACAGAAGAAGAGCTAGATACAGATAAAACTCTGGACAAAAAAATCGAAGAAGAGCATACTAATATCGAAAACGGCTAATGGGTGGTAGTTCAATATGAAACCAAGAAGAGAATAAGGGATTTTGTTGGCAACATTTTGAACGAAACGGATGGGAAGTGAAATTTTTAAAATTCGGCAAAAAAACCTTTTCTTGGCCCGATATACACGATATTGATAAGATTAATAAAGAAATGATCATAAGAATCCTGCCAGGCCCCAAGAGAGGCCGCAGATGAGACACATTCATTTTCTCAGTAGATTTGACAAATTTCAATTTAGGCACTTAAGTTATATTTCATTTTGATAAGTTCATAACTTTTTAACTATTTTAGATATTAAAGTGTTCCAAAAACGAAATTGTAGCTTTAACAGTATTTCACACTTGCCCCAAATTATCTGAAAACACCTAATATTGTAGACAGCATGAACCGCATTCACACTTGCCACATTTGTGGGGCAAGTGTGAACACCGGACGAAAAAAAAGAAAAAAAGGTGAGTAAAAGTGTTTTGCTTTTAATCAGCAAAACTCAAAAGTCATGTAGACAGATACTCATACTAGCTATGTTTAAAATATGAAATTGGAAAGACATATATTTTAGAAGTTATTATGCTTTAAATTGGCACTAATCAAAAAAGCGTTCACTCTTACCCAGGTTTACCTTAATGTGTTTCTAAGTTTGTTACCAAGATGTTCGATTATTACAGTGTACCAAAGCCCAGAAACAATTATTGTTTCGTCAGCTTCGAGAAGAACGGGGAAAGTTTCCACCAGAATTGAGATCTTTTGGTTCGACGCTCAATTTTTATTCATCTTCGGCATACAATTATGTACGTACTATATTTGACAAAGCTTGGCCTCCTCCACGTACCTTGACGAAATGGTACAGATCTGTAGACGGATCTACAGGGTATACGGTAGAAGCAATTAAAGCGGTATCAATAAAAGTAAAAGTTGAAAAAGAGAAAGGAAAACGGTTGGTTGCTGCACTTATTATGGATGAAATATATATCAGAGAATTCGTGGAGTATTCAGGTACTAGGCAGCATGGGTATATTGATTTGGGTACAGGATTAGTCGATAGTGATGCTCTACCCAAAGCAAAAAATGCGCTGGTTTTTATGTTAGTCGCTTTAAATTCGCATTGGAAAGTTCCCATCGCCTATTTTCTTATAGACCCATTATCAGCAGAAGAGATAGCAAACCTCGTAAAAGGTTGCCTAATTCAAATGCATGATACAGGGATAATAATAAAGTCAATTACATTTGATGGTTGTCCTGCACATATATGATTGTGCGTTGATCTGGGGGCTGCATTATACTAGCGAAATTTGCAAACATATTTTTTGCACCCTATTTCAGAAGGAAAAGTAGATGCCATGTGTTAAAATTGTGCAGAAATACTCTTGGTGACTGGGGATTTCTGTACGACGGGGAAAACGATATTATCAGCTGGAGCTATTTTAAAAGTTTAGTGAAGCTTCAGGAAGATGCAGGTTTACATGCTGCAACAAAAATTCGAAGACGGCATTTGGATTATGCAAAAGAAAAAATGAAGGTGAAGTTAGCTGTTGAAACACTAAGCAATAGCGTAGCTGATGCTATTGAATATTGCGACAATTTTCTCAAAGTGAAGGAACTTTCTGTAAAACAATAACATTTTTGATATTTTGAATACAAGGAACTTTTTGGGTAAAACTGTATACAAACGACCATTGCAGTCGAAAAATCTTGAGTTTTTTAATAACTTTGTTAAAAACACTGTTGGATATTTAGTTAAACTCGAAGATAGACAAGGACGCTTAATTATTCATTCTGGTAGGAAAACCGGTTTTCTTGGTTCAATTGTTTCATTGTTGAGTATTCAAAACATGGTGGATGAGTTATTACAATCTGGTTTGTTTGATTCTCTTCTCACTTATAAATTAAGTCAAGACCATCTTGAAATGTTTTTTTCAGCTATTCGCTCACGTGGAGGTTTTAACAATAATCCCACTTGTCAGCAATTTGAAGGAGCATATAAGCGATTGCTTATTCGCTCACAAATAGAAGCTCCTGATAGTGCCAATTGTGTGGCTCAGGATGAAACCAGTATTTTGAATGTCGCTTCGACATATAAAAGTAGTAATCATCTAGATACATTAAATTGTGATTTAGAAATAAATACCATTGACGAAATACAGCAATCAAAGATATTTTCAAATATTTGTAACTGTTTATATATAAGTGATATTATTGGATATATAGCTGGATTTGTTTCTTGGAAAATTGTAAAAACTATAAATTGTGTGGAATGTGCGCAAGCTCTCCAATCACAACATTCACTTTCTCAGTTACTTAACCCTTCGCCGGTCGCGCAGCGGTACTCCATGCCGCAATCTAAATTTAATTAATTTTTCTCTGAGTATATTTGCCCTACGCCCCTGGCCATCTGGGAATGCAACCGTGTCTATTTTTAGAAGTATCTGGCATGCACAATATTTATTGTTGTATTTCTGTTAGTTTGTTTTGAGTCATCAAATTAACCAGTGCTGATCTGCGGTATTCCGTGCCGCAACGCGACCGGTCATGTAAGTAGCATTTTTGATAATATCTTTTGTATTTTTTATTTTTTTTTAACATAATTTGTAAGTTTTCGCTTGAAATATTTTATTGTAAATTATGTGAAAAATCTGGCTGAGATTTCTCGCGTTCTCGTAAATATTTTTGAACAAAAAATATAAGCTTGATATTTTTAGGGACAAAAGAGCCTTCAGAAAACCACTCACTGAGAAAGAGTTACACGATATTACGGAGAACTTGTCGGATGTTGACGAAGATATTGTCGACTTTGAGAATGAAAGTGACGGAGAAAAAGAAGTAGTTGAAGTAGATTACCATAGTAGTGAATCGGAGCAGTCCGCTGATGAATTTTCCGAAGATATCGAATCATTTTTACAGACAGATGAATATGAATGCTTTTATCTTGGAAAAGATGGAGAGACTATTTGGAAAAGCACTCCTGTAAGTCACGGTAACAAAACCAAAGCTAAAAATATTGTTAAAGTATTACCGGGCTCAAAAGGGGCCGCCAAATATGTGACAAATTCGTTAAACTCCTTTCTTCTTTTCTGGACCAGAGATATGGTGGACCATATAGTATTTTGCACTAATATATATATATTGAGAATAAACGTGCAAACTTTGCGTACCAAAGAGACCGGGACTGTAAACTAACTTCTTCCGAGGAAATTTTGGCACTATTTGGAGCACTTTTCATAATTTCCGTAAAAAAAGGAAACCACGTGAATGTTGAGGAGCTTTGGGCTAAAGATGGGACTGGAATGATTCTGTTGAGAGCTGTATTTAGTTATAGAAGATGTTTGTTTCTTCTTCGTGCTCTTCGTTTCGATGAAATTGGAACAAGAAAAGAACGCGAGATGTCTGATAAATTAGCTGCGATAAGAACGATATTTGATGATTTCGTGAAAAATTGTATGAATAATTATAGTTTGGGGGAATTCATCACAATAGATGAAATGTTACATCCATTCCGAGGGCGATGCGGATTTGTTCAGTATATGCCACAAAAACCTGCGAAATATGGTATAAAGTTATATGCTCTTTGTGACAGTAAAACATATTACACTTGGAGGTTTGAAATATATTGTGGAATACAACGTGACGGACCCTTCAAAGCATCAAATAAACCATTCGATATTGTGCAAAGACTAGTAGAACCAATAAAAGACTCTAAAAGAAATTTAACCACCGATAACTATTATACTAGTTATGATTTAGCGGAATATCTTTTGAAAAATGGCTTGACTTTGACTGGTACATTAAAAAAAAACAAAAGGGAGTTACCACCTGAGTACCTACCAAGTAAGTCACGTACAGTTGGATCGTCTCTGTTTGGATTTCAACCTGATATCACTTTAGTATCCCATGTTTCTAAGAAAAATAAAGCTGTGATTTTGCTGTCCACGATGCATGACGATGATGAAATTGATGAGAGTACCAAGAAACAGAAATTATATTACATTATAATAGGACAAAAAGTGGCGTCGATACAGTCGACCAAAAATGCGCCTCTTACACAACACAAAGAATTACAAGAAGGTGGCCTCTTGCAATTTTCTTTAGAATCTTGGATATTGCGGGAATAAACTCCGAAATTATATTCAATAACACCACCAACAGATACGCCACCAAGAAGAAGGAAGTATCTAACTTCTCTAGGTTTATCCCTCATGGAGGATCATCTAAAGAAACGCGCGAAGATACAAACACTTCCTAAGGATATTAGAGAATTTCTATCCCCCTACAGCACTCCTGTTGATGTTCCTGTCGTAATAAATCAAAATCGGAGTGGACGTTGTCATATATGCAGTGCACACAAAAATAACAAAACGACAGTTACTTGTAACCAATGCCAAAGATTTGTGTGTAAATCTCACAGTGAAAAATCGGTGCAATGTAATACCTGCCTTTACCCACCAATGGAGGAAGACTAGTTTTTAAATATGATATAGGTATCTCTATTAAGTTTAATGTTTACTCGTAGAAATGTATTTTTTATTTCCATTATTTCATGATGTATTTTTGTATTTATTCTAAACTACAATATTAGTTTCACATAATATGTTTAGTTTTATATGTATTTTCCAATTAAAATTAATTTTCCTAGTAAGACTAGATTTGTTTTCCTGGCGGCATAGAGTACCGCGGAGCGACCGCTGATGGGATTTTCAAAGACGCGCCCGCCGCAGGGTTAATAAAAAGAATAGAGGAAAACTTTCCAAGCCTTCACAAGATGTTGTAAAAATATGTACTGTAACCGAGAGTGTAATAAGAGTTGCAAATCTATATCAACTGCAAATATTTTAAATCATTTGATTATTTTTTCTCTGAGAAAATTGAACATCTCGCATCTTTTTCAAGATTTATGGGATCATTCTAGGGACCAAGATCCCCTTCAAGGGCATATTTTACTTCACAGTAAGATTTCATTAAAAAAAGAAAATGAAAAATGAAATCAGTTCACGTATTCGGCCTAGATTTACTAAATTCATTTTAAACATCAGTAAATAAGCCGAATAGTACGGAAACTATGCCTTTGAATGCCTACCTATATAAATAGTGTTATACAGTGTTCAAAAAAAGGAGAAAAATGCATATAAAAATTCCATTCTGTTTATTTTTCATGTATAATTATAATTTAGAATGAATTTCTACATTTATTTATGTTTAGATAATAAAAAAAATAATTACGTTTGCAAAATTTATTTTAATTCATTCCCAAGCCAAACTTCCTAACAAAATTAATTTTAATTTTGTATGTATTTTCCATTGCTGACTCGCGCTTTTTGCCAGTATTCTATCTCCATCTCTCTCATGTTAGGTTATAATATCTATGGTCCCCCTCTGGTAGTACTCTTAAAAGCCGCTTGATCTTCAAAAGAGGTATGGCAGTGGTAATAGTTGATTATGGCCACCCGGCTTGTTAAAATTACTTAGATTAATTAAAAAATATGAGTGCACCCTCCACTAAGTGATCAGCTAACAAATACTATGTAAGTTGTGAGATATAGTTAATTTAGTGAAAATATATGTGATTTATTTCTACCAAAAACGGCAGGCATCATGGTTTGCCATATTGATGCGAGGAAACTTGTCATCTGCTGTAACTAGTGTAAATTATGTATAGACCAGATATACTCGCCTATGGTCCTTTTCGAGCTCGTAAATGAAACCGATATTTGTGAATTTTTATACATTTTTTGGTAAAAATGGTGATGTGAAAACATTTACTTTCAAGAGTTTTCTAATTTGATTTAATTGAAATGTTATAAAGACTGTAGCAGTATCTCGTTGTCTGAAATTCGTGGCTTTTACGAATTGAGCAGTACTGTAAGTCCTAAGAACACAACGATCAAACTAAAAAATGAAATGGTTGTTCCTGTCCTGGCGACCCTATGAAGATTTTCGTGAAATATCGATGCCAAGGATTGAAACTATGAGGTATGCTTACGACTTGAATTTCAATAAAATGATAAATACGAAGGTAAGACATTGTTGATACTTATACCTTTTTTTGTGTATGCTGAATTGTAAATTGAACATAAGCAAATTGAAACTTGTTGCTAGTTACTCTTTTTTATGTACTACGATTAATGTATAGTCAACGTATAGGAAAAAAATTTCAATTTAAGTGGTTATTTCTAATTGTAAAGAACTGTTTTAGGATTTATTTTAGTCATGTATTTGTAAGTAATTAACCCGTTGATTTCTCAAGAAGTATTTGTAATAGGATATTGCCATTTGAAAATATAGAAATGGATTTGCTTGTACGACAACTCGTATTTCAAACTGGCTTGATAAAAATGAACAAAATACCGAGAAATGTGCATATAAGTTCAAATTAGAGAGTCTAGAAACTAATTTTGGCAAATATTGTGATATACAGGGCAAAATTGAATTAGCAGTTATAGACGATGATCTACTTAGTAATGAAATGTTGGACAGAGAAAGTGCCAAAGAAAAATATTTTGTTTTTCAAATGTAAGTTACAAAATCTATTCGATAAATTAAATTTAAAACCAGTTGACACTCTGTCTGCGGTGACAAATAAAAGTTCAATGACTAATATCAAGTTGCCTACTATAGACATTCCAATTTTTTATGGAAACAGCACAAAATACAGTGCTTTTAAAGATTTATTTGAAGCATTGATTATAAAAAATAATAATATTTCAACAGATTCAGAACGTTTCTATTACTTAAAATCATATTTCCGCGGAGAAGCACTATCTATAATATCGCAACTGCCGGTAAAACCTACATATCTATACATTGATACTAAACTTAATATGAAAGTTATGTTCGATATGTTCAAAGTAAAATGTGCAACTGCCCAAATTCGATATTCTCACTTTGTGAAGTATTTTCATGAGTACTTTGATCTTCATTTTGGCCGTCCACAAGTTGACACTTGTTGGGAGTGTGAAGAACTTGATCTTAAAATAAAAAGTCCTTCGCTTGGAGATGCATCTAAAAAAGTGACAGCTGCCGAACTAGCGGTTCATAATCGAAGAGTAAAAAAGTTTTATTGGTCATAGGAATCTACTGAAGAGTGCAAGATTCGTAACGACTAGTTCAATGACTAATATCAAGATGCCTACTATAGATATTCCAAATTTTTATGGAAACAGCACAAAATACAGTGCTTTTAAAGATTTATTTGATGCACTCATTATAAAAAATAATAATATTTCAACAGATTCAGAACGTCTCTATTACTTAAAATCATATTTCCGCGGAGAAGCACTATCTATAATATCGCAACTGCCGGTAAAACCTACATATCTATACATTGATGCTAAACTTAATATGAAAATTATGTTTGATATGTTCTAAGTAAAATGTGCAACTGCCCAAATTCGATATTCTCACTTTGTGAAGTATTTTCATGAGTACTTTGATCTTTATTGTGGCCGTCCACAAGTTGACACTTGTTGGGAGTGTGAAGAACCTGATCTTAAAATAAAAAGTCTTTCGCTTGGAGATGCATCTAAAAAAGTAGCAGCTGCCGTACTAGCGGTTCATAAACGAAGAGTAAAAAAGTTTTATTGGTCATTAAAGAAATCTACTGAAGAGTGCAAGATTCATGACGACTTGGCAGTAATAACTTGTAACTACATGCAGAATTTACACTTACCTGAAGTTCCAGTCTAAGACTTATTTTATTTAACACGGCCAACAGTCAATATTTTTGGTCTACACAACTGTAAGACAGACAAGGCATTGTTTTATGTTTACCATGAAGGTATTGCCAGTAAGGGACCCAACGAAGTATGTTCGTTTCTGTGGGATTACATTCAACGAGAAATTCCAGAAAATGTCCAAGAAATTCGTCTTTATAGTGATAATTGTCCTGGTCAAAACAAAAATCATACCATGGTACGTATGTCTGCAGCATTAGTTGACACTAAATGATTGAAAAAAGTTGAAAAAAATTTTCCTATCAGAGGGCATTCCTTCTTCATGGTTCACATTTTCTGGAAAATCAGGAAAAGTCAGGGTATTTGAAAAAGGTCAGGGAACACTTTGGAAAAATGTTAAAAATCAGGGAAAACAGCGAAAGTTCTTACAAAAGTGAGGGATTTAAAAAAATTAAGTTGTCAGCACGCAATTGTGGCTGCGCACACTTGTCTGTGATATTCACGCGAACTTGTTGTTCTAATAGATTATTTAAATGTTTGATTTGTTCTTGAGAACTTCTGGTGTAACTAATTGGAATCAAGTGCAGATAAGAAATATATTTATATTTGTTAATTTTTACGAAATGGATACAGTCAAGATCCAAATTATGTTACACTATTACATTTACTATGATTGAACTTTTACTCTTTATGTAAAGAATTGTAATAGGCCTATTCCTATGATTATAGCTGCCAATTTGATTTATAGTTAACCCTTTACCGCATAGAAATCCATATATGGATTCATGATTATAATATTTTTTTCATGTGTTCGAAATTATATAGGCCAGTAGATGACACCAGTTCTGTAAATTAATGGTTCTCAGCAGTTTGAATATATTTTTTAAACTTTGGCAACAGCGCGCCTTAAACATTCATTTATTTTATATTTATTATTGTGACGTGACTGTGTAACGAGGTCTGTTAAGTTTATTTCAATTGTTTCTAGTAACATCGGCCTATTGTAGGTAAGTAACACATATTTTAATTTTTTTTTAGTATTATTGGTATGTGTTCTTTACACTCTAAATGAAATTTTCAAATAATTTACTTTGGTTTTCTTACAAAACTGATATTTGTTTACCTGCCATATATGGATACTTATGCACCTTGCGTAATAATATCTATTTTTCTACCAGCCACATTTGGCTCTTTATGCACCTAAACTTAAATGTAAAGTATGTATTCATTTATTTCAGAAATGAGTTCTAAGCGATTTTATGGAACCCTGAAACATACAAGTGACATTCCAGGAGATGGATCACTTAGTGATGATGAATCACTTGATAAGTCCGATTCAGACGACGACTACTTACCACCTAATACTAAAAATAGAGAAGATTTAATTTCTGATAGCGAGGATGAAGCCTCTCAAAGTGATGCAGACTATGTATCTGATACATCAGCTGCCGAAATAGATGATAAACCATCAACCTCAAGCAAACGGCTGAAAAATCAAAAGGGTAAAGCAACAAAAAAACAAAGTGTTACAAAAAAAATTGCAAGGCTACAGAAAAACTAAAAGGTAGGAAAAAAGAGAAGGAAGTAACGATTACATGGAAGGAAGTTGAAGGAGTTCGATGAAGAACTTTACAAATTTATGGGTACAACTAATTTACCAGAGAGTATGGATATAATGCAAGTTCCTTCAGATTTCTTTTCATTTTTGTTTCCTGATGATCTATTAGACACGATTGTAGATGAATCTAATCTAAGAGCCGTACAGGATAATATAAATAAACCTTTGAAACTAACTAAGCTTGAACTCCAGCAATTTATTGGAATAACTATGTTCATGTCCCTAGTTAAATTACCTTCCACTAGATTATATTGGAATTCCAGTTTGGGTTAGCCTCAGGTAAATGAGATAATGACATGTAATAGGTGGGAAGACATTTATACGTCAAGGTTTACATGGGCATGACAAATTATGCCATATGGCATATAAGAAAACTGCTTCCGATAACCAATGGGGCCTACTATTCCACAAGCGTATTGCAACATTTGCAGAAAATCATTTGAATTATCCAACATGTGCCGGAAGCCACACCTCCACCCTCACCGCCGGAGACTGGGGTGCTCCACGAATCGTACCTAGTGTGTACGCTGGTTGAAAGGACGACCGTGCACGCTATGGACCAGGACTGTCGGGTCACGGAGAACGTCACGGAAACCGTCTCCCACTACCAGTCCGGGATACACCACACTTTCGTCACGGACAGGAAAATCCCTGAGTCACCCACCATAATTCCTTGAAATTGTAGGGGCCCCGGAAGCCCCAATTGAGATGACTCCGATTCCGAGGGGTCGCCATGCGGAGAGACTGGAAATCCTGAAGTTCGCCCTGAAACACCCGCGCTCTCAACCTTGACCAAAGGAGTGGGCGGAGCGTGCCGCCCGGTTCCGATCGAGTACCGCTCCGGCCACGAAGTGGTATACGCTACGGCTAATTGGACCGGATGGCCGAAGGCATAAAGGCGGGTCCAGATCAAGCGCGCCGATCCGCGCCGCACCGCGCCAAACGTTTGCGAACAAAATTCGTGTATGTTCGGAGAATTGTCTAGATAGACCAAATGCGCGCACGTTTGGCTATGTTCGGAAAGGTTCCAAGTTTAGTGCGTTTGTTTAATTCGTAGATATCAAACATGACCGATTATCAAAAAATTAAAGTAGCGAGTGCTGCATTTATTGTAATAAGTGGCATATTAAAAAAAAGAAGAACAATCGCCGATGGTGGATGACAAGAATTTTTAAAAATAGAAAGCATTACAGTGGCAGTGACTTATTGTGTGATTTGTCAATTGAAAACACGGGGCAATTCAAAAATTTTTGTCGCATGTCCTCTGAAGACTTTCAAAGATTAATTGAGTTATTGGGCCCTAAAATACAAAAAAAGGACACCAATTTCAGAGAGTGTATACCTGTTAAAGAAAGATTAGCGATAACCCTACGTTTTTTGGCAACCGGGGACTCATTTACTAGTTTATCATATTTGTTTAAAGTCTCAAAGCAAAGTATTTCTACAATAGTTCCTGAAGTTTGCAACGCTATAGTTGAGGCATTAAAAGACCACATACAGGTAAGTTAACTATATATTTAACCTTATTTTAGTTAGTTTATATAAATATATATAATTTCTCAATATAATTTACAAATCAGCAAAGGTATGAACATACTGTTGCAATGGACTCATTGACTGTGAATATGGGGAGCTATTTTCAAAAGTTGCTGAAGACGACGATGGATTACCAAATGAAGTTGACGGCGAAGTAAGTGGAGGATTAATAACAATTTGTTGTTGCTGTTGTTGTGGTGTGCGTGCAGCAGTATTTCTATAATAATCAAATTCGATTTGGAACAGTACATTATTTATGTGATGCATAGCTGTAGCTCGCGTCATGTCATCAAATTTTCGGAGTCTGCTTGCAATATGTTCACCGAAAGTTGAACATTCATCTTTTTCGGCGGTTGAGACCTTTTGAAGGACATCAAAGGCGTAGGCAATTCGCGGATCCTCTGCAGGCTTCTTTTTTTTAGCCGGTGCCTTCTTTGGTGAAGCAAACAGTTTGCGTTTCTCTCTTGTTTCATTTTGGGATTGTAGTTGGGAATCTGCAGGTTCTTGGTTTTGTGTAGGGTTCGGCTATTCTGTCGCTTAATTTGTGGTTAATTCTGAATTAACTTCGTTCCCTTCTTCCCCATCACTGTTGTCGTCCTCTTCTTCTACAGAGGTCTATAAAAATAAATTAATTTTATAATTTCTTTAATTACAGATGCCAAGTAGTTCAGAAGATTGGGCGAAGCACGCGAAAATGTTTGAAGACGTCTGGAATTTTCCGCACTGTGTAGGAGCCATAGACGGAAAACATGTAATGATTCAAGCTCCTATTAATACAGGAAGCGAATATTTCAATTACAAATCCTTCTTTAGTATTGTATTATTTGCACTGGTGGATGCAGAGTACAATTTTATGTTTGCTGATGTAGAGTGTCAGGGACGGATATCGGACGGAGGGGTATTTAAAAACAGTGTATTGTGGCAGAAAATTACTAAGAACGAACTACATTTTCCTGAACCGGAAGCTCTTCCTGGTCGCCAAAAACTTTGTCCTTACGTAAATCTGGGCGACGAGGCTTGCCTTACATCAAAATATCATGAAACCCTACGCAGGGGTGCACCCAAAGGGTTCAATGGAACGGATTTTTAATTACCGACTTTCAAGAGCTCGTAGGGTTGTAGAAAATGCATTTGGGATTCTTTCTGTTGTCTTTCGAGTATTGCGGAAGCCAATGTTGTTAGAACCTCCCAACACAACTCTTATTATACTGTCAACCATCTACTTACATAATTATCTACGGAAAAGTAAAGCCTCTCGCCAAACATACACACCTCCGGGAACATTTGATCATGAAGAAGATGGTAAATTAATACGAGGAAGTTGGAGACACGAAATAGACGATGGACCTTCCTTTATGTCTTTAAAGAAAGTCCCAAGGAAATGTTCAACAGATGCCCAAGCCATACGCAAAGAAATAGCAGACTATTTCATGAACAATGGTCGCGTACCATGGCAAAATGATTATGCGTAAGGGCATTATTACTTATTGATGCATTTGAGCGAAAGCTGCGTAACACACTATTTTATAACTATTATGATTATACTCACATTTTCAGTGTTGATATGTCCCACAGGTTTATTCTTGTCCAATAAAAAAAATAACCTTTCATATGCAAACCAGCTGCTCACATAAATCTCCCTCCGACCTGAAAATGGCACCATTATTACTTCATATGTACAATAATGTACTACATGTAACAATAAAGTGAATATTATAATACATATTAATAATAAGATTTAGTCAATACATACCTTTGCCCGTGCCTGTTGTTTTTTTTATTTTTCCCCTTTCGCGGCGAAATGACGATAGCAGGGAATTCATTTTTGCTTTTGCTGCATCCACATTGCACATTAATTTGGCGGCTATTTTTTCCCAAGCATCTTGTTTTTTATTGCGCATATGATAATTTTTATCACGGGGATCCCACAACTCTGGACACTCGTGATATAAATCAATAAAGTATAAAATTCTTTCATGGTCCCATTCTGTATTATTAACGTCTTCCATTTTAAATAAGTTTTTACAGGTAGACAGTTGTTTAAATAAGGCAATGGACTTTATTACAACTGCATTCGCTCTTGACAAACACACCAAGTAAACTAAAAATTCGTCCAAATCAAACGCGCGCGAACAAGCAAATTTCTTTGATGTACCGACAACAAGTGTATAATGTTTGCGAACGCTTGTTCGTGCACGTTATTGCGCGTTTGTGCGCGGTAACCCGTCCAAATTGAACGCGCCTGCAACGTTCGCAAACGTTTGGCGCGGCGCGGATCGGCGCGCTTGATCTGGACCCGCCTTAACATATCCGTACCCCTCCTTCCCGAGAGGGATGAGCAACTGTTTCCATTTGGATGTGGGACGATTGTTATGCTCTTGTAGAGTAACTATCGGTGATACCATTGAGTTTCGTTTTTTGTTGTTTCCTTCTCCCGAAGAGTGAAAGAATTCGAAGTTTGTTTTCCGCTGGGTGTTGTCCGATAGCCGCTGACACAGGATTTTATTATTCATTTCGTTCCAAGTTGAGTTACCCCGTTAATGTTAACTGCGCGTATATTATTTTTTTTCTCCTCCTCGATCAATAGAGAGGTGGTAAAACCGAACTAAGGATATATATATATATATATATATATATATATATATATATATATATATTGAAGCATTTTCATATAATTTCAAATTTAAGATGCATAAAAATTATATTCTATAAAATATGATACTAATCATCATGATTGAAATTTAAAAACTTGTAAGAATTTCTTGACCTGTATATGAGGCAGAATGAGTTGAACTCAAACTATATATGTGGTTATATCATAAAATTCAATAACATACAGTGGAGAAAGTGAACAATGTGTACACTCATATACCAGCAAAGTAGCATCTCGAGAATTGTATAATATACTATGATTGATAAAATATGAATTACATCTATTGAAAGGGAAAATACTTACAGAAGAAAAAACATGTCACCATAATACTGATAATGTAATAAGTTCTAGAATCGAAACATTTCCTTAACTGATTCTTGTGACAACACGTTAAGTTTTCTTGTACATTGTATTTTGTTTGAACAGGAAAGTTTCCTGAAAACAGAAGAATTATAATCAATACTTTATAACATGTTATGACAATAGATTTTACAGCTAAATCATATGTGAAGATTCATTAATGTATTTAAAGGGAAATAAATTGTAACAATTGTATATAACATAAGGTTATGTTTGTAAATATCGGAATTTATGATGAAAATAACTGTAAAAAGCTTTATAAGTAAAATTGTAAGGTGAAGTGCGATTTATATCGGGAAATGTGTGAGAATCGATTTTTTTATTGCGGTAAAGATATTATCAAAACCATAATAATGTGACATCATCATTGTCAAGAAAATATGACGCTAAATCTTGGTTTAAAAACCTAAATGAGGAAATACTGTCATTTTTTGATATCACAGAGAGCCATGGATTGGCCGAAGTTATAAATAACAGTGACAAGTTTTCATCAGAGCCAGTCTATAAGATTCATGGTTTTCTCTGTTGCTACCCGAAATCGCCGCCATTGGAAATATTTTTGATTTTGATAAAAAATTTAGCGTACCAACCATTAGTAAAAAGACAATGTATTAAAGTTACTTACCTTTTAACACAAGTGATTTAACAAATATTTCAAACAAATTTTCCATTAAATCACTGAATATTTAACTTCATGAACTTTTAAAAACTCTACAAGGCTCAATTTTGCAAACCACGCCACTAAAAGAACATTTTTCTGGTAAAAATATGAACAAGTGGGTTTGATTATAAACATTCATGCTAAAAAAAATCATAAACAGTAACAAATATGAGGTTAGTTTCAACCTAGCCACTGATGCATAACATATGATACGTTCGTAAAGTGTTTAGTATAACTTTCACATGTACTTTCCATGATGAATATTTTTGTTATTGATTCAAAACGTTTTAATCATATTTGTATATTTTATTCATGTGTGTAACAATAATTCCTTTTCCATTCAAATGTTTTGTTAATAAAGAAATATGTATGCGTTCATACTTCTGTGAGTATTTTTTTCTTCCAATAGATGTATCTCGTCTAACCAAACGACGGTAATGAGAAATACAGCCCACGTGACTTTGAGAGTCCAGCTATAGTATATACGAGGGAGGTTCGTAAGCTTATCCTCTACCGAACTTCATATTTTGAAAATTCTGAGTAGCAAGGGAAATTTCTTTCATAAAATATATTATTAATAATAATTAGTATCAAATCAAACTTTAAATTTAAAATATCAATATAAATGGCACCACTACGGTAATATTAATAATAAAATAATAATAACAGTACAAACTATTTACCTGTGTATATGACATCAGATGTGTGATACCAAAGGCAGAATTAGGAATGCTGTAGCAAGTTGGAGCTCCAGAAATAATGGCTATGCCTGTTCAAGGTATTTGTTAACGCCATTATTGAATCCAAGAAATGATGCAAACGGAAGATAATAGGGCACACATATCTACTCGAAGCATTGAAAGAGTGTTCGGTGTCATGAAAAATAAATTTAAATGTTTTTGTAATGGAATGAATATAAATCTGGATAGAAAAAAGGCTACTATCGTTGCAGCAATTATACATAACAATTTAACTAATGATAGTCTGCAAAATAGATTCCTTAAACTCAAATTATGTTTTTCAAAATGTGTTTTCCGGGCCAAACCCGAAGAGGAAGAGCATGGAGTTGAAGACGAACAAAATAATGTTTATAAAAATGGAGAATTTGCTGTGGGAAATGTATTCCGGCAAAATTACATCAGAAGATATTTTAATAATTGATGTATGTATGATATATAATATTAAATAGAGAAATATAATTTTTTTATGGATTTATTTACATTTATTTGCAGACATATTTCTACTTATGTTTATTTATTTATACAACCTTCATTCTTTTCTGTTGTAAACACACTGTAGATCATTGTACTTATTTCAATAGTTAGTTTATTTAAGAATTAAATTAAAACACATTTAAATTATTTAATAACAATAGATACGAGTATTATTGGTACGTGATTTTATCAAAAACAATAATAAATTACTTATAGAAGGTCTTCCGAAATATAGGTTTGTTTTTAATTAGACTTCGAGCTCAACTCGATGTTTATGTTATGCCTAAACAATTAATGTTTGGCATTGAATTTTAACTAATGAAGGTACTTGTAAAAGTGTAAGTTTGCAACAGTTTTTATAAATAAATATTAAAACAGCAAAAGTTTTGTATTAAAATGGGACAAACGGACTCGACATATCAGCAAGTAAAAGAAACAGAAGTGATGAATTCCAACTTTATTGTTCTAGAAAATGCTATCTCATTTTCTGGAGACGTAAGAATTTTGGTTTATGTCCTAGTGATAGTCATTATCCTGAAATTTGTTGTTTCACTGTGGAATACTCACCGGAGAGTAATTAAAAGGAATATAGGAAGAGACATAACGAGATCCAGAACAAGTGTTGTGTAGACAATGAAAAGATTTTGGTGATGATTACTATCCTGAAAATTGCTGTTTCACTGTGGAAGACTCATTGGAGAATAATTAAAAGAAATTTATGGAGGGACATAGTGAGTCCCAGAATAAGTGTTAGGTAGACATTGTAAAGATTTTGGGTAAGATTTCAATTTTTGTAGCCGACATTTATTATTTTATGCTCATTTGTCTCATATATATCCATTTATATTGCTTTAGGGAGTATGAAATTTCCGTATTTTGTTCGTCGTCCTTATTGGTCTATTCAGTACCGTCATTTGGGTTGAAATTAATCATCCGGGGCGGGATTGTTCACTAAATCATCCGTTTACATATTTGAATCTAGCGCCTAAATCAACCGTGCGAACACGCTACTTTTGACCAATATTGACAGTACAAAGATGGCATACGGCAATATGTGCAAGTGAACTATAACGGCTGCCTGTATAGTGAGAAAAACTACAAGTCATCAATAGTTATTGTTTTTCTGTGAAAGGTGACCAGACTTTTATTGATATTTTGAATGCTTTGAGAGTCGGTGAGCTAACAACCCAACATTTTAGTATTTTAATGGGAAGACTTCTTCGAGACACGAGTGATGAGTTTGCAATAGACAAAGCGTTAAGGGTATACCCCACAAATCAACAAGTTAACGACCACAACTCTGCTGTATTGAATTTGTACAGAAATAATGGTGCTCGCATTTACAAAATAAAAGCGCAGGATCAGCTAGTACACGCCACACGAAATGCAGACAATGTGGATACAGCTACTATAATACCAGCTGATATCAACAAAACTGGGGGTTTACCAGCGGAACTGGAAATATTTGTGGGGGCAAAAGTCATGCTACGGTCCAATATTGACGTTTCAAAGGGATTAGTAAATGATGCTATAGGCTACATCAACTAAATCGTTTGGCCTCAATTTCGTCGAACTCAGATGTATGCAACAGATGTACTTTCCGTCCGAATTGATTTCGCAAGAGACGGAGTACATCTTATACACCCGAAAGCCATACAGTTTCCAGCTAAGTACAATTACGGGACGGCTGAAAGAAGAATGTTGCCTTTAATACTATCATGGGCTTCTACAATACATAAAATGCAGGGCAGCACTGTGGATCACGCAGTCGTATACTTAGGTGCGAAACTGTTTGAAGAAGGTCAAGCCTACGTGGCTCTTAGAGTAAGATCTTTGCAGGGACTACGTATAGAGGAGTTGGACTGCAATAAACTAACGGGCAAGAAACCTTGCAATAATGAAGCACTAAATGAATTAAACAGAATGCGAAATAAAAACTAAAAACTAGAAAATAGAAATAGGTAAAAAAACTTTTTAAGTTGAACGGTTTTATGTTAAACATACATTGCAATGTTTAAGATAAATGTACTAAAAACCAAAAAATAAAAATAGGTAAAAAAACTTTTTAAGTTAAACGGTTTTATGTTAAACATACATTGCAATGTTTAAGATAAATGTACTAAAAACCAAAAAATAATAAAATAGATACAGTCGTGGGAATTATAAACATATGCATAGACTAGACTAAAATAAAAACGTGGGGCACGTCAATTGTCTACAAATTATCGACTTAATGTGCGATAGAAGAATCGTTTAATTCGTCGTTAGGCAGTTGGCCCGCAGACGGTGAGGAAATTACTTACTATTTTTTTGCTCATGGAAATTCCAATAGTTATACACTCCATGTAAATAAAAGAGATGTTTCAACTAGTTTATCGTTGGACATTCACACTGCTGGCTGGCGAGGAATCGTTTCACTGCTCGTAGTTTGTCTTTAATCGACAAAACGTGCCCCACGGTTTTATTTTAGTCTAGTCTATGCATATGTTTATAATTCCCACGACTGTATCTATTTTATTATTTTTTGGTTTTTAGTACATTTATCTTAAACATTGCAATGTATGTTTAACATAAAACCGTTTAACTTAAAAAGTTTTTTTACCTATTTTTATATTTTACAAATATAAAGAATTATTTCAGATTATGTTTCATTCAATTCTAATTATTGCGATAGTCTGATTCAAGTATTTTTATCTTTTCTAATACATTTCCTAAAGAATTGACTTTATTATTCCAGATATACATTTCGCAACCACCCTAATGAATGTTGCACTGAAAGAAAGAGCTGCAACTAGAACTGCTCAATCGCAGCAAGATGCTGATAATAGTGACAGTGGTAAGTTCTATTTTCTATTAAACAATTTAAATATGTATATACACTGAGTTTCAAAAAGTCTGTACCATATGCAAAATTATTATCCATTTGTCACAAAATTTTATTTTTTGATAAAAATTGGTGCATTGCCGAAAACTGCCGTTTGAGTCACCAAATAAATTTTCAAACCATGTACATGGTGAAACAAAAAATAGTAATTTTATTCAAGAGTAAACTACATTTATTTTCGACATTATGAAAAAATATTTTTTAGAATTAGTAACAAAAATGTGTTGTATCCCATTTTTATGGTTTCAGATTCACAAAGAGTGCTGGTATCTCATTACATGTTAGGCAATTCCCACATATTACTATATATTTGTACAATGATAACAGTGTTTGTTTAAAACTTTTTAAATTTTTATTATTTTTTTGTTGCGAATTTAATAGTTCGCTCTATATGCATGTTCATTACAATTATGAGTATAGATTAATGGAAGAAAATCATTAAATAAAGTAATTAATTATGATAAACAATTAAATAATACAAACCAGCTTTTTATGGCACATAAAATCACTTACAGTATGAACCGTAATAATAGTTTAACCATATATAAAAAACAATACTTTAACCATCGACTACTATATCGTCGTGGAAACCGCAAGAGGTCGTATGTCAAAAAAATCGATTTCTGGCTTTTTGAATTTGTGTAACCGAAATCTCTAACGTCATGCATCGCAATAAGTTGTATGTCAATCAACCAACCAGGTACCGACAACGTATATAGAAATGTAACCATAAGTTCGCTGGACCCCGAAGATAAGATAACACCAACGCTTTCCGTAGGACCATTATCGACTGACCCCACGTTGGACCCGAAGATAAAGATAATCAGTACTATAAAAAACATTGTTTGTCTAAAAAATTCATTCATTCTTTGCTGTATCATATTGAGATTCATTTATAGTTTAGTTATAAAAAAAAAATTAATTGTAAAGGATAATCATTGTATATTTTTGTGGAAAATAAAGTTTTTTTTTAAAGTATAAAATCAGTGAAAACATAATTATATTGTTTTAATATGACGAAATTCGAACTAACGCAATTTGGTTACAGTAATATGTCGTATATCAGACTTGTTGTGACATGAGATATACGCAGTTTGCCACACTGGTTACAACAAAAAGCCGTATATCATGAATGTGTTGATGTTTGCGCGCTATAAGTAGTTTTCTCCTGTTTTATTGGTGTTTTTCATACTTTTAAAGCAAGAAGGACTAACGTAAGTACTCATATCACTATTGTATTGTAAGTAGAATTGTTAGTTCATGTTAGTTTGAGGTAATACAGAAACATTTTATTTGTAAATATGATCATAACCTAACACTATTTGAAAATATGAATCGTTTACTGGGATATTTTTTGAAAAACGTTAGATGTTTATGTACAATAAACGTATATTAGTTGCTAGTACGTAGATATTCATTGTAACTAACAATATCACATTCCTTGTCATATCAAGTTTTGACATACTACCATTTGCTTTTTATTTTCTATGACATTCGGCATATTGAATCATATCATCATATAATCTAGGAAACTGATATCAAAATGTTTGGAAAGGGAAGGAGTGCTTATATTTTAGAACTGGCGACCCGTGAAACTGAAGCCCAAGTAGAAGATGATATTGATGGGTACCTTTCTTAATTAATTTCAATTTCAAAACGTTTCAAAAAGCATTTAACATTCCTAATTTTGGTTAAATAATTTTTTTGTGGTCTCTTCATAATTGTGGTTTAATATTTGGAAATATTTAAATATTTTTGATAAATTGTTCAAAGTTATAAATGAGTAGGTAAAACAGGAAAAACACAAATCGTACAGATAGCAAAGTATGCATGGCAAACCTATTATGGTTGGGGAATCGCACACACTGCCTAATGTTTTGAGTTACACTAAAAATTGTATCATTGTCTATATTTTTGTTTCCAGCGGATACGGATCCACAAATCAATGGTAGAAAAGCTGAAGTCTCAAATTTACCTGATGATGTATCTGACTTCAGTTCGGGATCTGGTGAGCTGTATGAGCCGTCAGATTATGAACCTTATTCCAATTCTGAGGATAACAGAGTGAACTCGGAACATTTTATTGAAACTGAAAATGAAGGTGTACATTTAGCACGTAAAAGAAAACGCAAAGGACAGGTCCATAGAAAGGAATGGAAGCGGCAGAAAAATTCGATACTACGTTTAAAAGGTGAAAGCTATTTCTTCAAAAAATACTGTTTAATCAGGTTAATTGGAGTTTCATTTTTTCTTAATATATTGAGGTTGATATTGATTCTGAGTATTGGTATTAACCAGGGTGAAGGGGTTCGAATATTTGTTGGGAAATTGAAGTTGTAGGTCCTTTAGGTTTCTTCTGGCTCTTTCTTAAAATGGTGGGTCTAATCTTGTTGTAATGTAAGTCTCCTGAAAGCGATCTGTGAACGTATTTGTATAAGTTGGGTGCTCTTTATTGCTAACGATATTTGCG
Source organism: Galeruca laticollis (assembly GCA_963921935.1). Taxonomy (NCBI): domain Eukaryota; kingdom Metazoa; phylum Arthropoda; class Insecta; order Coleoptera; family Chrysomelidae; genus Galeruca; species Galeruca laticollis. Next base: position 143,395,646 of record OY998181.1, read on the forward strand.
TTGAAAGCTTAGGGGCAGTACTTCTGTTCGACATGTTCGCATGAATTTATAGTTGCATTTTTGACAAAACGAATGAGACACTCTGAATGTATCAGCTCTGATAGTTCATCAAGTTTTGATAACATGTGGGTAGCTGCTTTGAGTGCGAGAGGACATTGAAAATTACGTCCACGCATTACGGGGTATAATGACGTGGTCGCTAGCTACACAGATCACGAGTTTAAAAGTCATTTCAGCTAATTTTTTCAAGTGTAATCATTAATTTGTCCATGCATTAACTTTTAGTATACAAACCAATTAACTATTGTTTGCAGGCTGTCACGAGCTACATTTCATTATCTGCATGGATTTCTACAAAAAGATTTGTTGAGAAAAGTACGGGGTTGTCCTTGCTTTCCTTCGTAAACACAGCTAATGATAGCTACTTCAGATTCGTACAGGTATGATTAGTTTTCGGAATTAATAGGGGCCGTTCAAGTATTACGTAAGCACCAAGGGGGGGTGGGGGGGTCTCTGTTTTGCTTATTTTGGATGACATGGGGGGTGGGGGGTCTAGATGATGGTTACGTCATCGTTAGTTATTGAAGTTTTTTCGGGGATTCCCGCAAATAATACATATGCGTAGGCACTCGCTTTGAGAACTGATTAGGGGAATTACCGCGCATTGGGGAAATTACCGTGCGCTATTCACTTGTCTAATAATTCACTCTCGTGCCGGCCGGCTGCAAGTGCGCATCTATCAGTATTGTTTTGTTTGGATTCTAAACGTATTGTAAGCATTGAAAGTTATCATTTTTGTGTTTATGTTGATGCAATTAGCCAAAGTTTAACGTTTTAATTATTTAAATTTATATCATTATATAGACAAATCCAAGTTATACCAAAAACTGTTCGAAAGTTTTAAAAAATCTCATACTGGGACGAAAGTGCAAAATGTACAAAAGTTAGTTAACGAAGTTTGGCGAAATTATAAATTACAAGCAAAGTCAGATAAGGAACTAGATATTATTGTATCTAAGAGAATTGAAGAAGAATTGCAAGCGGCGACTAAAAATAAATCCAATCTGCTTCATTTTTTTTCCAAGGTGAGTTAAGTACAAAGTTTCTCTTTACGTTCTGTAACAATTAAAACAATTTATGAGTAAAAAATATGATGGCCTATCTCAAAGTAAAAAGGTAAATGATTGATATTTTATTTCTTAAGATCGACTCCGGCAATTGGTCACAAAATACACGGTGTTTTCAATATCTGTATGTGAAGGGTTTCTGTGGGGAAAAGCTTTCAATAATATTTAAACGCTGGTTTTATTAAATACGGTGAATTTATGTAGCTTAATAAGAGAATATCCAGCAGAACTCTTAGAAATTTTTCATTTTTAGGCAACGTCTTCTACCAGTAAACCTGCAGAAAAAACACAAATTATACAGCCATTTTCTAACATTGAAAAACAGAAAGAAGATAAAATTAAAACCGGCAATGAATCACAAGAGCAATGCGAAAATAATAATGCAGATAAACAAAGAGCAAAACCTTCTCAAGAAGCTTTGAAAAATAAGATTACTCTACTCGAAAAAAATCTGAACGCTTTGTATTCTGCCAGAGATACTATGCCAAATTGCGCTGATGTAAACAGATCATTAAGTTGCGCGAGGAACTAAAAACAGCAAAAAATACTTTAAACAGGAAGATTCAAAACGCAGTTGCCCAGAAGAAACACAGGGATGGTATGAAAAGAAAGTTAGAAGATATTTGTCAGGAAAATCCTGAAATAATAAGAAGACTATCTCTGAGGGATTCAGTAGGACATCCTAAACTTGAAAGCGATCAACCATTACTATTGAAAACAATTGCGGATATAGCTTTATTTGGGAGTGCATGTGATGACAGGAGACGAACGGAATCTATTCGCAGCGTAAAAACTCTTGACGAACTCACACAAGAACTGCGTAAACTAGGATTTGACATTAGTCGCAGTGCGACATATCTTCGTTTGATTCCCAGAAAATCGAATTCTACAGAGGGACGAAGACATGTATCGACAGTCCCTGTTAGGCTCATTCGTGTTCAAAGTGATCACCACAAGAGCCACTTAGATAGCAAGTTCGCTGAAACATCAATCCATTATTTAGAGAACATAGCATCCATACTTGGACCAGATCAAGTATTTTTCTTATCTCAAGATGACAAAGCTCGAGTCCCTATTGGCGTCACTGCGGCAAATAAGCAAGCACCACTTTTAATGCATATGGAATATAGAATCAAATTACCTGACCACGATTGGGTAATCGCTGAACGTCATAAATTAATACCATCTGTTTATGCTGGTATCAAAGTTACTTCCAATATGCTAGGACAACCGCAAGCCGTCGGATATTCTGGGCCAACATTCATCGCTATTCGAAGTGGAAAGCATAGTTCATCTACTGCTAATACTCATGCTCAGGATTTCGAGACGCTTCTCGAACTTGAAGAGTTTCGACCATTAGCAAAAACTGACCATGGACTAGTAAAACCAGTAGTAATTATGACGGTTGATGGAGGGCCAGATGAAAATCCGCGTTATCAGAAAGTCATAGGGTTTGCTATACAACATTTTAAACGACATGATCTCGATGCATTGTTTATAGCTATCAATGCTCCTGGAAGGAGTGCGTATAACAGAGTAGAGCGAAGAATGGCTCCTCTGAGTCGGGAACTGGCTGGTTTAATACTGCCTCATGACCATTTTGGGTCTCATTTGGATGAACGTGGCATTACAATTGATGAACAATTAGAAAGATATAATTTCGAATTTGCAGGAAATGTATTAGCTGATGTATGGAGTTCAATGGAAATTGATGGCTATAATGTTACTGCAAAATATGTTGAGGCTGATGAACAAGATGTTCCTGAATTTCCAGACATTAAATGGTACTCAGAACATGTGCGTGAAAGCCAATACTTGCTTCAAATTGTAAAATGTAAAAATACGGAAAGCTGTCGTCCACGAAGTGGCCTATTCAGATTACTAGACAACAGGTTTCTTCCACCACCTGCAAAAGTAAAACAAACAGTTGATGACTTGGTTTTGGATGAAGGAGGACAATTTCTTGATCTTCCAGTCAATTTAGCTCTACGCTTGAGTACTACCCTCAAAGATTTTTTGCAAATGCCCTACGATTATTTTTGTCCGACGGTAAAATCATGCTTCCGTCAAATCATTAAATCGTCACATCGAGAAGATCCATAAAAAGTAAACACGCCCACAGAGGGAAAAGTTAGACCTGTAAGAGTCGCTGCTCGTCGTGCTAATGAACTGATGTGCATTATTCAAAATTTAGAGCACCAAGATGTTGAATGGCTCGATGAGAGTGACGTAGACATTCCAAAATCGGATGAAAGTGAGCAGACTCACAACACTGAGCAGCAATCCAATGTCATCGATAACTTAGAATCATGGATTCAGGTTTCATGGACTGAAGACTGTTAATGTGTTCCGAAAATATTCTTTATGTTAGTTATGTTCTTTATTTCTGATTATATTTTTTTGTCATTTACTCTATGTGTATCAGTTAAACCTAATATTTTCATGAATTTTCCTATTTTAAAAATAACAATATAAAAAAACATTTATTACTAAAAATGTTTACGTAAGCATAGGGGAGGGGGTAAGTGCTTTGCTTACTTTTGATGACAAGGGGGGCGGGGGGGTAAAAAATGGTAAGAAATCTGCTCACGTAATACTTGAACGGCCCCATATCAGATTTACATCTAAGTCAAAAAGTTTGGATATTATTTGAAAATAGAGCTATGCTTTTCGATATTTGTAAAAAAAGATGATGTGAATCATCTTTTTTTTTATTTGTTGAACCACAATGTGGGTTGAAATTTGTATAAATTGGATAATCTATATATTTTTTGCAGATCTGTTTGTGACCGATTTATTGTTGGTCGAGCAACTGCTGTTAGAGCTGTACGAAGAGTTACTCGTGCATTATTTAAACACGCTCCTTTATTCATTCAGTGGCACATTGGATAGAAAGCTGCCACAGTTATGCGAGGTATTGAAGAAAATAGTGGCTTTCCCAAAAAGTATTGGAGCAATTGATAGGACCCAAATTCGTATTAATGCTCCAAAAGAAGACCAGGGAGCGTACGTAAACCGAAAAGGATATCATTTACTTCAAATTGCTCCGCCGGACACCCTGGGTCAGTTCATGATCAGAATCTTTCGCTTATCAGAAGTGTCTCAATTTTCTAATGATGAACAAAAGTTTCCATCAGACAGCCACCTTGTAGGTGATGCTGCATACGAATTGGGGCAACATTTTATGACACTTTTTAGAGACAACGTGTTCCTAACTCTGAGACAGGAAAATTACAATTATCGACATTCCTCAGCCAGGATGGTTGTGAAAAGTTGTATTGGCCTACTAAAAGGACGCATGAGGAGCTTGTTGCATTGCTTGCCAATAACAAAAATAGATTTGATGGCTCAATATAGTGTAGCTTGTTGTTTTGTTCACAACATTTGTACATTGAGAAATGACGAAATAAGTGTCATTGTGTTACCTCAAAATGGCAACGAGGACCAGGATAATCATAATGTCCGTCAAGTAGCAAATCAGAATCCTGCAATTTAGAAAAGAATCAGAATAATGGAAAATCTTCTGTAACACGTTTCGAAAATAAAGGTAATGTCAAGTATAATCTATGTTATTATTTATTATTTGTAGATTTGAAAACCTGAAAGAATAGACAGTTTACTAATTTACGAGGTAGAGAGTTACCTCAAAATGTTCGTCAAGTAGAACTCTGCGATTTAGACGACTTGGTTTATAAATCACACATTAATGTATGAATGTAAATATTCTCAAAAATTGAACACATTGTTATTTACGTTATTCATTATTATTCACATTTGAAGAGGTACAATGTTTGTGATTGAAATGCTTTTCTGAAAAATTATGTTAGCTTTAAACCAACTTCTACAAAATTCTTATTCAAAAGCAGCCAGTCAACAATGCAGCATTTCACCTCCAAATAGACATCAATCAATAAAAAGAACACAACAATCATAACAATCTTTAATTTTATGAAAAATAAGTCAAAATTATAGTAGTTTCAGATTAAATAGTTTGTTTGATGTCATATTGTTTTTTGTGTTTTTCGTTGATTTATGCTTAAAAGAATTTATTATAAAAATTTACAACGTTACCAAAATTCTCGATAGATTATTTTATTACACAATTCATATCTGTAGTTTAAATTATTACAACTTAATGGAGTCTAACCTCACTTCAGAGGTAAGTACACACGTGGTTGTGAATTTCATTACAATTTTATTCTTTCATTGACTACAGTATTTAACTGTTGTTCTTTTTTTTCATTTTAGTCTCCCTGATCTTCCTCGAAAGCTTGGACATTTTCCGCTAAGAGTACACTTTTCCATTTTTCTTGCTGCAATTCCCCAATATTCACTAGTTTTATTCTTAACAAGTCAGCAAAGACTATCCTCCTTTTACTTACAGAAATGGGGTTTTATCGTGACATCTATATACACTACGGAGAAGCAACCGTTCAGAAATACAAGGCATGGTCTAAAACCAAAATGAAACTGGCCCGTGAATATAACAGAAAGTGTTTTTTATTGAAATGTAGAAAATCTGGGATTTTATCTAATCATATAACTGCGGCCATCAAACTGATTGACGACCTCCTGATGAGACAGGACATTCACAGGAAAACAGGGATTGATTACAGGTTAGGGATAAAGCTTCTTAATATTGAAATTGCTAATAACCATTCATTAATTAGTAAATTAGAATCAAAATTGTCAACTTTGAAAAGGACAATAATCTCTGGATCTAGTGAGTTACATTTTCAGAATGTTTCAAGTAAACAACAAGTTACTTATAATAAACTGTTCCACAATATTAAGAATAATAATATACATAAACTTAATAGATTGCAAACAGTTTTGTCCGATCATTAGAAGTGAGCGGTTGTGTACAAAAAGTGGTTCTACTATCTTAAGATAAGTAATTTTTGTTATTTATAATATTTAGTTAGTAGATTTTCATATTGAATAGCTGGTTAAATCTTTTCGTTTACTTATATATTTAAAAATGGGCGAAACAACGGGCGGCGAATCGCCGCCCCATGATTTAGATGTACAATCCAATAATACTAATAAACCACTGGATGCATCTCAGAATAAAATCGAAAAGAATGAAATAATGCAATACGATTTAAACAACAGATATAGATTTAATGATAAGGGACCTTTCATTGTTTATATTGAACATAAAGAAAAAAACATAGGTAGATTATTTCCTATTCGTATCGGGCATTTTTTGCGGAAAGACATACGATTTAAAAATAATATTGTTGACATGAAATCAATAGGGAAAAATAGAGTAAAAATATTTTGTAAAAATTATGAGACTGCTAATACATTAATTGATCATGAACTAATTATAACAAACAATTTGGTAGCATACATTCCAACGTTTTTTACCCAAAAAAAGGGGATCGTAAAAATGGTTGATACTTATTTTAAAGAGGAGTATATTAAGGAAAATATAGAATCAAATATTAAAGTCGTATCAGTAAAACGTCTTAAAAGAAAAGTATTCGATGAAACCTCAAAACAAAATATATTTGTTGACAGACAAATGGTAATCCTTACATTCTTAGGTAACAATATTCCAGATACCGTCAAAATTAATATGGTAAATTTTATCGTTGAGCCTTACATTTATTCAGTGGTTCAATGTTTCAATTGTTTACGCTACGGGCATACAAACAAAATGTGCAAAAGTGCACGAAAGTGTCAACGCTGCGGACAAGAAAATTGTACATTCGATGATTGTGACAATCATCAAATCTGTTTACATTGCAATAGCTCGGAACATGGCTCAATAAGCAGAACTTGTTTGGTTTACATTACACAAAAAAATATTAAGATAATTATGGCCAATGAAAACATATCATTTAAAGAGGCGGAAGTCATATCTAATAATCCCTAAACCTAATTTCACGCACCGGCTCGCCTCCTTCGGCAGTAGATTTGACCATTATTTCCCCCGATTTAGTAGGTATAACAGAGTGGAAGACCCTTCCAGACACCATGGGTTCTGATCATTTCCCCATTTCAATAAGTATCTCAGTCACAAGCAGAATTCCCAAAATACATCCAGCAATAATATGGAATGAAAATAAAGCTGATTGGTCCAAATTTACATACCATATAAACCATGCTCTAGACGAAACACCAGAACCTTATGATTTCCAAAAATTTGCCAGAATCTTGACTGATGCGGCAAACTCCTCAATGCCCCAAAAAAACCTTTTAGTAGTCCCAAATCTCTACCTGCTCGGTGGGACGAGGAATGTTCACAAATAATTAATTTAAGGAAAGAAACCCTTAAAAAATACAAACAAAATTCTACTTTAGAAAATTTCATTGAATACAAAAAAATAGAAGCTCAAATTAAACTAATTATTAAAAAAAAACATAGTAGCTGGAAAAAATTCATTAGTAGCCTAAGCAAAAGTACACCTTTAGGGGAAATATGGAAACAAGTAAAAAAACTTCTCAGATAATAAGACAATACTCTCTGAGGAATTAATCGAAAAATTATTTGAAGTAATACCTCCGCCACATGTAATCAACCAACCCAAAATAATCTCAGAGAGCGTCAACTACAATATGTTATCGGTACCTTTTACCTTAGAAGAATTGGAATCTGCAATCAAAATATCCCTCTGTACCTCTCCCGGAAAAGATTGCTATACTTATAGTATGATTAAAAGTCTTCCAAATAAAGCAAAAATAGCACTTTTAAACATTTATAATGATTGGTGAATAAATAATAATTTTATAAGAGATTTTAAAGAGATCATTTTAATTTTTATTTTAAAACCCAAAATGGATCACAATGATCCCATGTCTTACAGACCAATATCCCTCATGTCATGCCTGGCAAAAACTTTTGAACGTATGATTAAAGTAAGAGTGGAGTGGTACCTGGAATCCAAATCTATTTTCCCGACTACACAATACGGTTTCAGGAGAGGGAAAGGAACCATAGAAGCAGTATCGCAACTAGTATCGGACATACAATGCACGTTTTCAGATAATGAATATCTTGCGTGTTTTTTCATCGATGTTAAGGGTGCTTACGATTCAGTTGATTTAGACATATTAAAATCAAAATTAAACCTTATTGGTATAAGTAAAAAAGTATCTTCTAACATTGTACAAATTTTTAGAAATCGTGAAATATACATTAGAGATCATATCAATACTCTTCACGGACCGAGAATTGTTAATCGGGGTCTACCTCAAGGAGCGGTTCTTAGCCCTCTGCTATTTAATGTCTACACTTTAGATCTTCACATTTGATTTGATGAAAACATCAGAATAATACAGTATGCTGATGATATATGTATCTATATAATTCATAAAACATACAACCAATGTGTGAGAGATCTTCGATACGTAATGTACTGCCTCCAAGATTGGTTAAACGAGCACTCCTTTCAGTTAGCCCCCAATAAATCAGGGGTGATGGTCTGCACCCGTCACCGTCTGGTATTGGGAGATATTATAAAACTAGGTAAAATAGATATTCCTATCCTTGATAGTTACAAATATTTAGGGATGGTAATACATAAAAAGCTAGCTTGGAAAAAACATTTAAAGCATATCAAAAATAAAACCGAAAAAGGAATAAATGTGCTTAAATGTGTGACGGCGAGGAATTGGGGCGCCGACCCCACAACCTCTATATTATTTTACAGAGCGTATATAAGATCAATAATAGACTACGGTTGCATAGTTTATGGATCAGCAGCAGACTCGAATTTACTAACAGTAGATAGAATACAATTAAAAGCATTAAAAATTTGTCTTGGTGCTTAAAAATCTTCTCCATCACCAGCAGTATTAGCAGAGGCCCAAGAACCCCCACTCATTATTCGAAGACAATTTTTAGCTCAAAAATAATAATATCATTAAGAACAACATCCTGCAACTGTATCGTTGAATCTATTCACAAATTGGCTATAGAAAACCTAACAAACAAATATTGGCAATTCAAAAATAGTCCACCCTTAGCAGATGCTTACATTTATACCAATAATTTGGTGGAAAAAATACAAAATTTAAATTCTCCTTCTGACAGCAAACTTCCATACAACCTCATTATGTTTAGACCAACTATCCTAAGGCCTGATTTCAATAATATACCAATTCATAACAATGCACTTGTGAAAAGTATCATATCCAACTTGGGAAATATTATTTTTTGTGATGGTTCCAAAGTCTCAAACGGAACTGGTTGTGCAATTTTCATCGTAAACAGAAATTTGTGTTATAAATTTCGGATAACAGATATGTGTTCCATTTTTACTGCAGAGGCATACGCCATTTAGTAGGCACTAGAGTGGGTAGAGAAAGAAAATGCAAATAATTCAATAATTTTTTCAGATTCCCAGTCAGTGTTAACAGCTTTAGAAAAAGAAAATTTAAGTACATTTTCCAATTATATGAATAATTTGATTAAACTGAAACTATATAACTTTACAAAACAAAATATAAATATAATTTTATCATGGGTAAAAGAACACGCGGGGATAATCGGCAATGACATTGTCGACCGCACTACTGATGATGTCTCGGATAATCCGGCATATGAAGAACTTCACCGTTTAATTTAAACTATGTAGGTGGTGTCTTTTTTACTCCACTGTTTTTTGTTATTTTCTTTAAGTTAAAAATAAAGTTATCTTACCTAAGTGTGATTATAAGTTTTTCTTCAGGTCCTAGCGCCATTCTGCAGTTGGTGTCCTTTTTCGTAATGTGGGGACCTACTAAATGTAGCAAGTTTAAAAGCAGACTCCGACATTCGATAAAAATTTTGAAATTTCACTGGGTCTTGATGCAGTTCTTTGGCCACTACATAATTGCTGTGACATCTGTTCTGTATTAGGGGATGAACCCAGTACTTCCGCTTCTTTTTTCTGTTTCGATACCACCACCACAACACTACAACGTCCTCATCATCCGACGACATCTCAGAAACTGCTCATGTGGCAGTTGCGTCAGTGTACTGCCGACTATGAAACCAGTTTTATGAAACTAGTTTCATAAAACCGGTTTCATAAAACCAGTTTCGTCAGTCTGCAGCCTGCCTAAGACTTTTTATACCTGGAATTTTGAGATATACTGTGGAATACAACGAGATGGACCTTACAAGAATTCAAATAAGCCATTCGATATAGTACAGCGTTTAGTTGATCCAATAAAAAACTCGAAAACTAATGTAACAACGGATAATTATTATACTAGTTATCCTTTAGCTGAATATCTTTTGCAGAATGGACTGACACTTATTGGCACCTTGAAGAAAAAAAAAAAAGGAATCCCTCCCGAATTTCTTCCTAATAAATTACGAACTGTTGGATCTTCTTTATTCGGATTTCAAGATGATATGTCTTTAGTCTCGTATGTACAGTTGCGGCCAATAAAATGTGGGACAACTCTTGTAGTAGAGTTTTGTCAAATTCTAGCTTGTAACGCGCATACATATAAAGGCCAAGAAAAGAAGTACAGTGAAAGAAATGACTTTTGACATACCACCGTTTAATATTGTTAATGACAGTTGATTGTAAAAAAACTCGTTGTCAGAATATACTTTTGGCGCACTTCTTTGTATAATTTTGGGCACCTTATTACTAATTAATCAGAATAATTCCATATAAGTAAACCCTCCTACAAATTGGCGACCAACGTGCTGCTGTTATTAAAGAAGTCACCGGTTATTAAGTGAATCAAGTTTTAGTAATTACACAGTTGTGGACACTGGATGCCGTCAGTTCCCCAACTCGTAAATACCAAGCAGTTTAGTGCAGTTAGTGTGTTTATAAGTTAAATAGTAGAGTGGACACTGTTATTGTCAGTTCCTTGTATGTTCTTACGTTCTGGAAGAAATACCGCTACATCAACTACAATGCCAGATACCGAAAATAAAATTCAACAGGTAGTAATGACACCTGAAATGTTACAGGACCTGATTGCAGGTATGAGATTAGCAGGTGTAAACCATAATCAACAGAACGTAACAACCGTAAGTAATAACTCTAATTTCTCCGCATGTAAACATAAATTTTACGGCAATAAAAACGAGGATATTGAAGCCTTTATAGATGCTATTTCGGTGTATAAGGAATGTCTGAATATCTCAGATGAGCATGCACGAAAGGGCCTCAGTATGCTGCTTCACGATACTGCAGCAACGTGGTGGCAGGGAATCAAGTCATCGGTAAACACGTTCGACGAAGCTTTGGACTGCTTAAGACATGCTTACGGTTATCCGAAGCCAGCATATCAAATTTATCGAGAACTATTTTCGCGCGAACAAGGCAACGAAAAAACCGACATTTTCATTAGTAAGGCGCGCGCGCTGTTGTCACGTTTATCAGGAAATTCCGAAATTTCCGAACATGTACAATTAGATTTAGTTTACGGTTTATTAAACGCTCGCATTAGAGAAAAACTAGCTCGTGATAAAATTTCAACATTCAAAGAACTAATTGAAAACGCCCGTACCATAGAACAATATCTTTCGGATACAACTCAGAGAGGTAGTCAGCGGTCAAGTCAAAATGCAATTAATGTAAAATCTGAAACCGATCATTTAAATGCAAATCATAAAGTGAACAATAAAAAAAACAGAATTCAATGTATATTTTGTAAGAACTTTGGTCATATCAGAGACGAATGTCGCAAATATGCTGCGCACAAGAATAATAGTGTTAATGACACCGTTCTACGGGATTGCGGAGTTGCCAGCTCTGCCGATAATTCTAAGATCTTCTGCTATGGCTGTAAAACTCCAGGTTATGTGAAATCCAATTGTCCCAAATGTAAGTGGGTTGAAATTGATCAGGTTAGCGTATCTAGCGAGTTCCTTTGCACATCGGTAAACAATGTCGACGGTCAAGCCGCTGCTTCACCTATGCGTCCACTCACTCGGGTTACCATTCAAGGTCATCATGGATTTTCATTCCTCGATTCTGGTGCCCAGTCCAGCATAGCCGGAGCTATGCTTAGAGATGTTTTACTAAAAGAAAATACCCCTTATATGACCAAGTCGATGATTATGACATTGGCGGATGGCAAAGCGAGCACTGTCAATGCCTTATTTTTCCAGGTTAAAATTGTGTTAGAACATCGGGAATACCTGCTCACTCTAATTGCCGTACCTGAACATGATCAAAGTAGAACCCTATTAGGTTCCGATTTTATCAAGGCAGCTAATATCATTTTAGACATCCCACGCGATTGTTGGTATTATGGCGACTCTCCTGAAGTTCGATACTCTTTTGCTCCTGAACCGACTAGAACTATTGCACCTAGCTTTAATACCATCCATCTAGCCCGAATCGAATTGAGAGAAAATTAAGGTGTCAACCTCCCGCCGTCAGACAAATCCCTCTTGAATGAGCTTCTCGATCAAAACTGTGATGTATTTTGCCCCAATAAAGAGCCGACCCCTTTTGCTCAGCACACTATAATTCTGACTGACAGTAATCCCATATCAGTTGCTCCGTATCGCATGTCAGCAGTAAAAAAACAACAATTGAAGCAAGAAATTGACAAACTCCTTGAGGACGGCACAATCGAAGAATGCGAGTCGCCTTACTCCGCGCCGGTTGTCTTAGTACCCAAGAAAGACAACAGTGTCAGACTGACAGTCGATTATCGCAAGCTAAACGCGATCACCCGAGCAGACAGATACCCTCTTCCCAGAATGGATGATTTGCTGTACGCCACTAAGGAAACAAAGTTCATGTCAACCCTGGACTTAAAATCAGGTTATCACCAAATCGCGGTACACCCCGATGACAGAGACAAGACAGCGTTTATATGTCCCTTTGGTACCTTTAGGTACACTCGTATGCCTTTTGGTATGAGGAACAGCCCCGCCACGTTTCAGCGTCTCATTGATAAATTTCGGGTGGGATTGCCAGATGTCTACCTATTGGCCTATCTAGATGACCTAATAGTTATCTCCCCCTCATTTCAAACCCACTTGCAAGATATTGCGCAGGTTTTCGCTCGTCTAAAGATCTTCAAATTACACTTAAATCGTGCTAAGTGCACCTTCAGTTGCGACTCGGTCCTTTACCTTGGCCACGTTATCACTCCGTCTGGAATCAAACCGGATCCTAATAAAGTTTCATCTATCATGAATAGACCGGCCCCCAAGAACGTCCAGCAACTGACCTCATTTCTTCAAACTTGCTCATGGTTCAGACGATTCATTGAAAATTTTGCCGAAATAAGTAAGCCTTTGTCCAACCTTCTCAAAAAGAACGCTAAATGGAGCTGGGGACATGTCCAATCTCAGGCCGTGGACCGGCTAAAGACTCTTCTGTGTTCAAGTCCCGTCCTTCGACAGGTCGACCCTGATCTTCCCTTCCTTCTTCGTACAGACGCAAGTTCGTATGCACTCGGAGCATGTTTGCTTCAGGGGGAGTATCCCGGGGAAAGGCCTATTGAGTATGCGAGTCGACTACTCACTCGTTCAGAACGAAACTATTGCACTACTGAGTTAGAAGCATTAGCGGTTGTCTGGGCATTAAACAAGTTCCGTGGTTATATTGAAGGGTCTCCTATAGTGGTTCAAAGTGACCACCAGCCCCTACGATACTTGATGTCGCTAAAGTCACCCTCAGGTCGTCTAGCTCGATGGGCCTTGTCCCTTCAAGCGTATGATCTTCGAATCGACTATACTCCCGGCAAGCTGAACGTTGTTGCTGACATGCTGTCACGTCCCCCTATCGAAGAGTTGGAAGCCCAATATGTTCAAGTGGACTTACCAAGAGAATCCACAAGTGAAACAAGAAAACAACAACTAGCCGATCCTGATTTACAGAAAATCATTGAGTCATTTGAAAATCCTGACCACGACAATACCGACTACAAACGCTGGTCCGAGCGCGGCTACTTGATGATTCAAGGTGTTCTATTTAGGTATACCCCAGACATGGATTCCGAGGAAGCACAGCAAGTGGTTCCCAAATCTCAAATTACGAAGATTCTGGCTGAGTACCACGACTCTGCTCTAGCTGGACACTATGGAGTAGACAGAACCTACCATAGGATAGCCAGTCGGTACTACTGGGTTGGTATGCGCAAGGCGGTAGCAGACTACATTGCTAAATGTGTAGATTGTCAGCGATACAAAGCGACGAACCTAAAACCGGCCGGTCTTCTCCAAACCCCGGCCCAAGCCCAACGCTTTGAAGTTCTCGCGATCGATTTGTTCGGACCACTTCCGGAAACCTCTGATGGATATAAGTGGATTTTTGTTATAGAAGATACTTCAAGTCGATGGGTGGAAATATTTCCCCTTAAAACTGCCACCGCCGAGAACTGTGCTCGATGTTTAGTTGATGAGGTTATCCTCCGCTTTGGCCTACCTCGGCGAGTCATCAGCGACAACGCTCCTCAATTTGTTAGCTGCGTAATGCAACAAGTTGCCCACTGCCTTGGTTTCAAACAGTCGCTTATCCCCGTGTATTGGCCTCCCGCAAATCCAGTAGAACGTAAAAATTCGCGACCTGAAAGCACAGTTAGCCATTTTGACTGGTGCTGACCACACCTTATGGCAAGACAGTATCCCCGCGGTTAGATTCGCTATGAACACTGTTCGATCCCAGTCTACCGGATATAGTGCCGCATATCTCACCTTTGGGCGCGAGTTACGCACCCCGGACGATGTACGAAGAGACTTCCGTGCCATCGTAGTTAACGATAAGTTTATCCCGGAGATAACCCCCTACTTAAAAACTCTCAGTGAGACACTCTACCAAGCACGGGAAAACAGTGAGGTACAGCAAGACAGACATAAAGTGTTCACCGACAAAGCACGACGCGACTCCCCAACTTTGAAAGTGAACGACAAAGTTCTCGTGGACGTGCATGTCTTAAGCAAGTCTGGAAGCTCTTTCACCTCGAAGTTCGCCCCCCGAAGAGACGGACCCTATGTGGTCACCAAGATGGTTACCCCTACCACCTATGAAATAGCATCCCTACTGGACCCCGATACTCCCTTAGGGAAGTACCACGTATCAGCGCTGACTCCGTATCACGACACCAACACGGCCGACAGTCCAGTTCCAGTGTTGCCGTTACGGCGACGTGGTCGACCTGCCAAAGTTACCCCGACCGGTCCCGCTGAGTCCGACTCTACAGAGAAAGTTGCCGAACCTGAAGATAAGGAAGTGGATGTGGCTACTACTTCCCTAGCCGATTCCGAAAGTGATCACACCTCAGACAACCCAACAGGTGGCGCGTTACGCAGGCGACCAGTGAAGAAGCCTACGTGTTCTTGTTGTCACTAGCCTACCTCTTGCTCCTACTCAAGGGACTTCTCGTGGAGCAAAGGGGGAGGTTGTAACGCGCATACATATAAAAGCCAAGAAAATAAGTACAGTGAAAGAAATGACTTTTGACATACCACCGTTTAATATTGTTAATGACAGTTGATTGTAAAAAAACTCGTTGTCAGAATATACTTTTGGCGCACTTCTTTGTATAATTTTGGGCACCTTATTACTAATTAATCAGAATAATTCCATATAAGTGAACCTCCTACAAGCTGCTTGAATTTGTCTTTTGAATATGTCATATTGCAGCATTCATGATTTGACATCTGCCAGATTGTTGAAATTTTAAGTATATAATTATCAATGAAGTTTTCTAAAAATGCGTCATGTAAAATAAGATCTTTAAGTAGTTAAATATATTAATTTAGTCTAACTTGTAAATATTTATTTTTCAACCCATTTCCGTATGTTTTCCCGCCGTTATAGCGATATTCCCGCTCAATTACTTCAACTTCCAATTATTATATGGACTCAACGAATTCCTAATGGATTTTTATTATTTATGAATATTACAAATGCTATATTTTAACTGCTTGTTATTTTGTAGCTCGGCATTATCTGGTGTTCTCGTCGGATCAGCCTCGAGTTATAATCGATGACATATCTATTCATAGAGAATGTGATATTTTCGAGTTGTCTATTCATTTTATTTTAAAAGTAATTTCTATTCGAATTCTCAGTTATTTTATGAGTATGAATTTGAAGTTAGAAACTAGTATTGTTGCTCCCGTCTACTGTTTATATATTTGACAAACCCCATTTAAAAAACAATAATCAGATCTTCTTCATAATAGTGTTTAATCATAGACAAAGTATTATACACGATTTGTATATGCATCTATTTTAGCAAGTAATTTCTATTCGAATGCATATTTATTACGAATATGAATTTGAAGTAAAAAACAATTATTGCTTTCCTCATTTACTGTTTATATATAACAAACGTCTATTTGAAAAACAGTAATCAGGTCTTCTTCGCAAAAGTATTTAATCATAGACAAAGCATTATACACAATTTGTATATGCACCTACTTTAGCAAGTAATTTCTATTCGAATGCATATTTATTACGAATATGGATTTGAAGTTAAAAACTATTATAGCTGTCTTCAACTACTGTTTGTATATGACAAACGCCTATTTAAAAAACGACAATCAGGTCTTCCTCACAAAATTATTCCAGTGTTTAATCTAATCATAGAGAAAGTATTACACTCGGTTCGTTTACAGTGTTCAATCACAGATAAAGTGTTATAAATTATTTGTCTATAAATCAATTTTGACAAGTAATTTCTATTCGAATGCGTAATTATTACGAGTATGGATTTGAAGTTAAAAACTATTATTGCTGTCCTCATTTACTGTTTGTATATGACAAACGCCTATTTAAAAAACATTAATTAGGTCTTCTTCTCAAAAGTATTTAATCATAGACAAAGTATTACACACCGTTCGTTTACTGTGTATATCACAGATAAAGTGTTATACATTATTTGTCTATGAATCAATTTTTACAAGTAATTTCTATTCGAATGCGTAATTATTACGAGTGTGGATTTGAAGTTAAAAACTATTATTGCTGTCCTCATTTACTGTTTATATATGACAAACGCCTATTTAAAAAACAGTAATCAGGTCTTCTTCTCAAAAGTATTTAATCATAGACAAAGTATTATACACGATTTGTATATGCACCTACTTTAGCAAGTAATTTCTGTTGGAATGCATATTTATTACGAATATGGATTTGAAGTTAAAACTATCATAGCTGTCCTCATTTACTGTTTGTATATGACAAACGCCTATTTAAAAAACTACAATCATGTCTTCTTCTTAAAAGTATTTAATCATAGACAAAGAATTATACACGATTTGTATATGCAAGTAAATAAAACAACAATTAGGCCTTTCTCTCAAAAGCTTATGATCATACTGTTTATATAATACAAATTGTTATTAAAAAACAACGATTAGGCCTTTCTCACAAAAGCTTATGATCATACTGTTTATATAATACAAATTGTTATTAAAAAACAACGATTATGACTAAAGTATAATATAGGAATATATAAATAAAACCAGTGTTATCATAAATAAAGTTTATTATTGATTGTAATATATTTCTGCAAGTCCCTCAATAGACTGGAAATCGTCCTTGTACCATTACTATTGGTGAATATTAATACTTGTTCATGTTGAAGTTGGTATTGTAGGTAATGAAGCATGTTTATACGAATTCATATTACTGATGTCCAATCAAGATTCTTTTCTAACTCGTCCATATAAATCCTGTAAATAAGTATTGTGATTAAAATTAAATCTAAAATCTTTTCATCCACACTTAAATCAACCTATTCAATCTGTATTTATTTCTAATTCAATTAAAATGGTCGAGTTGTCCCCACTATGTGCCCCCTAATATACGTATCAATTAAAATTTTGTTATTTTTGAGATAAATGGCATTAACGAATGTATATTCTACTTATCCACGTTTATATTAATGCATTCAATCCATTTTAAGCCCTATACCTACCATAATGGACCCCATTTATGTTTCTCGTGTATACCTACGAATTAAAATTTTGGTATTTTTGAATGTATATTCTACTTATACACATTTATATCAATGCATTCAATCCATTGTAAGCCCTACACCTACCATAATGGACATATTGGGCCCCAAATATGTAGCCCCGAATATACGAATGTATTAAAATTTTGGTATTTTTGAGAAAAATGGCATTTATTAATGTATATTCTACTTATACACATTTATATCAATGCATTCAATCCATTTTAAGTCCTACACCTACCATAATGGACATATTGGGCCCCAATTATGTACCCCCGAATATACGAATGTATTGAAATTTTGTTATTTTTGAGAAAAATGGCATTAACGAATGTATATTCTACTTATCCACGTTTATATTAATGCATTCAATCCATTTTAAGCCCTATACCTACCATAATGGACCCCATTTATGTTTCTCGTGTATACCTACGAATTAAAATTTTGGTATTTTTGAATGTATATTCTACTTATACACATTTATATCAATGCATTCAATCCATTGTAAGCCCTACACCTACCATAATGGACATATTGGGCCCCAAATATGTAGCCCCGAATATACGAATGTATTAAAATTTTGGTATTTTTGAGAAAAATGGCATTTATTAATGTATATTCTACTTATACACATTTATATCAATGCATTCAATCCATTTTAAGTCCTACACCTACCATAATGGACATATTGGGCCCCAATTATGTACCCCCGAATATACGAATGTATTGAAATTTTGTTATTTTTGAGAAAAATGGCATTAACGAATGTATATTCTACTTATCCACGTTTATATTAATGCATTCAATCCATTTTAAGCCCTATACCTACCATAATGGACCCGATTTATGTTTCTCGTGTATAACTACGAATTAATGTATATTCTACTTATCCACGTTTATATCAATGCATGCAATCCATTTTAAGCCCTACACCTACCATAATGGACATATTGGGCCCCAATTATGTAGCCCCGAATATACGAATGTATTAAAATTTTGTTATTTTTGAGAAAAATGGCATTAACGAAAGTATATTCTACTTATACACATTTATATCAATGCATTCAATCTATTTTAAGCCCTATACCTACCATAATGGGCCCCATTTATGTTTCTCGTGTATACCTACGATTTAAAATTTTGGTATTTTTGAGAAAAATGGCATTTATGAATGTATATTCTACTTATCCACGTTAATATCAATGCATTCAATCCATTTTAAGCCCTACACCTACCATAATGGACATATTGGGCCCCAATTATGTACCCGCGAATATACGAATGTATTCAAATTTTGTTATTTTTGAGAAAAATGTCATTAACGAATGTATATTCTACTTATCCACGTTTATATCAATGCATTCAATCCATTGTAAGCCCTATACCTACCATAATGGGCCCCATTTATGTTTCTCGTGTATACCTACGATTTAAAATTTTGGTATTTTTGAGAAAAATGGCATTTATGAATGTATATTCTACTTATCCACGTTTATATCAATGCATTCAATCCATTTTAAGCCCTACACCTACCATAATGGACATATTAGGCCCAATTATGTACCCCCGAATATACGAATGTATTAAAATTTTGTTATTTTTGAGAGAAATGTCATTAACGAATGTATATTCTACTTATCCACGTTTATATCAATGCATTCAATCCATTGTAAGCCCTATACCTACCATAATGGGCCCCATTTATGTTTCTCGTGTATACCTACGATTTAAAATTTTGGTATTTTTGAGAAAAATGGCATTTATGAATGTATATTCTACTTATCCACGTTTATATCAATGCATTCAATCCATTTTAAGCCCTACACCTACCATAATGGACATATTGGGCCCCATTATTTACTATAGCCATACCTAAAAAGTAAAATATATAGTTATCTTTGTGAAATATGTTATTGTACGATGTACAATATACCAATGCACGCTTACATCAACTCATACGATGTATATTTAGCACCACAATTATCAAAAAGGTAATTAAGCGTTACCTAGGCATGCTACATACCTGAGCTTTTTTGTGTAATTTATATCCATTAACCGTGTAATTGTCAACATCAATGTTCAAATATTATTCACTATCCTTTATACAATCCTAAAACATAAGAAAAACGGTCGTAATTAATCAAATTGTGAGTAAAAAATTAATTTAAATAATATTTATGCTCACCCCTAGTCCGCCATTCCGAAAAATGCCCATCCTTTTCCTATGGAAAATTTCACGGAAATTTTTTCCTGTCAACCATAAAAAAACCCTGAGTCCCATGGTTGACATATGTGGCCTTCGGTTATGACCTTGAGAAAAATAATTATGGTATAATGTGTAACTTAACCCGAATACACTTCGGGTCCCATTCGGTTTTCGTCGTCAAAATTTATATTTTATATATATATATATTGATTGATATACCCCCAATCGTGTGTCCGTGTCCGGCGACGGGCACCTAAAAGGACGGGGGCCCGTCGCTGTGTCCCTATTTTCTCCCGTTTCCCGTTTATTCCCTTTTTTATCCAGCTGTTGACAGCTGTCAAAAGTTTTTGGGTTTCTCTACCCTGTGAAGACTCTGTGATTTTGGTGAAATTGTCGTAAAAATACGTATGTTGTGCCGTCACCGGGTCATTAAAAGTGTTTAGCGTTGATACCTTAAAAATCAGTTCGGGTGATTTGTCGCGTTCGATTTTATAGGTGGTAGTACAAAATGTAATGATTACGTCATAAAATTTTCATAAACAATTTGCGTTGTTACGTTGAAAATAGGATCGGGTTATTTTTCGCGTTTGATTTTGTGAGCGTTTATACAAAATATAATGAATACTTCATAAAATTGTAGAAATATATTTATGTTGTTAATGTATGAAATGTTGATGGTTTCTCGGCGTCTTGTTATAAATGATATGATTGGCTAATAATTTATTATGTTCTTATGAATAAGTAACGATAAAATTAATATTAGAAATGAACGTATCATATAATTATGTATACTTATTCTATAAATATGATTATTTCATTTAATATACGTATGTTTTATTGACTATTAATAATAGAATATACATTTATAAGTATGTATGTTTTATTGGTAATACTGCTCGTTTTTCTATTTATCTATGAACTTAATGTGTATTAATAATAATATGTATAAAAAATGTATGTGTTGTTAGTAGTATGTGTTGATATATAAAAAATATGTAAAATAAAAGTGTGCAGTTTTAATCTATATCTGTTGTAGATAGTGTATTAAGATTGGAAGGATATTTCAAGATGAAATCGTTATTGTTTTATTTATAGATATAACAATGGTTAATATTTGTTCGTGTATCTATGTATCTATTTATTGATTGAATGTGTTTTAACAATAATATGTTTAAAAAGATGTATGTGAGGTTCGTATTATGTGTCTATATAGATTCAGTTGTATTATTTATATGTTTAATAAACGTGTACCGTTATAATAATAACTTTTATTTATTGTTTATATAGGTATATTATACGATATGTGTTATTGTCGTAATTGTTTATTTATGAGTGTTGTGTTTGAAAGTAATATTGAATGTAGTTTTTATGGGTGGTAAATTATATAAATGTTTTAATGCCTAATTAATTAATTGTAGTGCTTTGATCTAATACATGTTGCATATCACATCTGCTGTATTACGTGTTGTATATAGTTATGTACTAAATGAATCGATTGATCTTAATAATTATATGTTTTTTATAATCAATATCTTACTGTTATCATTTCTCCAATTTAATTAATGATATTCTTTTTATTCTCGTATATTAAATAAGTAAATGATGATCCCATTTGAACGGATCTATAGATAATCTCTCATCTGCTGTAGTACGTGTTGCATATAGTTACGTACTAAATGAATCAACTGTTTTTAATAATTATATGTTTATTATAATCAATATCTGACTGTTATCATTTTTTCAATTTAATTAATGATATTCTTTTTATTCTCGTACATGTATTAAATGTATGATGATTCCATCTCATCGAATTTATTGGTAAATAATTGAATGTAATACGTGGTGTATGCAGCAACTCATCATTAGGTGTAATACTGGTTGCATATAGTTACTTACGGAATAAATGTATCAATTTTGTTAATTAAATTTTGTATGTATGCTTAGATGAAACGAAATAATCGTTTATTATATGTATATATTATAATATTAGTTTTAGTATATTGATTATAGGGATTCAGTGTAATCCTGTAATATTTTATTATTTCTGTATTGTATGAATATGATGTATTGAAATCGTTTTTTTTTTGGTTATATTGACGTTCCCTCCATTATCCTACGGTTTCGCGCTGTTTTATTACGTTTGCCTCCATTTCATTCAACTCCATTACTCTATGAGTATCTAATTTATATAAATTTTATACATATATAATTATATATCAAAAGTCGATTCGTCTTTACAAACGCTATTAATTATTTACTTAAATGTAGTTAATATGTTTCTAATGACCATAGAGTTCTATGGTTTATAATAGATGTTGGTATGCCATATAAAGTCGTATATTTCTATTTATTTTCGTATTTTACAATTAAACGTTATTGTGTAGTGTATGAAATGTTATTTTCTATATTATTGTAGGTAATGTGTCTGTTTATCATTGTTGCGATTGCAGTCGATCGTGAGCGTTTACGTTGCGTTGACGTGAGCGTGCCTCGATTGTGTTTGTAGGTGGCTACAAAGATTATAATCATGACGTAATAGAATTCTTGAAATATTGTTGTCTTGATACAATATAAATGGTTAATGGTTGTAAGGCGTTCGTTGATAAATGCTATGTTTGGCTGATAAAACATGTGTTGTATCGTTATAGACCGACAAAGCGTGACGTCAGAACATGGCCGCTGACAGTTACTGAAGGGAAACAAATCAATTATTTAACTTATGTCTTGTCTTGACCGTTGTAATATTTTAAAAGTTTATTCGTTTTTTTATTTATAAAGTGACACTGTAGTGATTATCAGGTAATTATGCCTTATTGCATCGCTCCTTAACGTCCATCATATACTACGACATATCCACATATCCACTGTTTAAACTGTCTCCAAATTTCTTTAACATTTTAATTTCATTACAAAACTGCTCCGAAATGTTCGACAAATTAACAATAGCCATGTTTAACCATATTACAAACGTAAAATGAACGTATATAAATATTTGTTTTCCCTCAGTAACTGTCAGTGGCTATGTTTATGACGTCATTACATTTTTGGTCTATATAATCAATACTGTTACTGGTAATTTGATCAAATTGTCATGAATGTGTCATAATGCAATATTTTTTTCGATCTAGTCAGTTGATATCACAAAATGTCACTTCAGTATTATACGACGCATTTTTACTAAACGTCAATGATAATTACATTTTTATATAAACTTCATGTAAAATAGAGAAGATCTTTAATTAGTTAAATATATTTGTTAGTGTAATCTGCAAATATTCAGTTTTCAACCCCTCTGTATATTCTTCAAGTGAACCGGCGATCTTATCGAAGAGATATTATCCAGTAACATTAGTGTGTTACAGTTGTACACTTCTAATAAGAACCATTTCTCATCCACAGACAATTCCAAATTTGAAAGTAATTATGTCACATATAAATTCAGTCACGAAAGGTGGAATAATCTCAAAAATAGACGATGGATGGTCAGTGAGGCAAACTGCAGCATTTTACAATGTTAGCAAGAACTCAGTTTCAAGTATTGTAAGAAGATGGCGATATGAGGGAAGAATTGAAAGAGCTCCAGGCTCAGGACGTCCGAGAAAGTCAACTGCTCAACAGGATGCTGTTTTGATTAACCATTTGAGAGTAAATCCATTTGAAACAGTATTTCAAGCTGTTCCTGCAACAAATTTTCCAGCATCCTGTCGTACGGACCGTCGTAGAGTATCACAGTCTGAATTGAAATGCCATGCAGCAGCAACGAAACTATTATTAAACAATACTCACAAAGAATCAAGAATGGGGTTTGCTTTAGAGCATATTGTATATGACGAACAATTTTGGAATCGTGTTATTTTTACAGATGAAAAGGTTTTTCAATCGTCAAATAGCGGCAATATTCGTGTCTATCGCCCACCGAATACACGGTTTGATGAGAATTATGTGAATTTCACAAATAAAAGTGGTCGTTTTTCTGTAAATATGTGGACGTGGATATCTGCGCAGGGACCCGGAGTTCTATGGCATATTGGCGAAAGATTTGATAGTGAAGCATATATTAGAATTTTAGAAAATGTTATGCTACCTTCTGTTGAGATTCTTTTCCCTAACAATGATTTTATCTTCCAACAAGATAACTGTGCAGTGCATAACTCGGGTGTAGTGACCGAATGGTTTCGGGCACGTAATATTAATGTCCTTAACTGGTGTAGTAAAAGCCCAGACTTGAATCCAGTAGAAAATGTTTGGGCAATGTTAGTTAGAGAAATTCGAAAGGCAAATGTAAGACCAAGAAATGTTGAAGGTTTGTTGGAAGTTATAAATAATGCTTGGGAGGAAATAACTGAAGAATATTATTCCACATTATATAAATCGATGACCAGTAGATTAAGAAAAGTCGTAGAGCATAATGGCGGGATAACTAAATATTAATTAAAAGTAATAACTCATTCATTGTTTTAAATATTAATTGTTGTTTTTTATTGAAAATTAAAAAGTAATTCTACATTGTAACAATGTAAGCAAGAACTCAGTTTCAAGTATTGTAAGAAGATGGCGATATGAGAGTTAAGAAATGATGCAACTCCAGGTTCAGGACGTCCGAGAAAGTCAACTGCTGAACGGGATGCTATTTTTTTAACCATTTAAGAGCAAATCCATTTGAAGCAGTAGTTCAAGCTGTTCCAGCAACAAATTTTCCAGCATCCTGTCGTATAAGCCATCGCAGAGTAGCACATTCTGAATTGAAATCTTCAGTATTTATTTGAAGTTTCTATAAAAATGTAATTATCAATGATGTTTAGTAAAAATGCGTTATGTAAAATAATATAAGAAAATAAAAAATTATTTAGTAGCCTTTGATATTTAATAATGAAAAACAATATTATTCACACTTTAGTGGTATTATCATTTAAATATACGTTAAAAAGATTTCATTTTTCCCGTAAACTGAAAAGTCACATTTACACTAGGCAACAACAACTGTCCCAGTTTTTTTTGGCCGCAACTGTACCTAAACAAGATAAGGTTGTGTTGTTGCTCTCTACCATGGACGATACAAACGAAATTGTGGAAGTAACAGGAAAACCACATATGATATTAGAATATAACAGAACAAAAAGTGGCGTCGATACTGTTGACCAAAAATGTGCTTCCTACACGGCACAAAGAATTACCAGATGGCCATTAGCAATTTTTTTCCGCATACTAGATTTAGCTGGAATTAATTCCGAAGTTATATATAATAACACTAAGGGACAAGAATCACCACCAAGAAGGAGAAAATTCTTAACTAATTTATGTTTCGCCCTAGTGGAGGATCATTCAAAAGAGCGAGCGAAGATAATAATTTCTTCTTCAGTTTCGGATTGCCGAAGAACCACCACTACCCCCAACGGTAAACCGAAATAGAACTGGAGGATGTCACATATGCAGTGCGCATAAAAATAATAGAACAACCGTTACCTGTGATTCCTGTCAACGGTTTGTTTGCAAAGAACACCGTAAAAAAATGTAGAGTGCAACATATATCTGTATCCCCCAATGGAGGAAGACTGATTTAGATATTTAATATATTTTTGTTGTTTCAAAGTTTTGTGAGAAAATCATTTTATTTTAGACGTTTCATTTAAGTTCACATTATTTTTAAATACTTAATACACATTTATTTTTTTATTTTACTTTTAAGTCCATTCCTCCATGATTATATTATTACAATACAGGGAAAATAACATCTTTGGATTACATTAGTGAGCAAACAAGTGAGGTTAAGTTTCTTGGAACACCTAATTTCAAACGCATTCGCAATTCGCCGCCAGTTACTAGATCTAGTAAAGCTAGAAATTTGACTGATTTTCAGGCAAACAATAGTGAGCAAGGGTCTACTTCAGGGATATTTAGTGGTGACAACGTATCTAGACAAGTCAACATTGATCAGGAAATCGACGATAATAACGTCGAAGAAGAGTGTTTACCAGAGTTGTTAAAATGGCTACCTATTTTTTTCATTCACCGTATCTACATTATCTCGTAAACACGCTTTTATGGAAGGAATGTAAAATTTTAGCAGTGTTGCATTGTTCACGAACTAACTCACGACTTCTACTCAATTTTTATAAAATATGTTTGCTTTTTATAACTTCTAATACCGTTTTTCTATAAGCGGCATAAAGTGCCGCAGTGTGTCCGCTCATGTAACTTTATGATGCGTGTCCTCCGGAGGGTTAAGAAAACTATCAAATCCATTTAAGTTGGAATATTGGGTGGAGTTGGCCAAATTTACTTTATTGTGTATAGAAACATTTAATAAACGTCGTCCTGGTGAAACTGAACGTATTCTAATAGAAAATTATAATAGAAAAGTGAAAACCAGAGGGTTTTAAACTGGTTAACAAATACAGCGTTTTTGAATTAAGAGGAAAGCGAGTGGAGAATGTTTCGGTTTTAATCAATAATGAAATACTGGAAGGTATTGAATTGATTATAAGATATAGAAGACAAGCACGAGTTCCGCACTCAAATCCGTATATTTTTGAGAAACCCTACTGCTCTAGAGCTAAATTCGACAACCGTTTCTATAGAGTTTGTCCACTTTTAAGAAAGGCGTCATTTGAATGTGGCGCAAATGAAACGGAAACGTTAAGAAGTGTACAATTTAGTAAAAATGTTGCATAACAAGCAATATTACTTCATAGTAAATACGGTTTTCAGACTAAACAATTAGCCAAATTTATGGGTCACCATCATCAAATTCACGAAGACTACTATCCAATTTCTGAACTTTATGTTCAATTAACTGGAATTGGCCAACTATTGGAATATATTCAAAGATCGCTGGAGGTGGAAAACTGCCGATTGAGATCTAAAAATATTGTCAAAACATTTCCAGGCCCGAAAGGCACAGCAAAAAAAATCACCACAGAGATTGATGCGTTTCATCAGTTTTTCAATACTGATATGATTGATGAAATTGTGGAGTATACAAATCAGTATATTACAGAAAAGCAGAGAGTTACAAATTACAGTAGACCAAGAGATGCCAAACTAACTTCAAGAAATGAAATATGTGCCCTCATAGGATTGTTGTATTTGACTGGATTGAAAGGTTTGCAGCACACCAATGTTGAAGAAATTTGGAATAAGGATGGTACCGGATTGATTGCAATTAGAGCTTGCATGAGTTACAAAAGATTTTTGTTTCTTCTGAGGTGCATTAGATTTGACAATAAGGCATCACGGGTCGAAAGACAAAAGCACGATAAATTGGCAGCAATCAGATCTTTACTAGATGCTTTCGTTGATAACTTTAAGAAAAAATATAATCACAGTGAATTTGTTACAATTGACGAGAAGCTGGTACCCTATAGAGGTCGGTGTAGCTTTATTCAGTATATGCCGAAAAAGCCTGCTAAGTATGGTTTGAAAATATTTGCCATAAATGATGCTAAAACTTTTTACACCTCATCTATAGAAGTTTATTGTGGAAAGCAGCCAAACGGTCCATACTGCATCTCAAATAAGCCTTATGACATTGTACATCGTCTAATAGACCATATAAAAGGCTCGAATCGCAATTTGACAATAGATAATTGGTACACAAGTTACGATCTTGTTTTATCACTACTTGACCATCAGATTACCAGTATTGGAACAGTCCGCAAAAATAAAGCGGCAATTCCCCCACACTTCTTGCCTCATAAGTCAAGAAAGGTTGGTACTTCATTATTTGGCTATCAATATGAAATGATGATTTTATCATACGTACCGAAACCGAACAAAGCTGTTATGTTACTGTCATCCATGCACGATAAGGGTTCCATTGATGTGACAACTCAAAAGCCTCATGTTATAATGGATTATAATGGATTATAATATGTCGAAAGGGGGTGTAGATACTTGTAATCAAATGGGGGCAAAATATTCTGTTTCTAGAATAACAAGAAGGTGGCCATTGTGTTTATTTTTCACATTTTTGAATATATCTGGAATAAATACTCAAGTCAATTTCAGAGCAAATCCAGATAATAAAAGTATGAAGCGGAGAACATTTTTGAAGAACCTTGCATTTCAACTTATGGAGAAAATGTATTTTGAACGTGCCAAAATGGTTTCCCTACCCAAAGACATTCGTATTTTTCTGGAAAAATTCAGAAATTTGCCTGAAGAGGAGTCCCACATACGCCAGTTGAAGAGAAAACGATGTACGTATTGTGACAGAGCAAAAAATCAAGTTACAACTAGAAGATGCGGATCTTGCTCTAATCATGTTTGTAAAGGGTATTCAAAAGATGTCATACTTTGTTGCAATTGTGAAACAAAACAAAACAAGCAATATGATTCAGAGTGATTTGTCAAGGATTCCTGGAGATACATCATTCTGTTAGTTTCAAGTTTTATGTTCTCATTTTCCCTTATTTATTATTATGCCTAGTTAAAGTTGATTATTGGGACAATAGGCACAATTGTGGATCGTTCTGGCATGGAACACAAAGCAGCTACATCTGTACACGAAAATGTTCCTTTATTGCGGTTTGCATATTCAGCTGCAAAAAGCAAAGTACCAATGTGGATACAAACTTCACTATTACCAGCCATGCATGTACAGTGACAGCTTGAAATTGAACCATCTTTCATGATTATACACCAGGCCTCAAGTGGTTTAGCATTGGCCCTTTGTGGATGTTTTACCTAAAACAAAAAACTACATTAGACCAAAATGAATATGAGGTAGGTATATGATATATGAAAAACGTGAATAACATCATCATTATAAATTTTATTTTATCATTGATAATTAAGCTTCCTTTGAGTTAAATATTTATTACAAATTATTAACATCAAAACTTGACAACAAATAATACATTAGTTACTAGTTACTCTTTCCAACCTTGACATAAAAATCATTTACAATTTTCGTTCCTACTTTCAAGGCAAAACCCGCTGAAAAATACTTGTGAGCATCAAGGGTTTTGTAGGCTTTCATCTGGGATGCTTTCCATAAATTGTTTCAAAATTTTAAATGGAGTTAATGCAAAAGATATTATTTTTTTAAACATATACCTTCTCATCTCACACTGTAAAATAATTTTACATATTGTTGCAGATTCAGGATCCTTAACATTATCGAACACTAATGAACTTTGGCCATATAATGCTGTAATAGCACTGATAGCTTCAATGGCGATCCATTACGCTGACCTAAGTGACCCAAAAAAAAAGAAATTTGTATTTTCAAATATAAGTAATGAACTTTTGAGCAAAAAATTGATATATTCGGAAAAGTCCTGCTATAATGAGTGGAGAAGTCTTTTACGTAGCTATAAAGCGACAAAAGATAAAAAAATGGCTACTGGACAAGGTGCAACATGGTTTATGTTTTATGATCAAATGGAGGAAATTTTGAGTGATAAATATTCTCATTCATTTGGTCATACAATTGAATCAACAGAAGATTCACTCACAGATGCAGGTTCAGATGGAAACCATACACCTGTTCCCAATTTAATTGAAGATGGAGTCAGTGTGGAAGAAACTTCAAGTGGTGCAGAAAATAAAGTGAAAAAAAGGATAAGAAAATCCACTGCTGACATAAAAGAAGAATGGAGCGGGAAGATAGGAAGCTGGCTATTGAGGAAAGAAAACTGGAACTTATCCAGAGATTCATAGAGAAGGTGTGAATTTTTGTTATTTTTAAGACATACTTATTTAGTTTGCTACTTTTGTGAATTTATAATGCTCTTAATTTTGATTAACTATTTATGTTTTTGTTCCCTGAACCCTTTCATTTGGAATAAAGTGTTAAAAAATATTTGTCAACGTTTATTTACATACATAAATAATACAACTATAAATATGAAAAAACAAGTTTAACAGAACTACTAATTAATAAAACATTGCAGTTATTCAAAAAAATTATAAAATGTGATTATTTTTTATTTCACTTGAATTTTCAATCATATTTTCCAAACATTTCCTCAAAAACCTTGCTTCTTCGAGCATTGCTTTTTCCATCAATGCACATTGATGGCTCATATTACTTATATTTAAGCATTTGATGTGTTTAATCCCTGTTATCTTACCAACTTGTTTATTGATCCACTTCTTCTGATTTGTAATAGCTGAATTCATTTCAAGTTTTTAACATGCCGTTAAGAATTTCATTTACTTAAAATGATTAGGTGATTGAAATCACGTAGGAAAAACACGACAGAATTTAAATAGAACACCCTGCACGCCATTAATGGAATCTTGGCGCCGCATATCCATTTATTTATTGGTTATGTATCATAAACAAACTCGTATAAAACAAATTTCTTTCTCTATGCTATGTATTCGTTGATTGTAGTTCCAGCTCCACCGCTGTGCTCGAAGCGTTCGTGTTTCAAGCGCAGCGCTTTAAGCCAAAACATTTGGTCAGCTGGAAAACCACTCTGGTTATGACTGTAGAAACTGTGAGTCAATACAGTGTAAGAAAATATATCAGGGTATGTGACTGGGGGAATGCCATTAACACTGTAGTCTACATCAGCAGTTGCAAATGTAAAAGGATCCAAATTCTCAATCACTATCAGCTTCATTGGGTACCTAGAAACAAATTATGATTTTATAATAGTTTCAAGCATAACAGTTCACTAGCTAAAATGAATTTTAACTGATGAAAATGCCAAAATAGCAGCAGAAATCTTCATATTTACCTCGACCAACGTCTGGGTTTTCCTGCGATAACTTCTTCACATATGAACTTTGAATATTGAGCACCGTAACTAATTTAACTTAACACTTGAAACTCCTTGAAACAACTGACGATTACGTCGATAATAATCAAAAGGCAAAATAAACACCATTAAAACTACCTGTATATAGCTACCTAGCCACGGCTTAAAAGCTTTAATTGCCAACCAGGCGCCATCTTGACAGTTGAAAAGTCACGTGGTTTGGGTTCCCCAATAGTAATCAATTAAATATTGAAGGTTATGAACTATACAGGGTCGATCGTAATGCCAACGGAAGGGGTCTGTGTTTGTATATTAATAATAAACTAAAATGGGAGGTTATAGACTGTTCTCAGGATTTTATCTGGGAGCAGTGCTGGAAAAAAATTACAATCAATAAGAAAACTACAGCTGTGGGAGTTGTTGAATTGTAATACTCATTTGTACGCTGATGGCACTCAACTATATTTCAGCTTCCCTCCCCAACTGATACAAACAGTTTGCGATAGAATAAATGAAGATCTTAATAAATTTGTTTCTTCGGCGAAAGACCACTGTCTCATTATTAATTTCAATAAATCGAACGTCCTCTTGTTTGGATCTAAATTAAATCGTCAGCGAATCTTGAATTGGGTAAATATTAAAATAAATAGCTATAAACTTGAAATGGTGTCTGAAGCTAAAAACTTAAGTGTTATAATGACGCAGAATTAAGTTTTGAAAAACATATAAACAAGTTACTTCAAAGGGCTTACGTATCCCTGAAAACGGTCTATGATATTAGACACTTTTTGCCTTTGAACGTTAAAAAAATATTACGTGAAACCTTAGTTTTGTCAGTTTTAATTACAGTGACGCTCCATGTCTGACCTTACAATATAAAAAAAATATACAATAAATGCAAAATTGTTGCTTAAGTCTTATATTTGGTATTAGAAAACGTCAGAGAATAAGTTATAAATTAAAAGAAATAGGTTGGCTGAACATGGAGAATAGACGAACATTGATCTCCGCCTGTATTTATCACAAAATCTCACTTACTAAAAAACCTTATTTATATCGAAAAATAACATTCTGAACTGATGTTCATAACCTAAATATTAGGAATAGAGAGACACTGAATGTTCCACCATTTAAAAGTGAATTGTTCAGACGGACTTTTTGCTACCAGATTTGCTATGTATATAATGAATACCCTCAAACGTTTAAAGCTCAAAATATTAATAAATTTAAAAAATCTATTCATAATTATCTATTCAATAGACAGCACGGGAGTAATTAAATTAAAGTTTAATTTAATTTTTGTTACTTTTATTAATTTTTTAATTGATACTCAGCCTGTATACCAGATCAGTGTTGGATAGTTATCTACCACAAGGTTAAGTGGAAGAGCAACTTTCGTGGCGCCTGTCGTTACGAAGGTTGAACTTCGCCTTTTATTTTCAAATATAACTACACTATGTTAAGTTATTCTTTTATTTATATATGTTATTTGAAAATAATAAAGACATTATTATTATTATTATTATTAAAGTGACCATCATTATAGATTGCTTTGAAATCAGAATTGAAACGTCAAAAAATTTAGAATCCCAAAGCACAACTTGGTCTAATTACAAACACCACAATACGCTTAAAGTTCTGATTGGAATAATCAATTTCATATATCTCACAAGCATATGGTGGGAGGATAAGCACTTACAGAAAATTGTGGCGTTCTAGAACATTTAAATACAGATGATGTAGTGTTAGCTGATCGAGGATTTTTAATTGAAGAACTGGTGGGACTGCATATGGCTAATGTCAATACTCCAAAATTTAGACTAGACCCTAGACCCTCAGGATATAGAATCGACAAGAAATTTGGCAAGTGTAAGGTAAATGAATTAAAAACGTTTTATTGCTAGAATATATGAAATGACATATTTTTTTATTTTTTTAGGATACATGTAGAACGGATGATTGGAGTTCTTCGTCAGAAATACACAATTCTGTATGATATAATACCAATGTTTTTAGCCCAAAAAAAAGTGATGATTGTGCGGTTTTATATCAAATATTAACAGTTTGTAGTGCTTTATTCAATCTTTGCCCCTCAATAATTGAGAAGTAATTATAATATTGTAGCCAATAATTTACATTTACTACTACCACAATAAACACATAATTTGTAATGATTTTGTTTGTTACTTTGGACAAATTAAACTATAATCTTTTTATATTTTCATTTACATAGAATAACCATTTACATTTGGCATGATACCACTTCACTATACAATATTTATTGGGACACAACACCATGTGTTCTCCATCATCTGGCTGTCTGCAATGGCACCAAATCTGTGAATAATAATCGTACGAATTAGAATTCACCCTCAAATTCTTCCTGTAACCATTACTTTTCTTCACCCCGTATATCAAAAGTTGCACACTCAATATACATCATTAATAAAAAATATATTTCTTCTTATATATTCAATATTTCCTTAACTACGCAAATATCCATTTTAACGTCCCTTTCATATAAAGAAAAACCCACATAATTTCTGCCTTAAAATTATTTCATATTATCTATTCAACACTTCAAAGACCCAAAAATCTATTTTATTCTTATCGCTCCACGCAAAAACTATCTTAAAAGCTTTCCTTATCTATAACGAAAATAACAGAATGACAAAAAAGGCGACACCTGCAACACCCAACTCAACCGCCGTCTATGACGGTTAAAGTTTAAAATCTCATCACCCATTGGTCAATTTCCCACATTATTTCTCTTCCCACTCTGAACAACACATAAATAAGAATTCAGCCCGACTTTCCTTGCAGTGTAGTGAACACATCGGTCGAAGGAAGTCACCTGCAAGTAGTAGCCCAACGGAAATCTTGGTCACTGAGTCAAACCAAGAATTTCCAGAAGCCCTTGCCGCCGGAATCGACGCAACAACTGAGATTGTTAGAGTTGTTGGAATATCTCATGAACAGTGACCCCACCATGCGCAGACGACGATTATACGACTCCGAGATACCTACACTTTTTACTGAAAATATCGTCATTTATTTTCTTTCATCGCATTGAAACGATCGTTTCTTCGAGGTGTTAGTGAACTTATTATTTTCTGTGTTTATTTTAAGGGTAACGCGTTTTAATACTTAGTGTTTGATATAGACAGTATAGTTAATAGTTAAAAGGAGTTTACGATTGTTATAGACTTATAAATTTAGTTATGTACGTATATATTATTATTTATTATTATTATTTTGGTTGCATATTTACGATATGAAATATTATTTTATTTTCCCCCCAACCCAATCTATGATGCGAGAAAAGTATTGGTTTACTCACAAAAAAGTTGGATTTTTGAATTTTGTTTTGAGTTTTTCAGCGATTAATACACGCCTATCCTAACAGTCAATGAGATTTCTTCAATTTCTTAAAATCAACCAATTAACTATCATTTTAAATGATGGAAAAGCTACCTAAATTTCTCAATAAATGATAAATATGCGCCTTGCTGTTAATCAACTATGCCGTGAACGTCACTGTCAGATTATTTTTGAGTTTTCCTAATACAACGTATTTTCAAAATGGCAATATTTAGCAAAGAATCTCTAGAAAATATTGAAAAAACTGTACAGAGTGTTACTCCGAGAAGTACAGTTAATAAATTGTCTGCATTCATGTACTTGTGTATTTATCTCCCTAAAATACATTCGAGATAATTTTCGTAATCGAGAAATACATTACAAATTGTATTCAAATTTTAATGTCACGGCAAAAATTATAGAATCAAGAGAATTAAAAAAATCACTCGAGCAAGCTCTCGTGATTTTTTCACTCTCTTGATTCTCGATTTATTGCCATGACTATAAAACTTTCATACAATCAAACATGTATTTATCGATAAAAAAATGATCTCTCTGGGCCCTATAAAATTATAATTTTTTTACAGACAAATCTTCAATCATGAGCAATTCTAAACGAGTGGTTCACAGCCAGAGTCGTGAAATAATTTATAACGTATATAAATTCATGAAAGAGGAAAAGGAACAAGGTAAACTTAAACTTCCCCTAAATCGGTTACAAGAAAGAGTAGCGTTAGCCACTGGTGTTGGGCTGAGCACCGCAAGAAGAATAATTAAAGAAGCTGAATTAAGAAAAAGTGGTGAAAAGTTTAAGTCACCAAGAAAAAATATTATCAAACCATGCACCTCAAGAGGATCAGTAGATGAGTTTGAAGAGGAAATTATTAGGAGAATATTTTATTCATATGCAGCTATTCACAGACGAAGACCAACGATAAAAGTTGTGTTTGAAGAAGTTAAAAAGGAAGAAGGGATTAATTTTACAGGGAAAATCGATTCATTTCGAAAATTGGTGCGAAAAATGGGATTCCGTTGGAAAAAAACCGAAGACAACCGAAAGGTCTTAGTCGAAAAATTTGATATCAAATCCAAACGAGTCGAATATTTAAGAAAATTGAAAAAATACAAAAAAGAAGGGCGGGAGATTTTATACTGCGATGAAACATATATTCATGGTTCACATACTGTACCAATGGCATGGGACGATGGAACAAATAATTGTCTAAAGTCACCTGTGTCCAAAGGACAACGACTAATAATTTTACACGCCGGGGGCGTATCAGGCTTTGTACCCGGAGCTCTAACCATATTTAAATCGGGTCTTAAAACAGGCGACTATCATGATGAAATGAATCATAATAATTTCAACAAGTGGCTTAAAGAAAAATTCATGGTGAACGTCACAAAGAAATCTGTCCTTGTGATAGATAATGCCTCTTACCATAATGTTTTGGTCGAACAAATTCCTAATTTTTCATGGAAGAAAGCATCTATGCAAAACTGGTTAAGGGAAAAAAGCATTTTTTTCGAGGAAAAGGAAACGAAGGCTGAACTGTATGCAAAAATTCAATTAAACAAGCCAATTAACAAACAATATGCCGTCGATAAAATTTTAGCAGAACGGGACATTCCAGTTCTACGTTTACCACCATATCATCCTGAGCTTAATCCTATCGAAAAAATATGGGCACTGGTGAAAAATCACGTCGCTGCATGTAATACGACGTTTAAACTTGATGACGTGTTGAAAATGACCGAAGAAAAATTTAACCAAGTTGGGAAAGAACAATGGGAAAGAATTTGTGCTCACGTTGAAAAAGTCGAAAAAGAATATATGCGGAAAGAATATATAATGGATGAAGT
Source organism: Galeruca laticollis (assembly GCA_963921935.1). Taxonomy (NCBI): domain Eukaryota; kingdom Metazoa; phylum Arthropoda; class Insecta; order Coleoptera; family Chrysomelidae; genus Galeruca; species Galeruca laticollis. Next base: position 143,431,804 of record OY998181.1, read on the forward strand.
GGAAGATTTCGTAATTTCACTAGAAGACGACAGTAAATCTGATTCCTTCTTATTTTCGGATGAAGACGACCCTGAGAATGAGGAGGAACTGGACGATTTAGGTTGCCAACCATTAATGTAAACTTTCATGTTTGGCTATTTTCACAATATTCTGGAATTATCCTGTGTATGTATTTTCTTTTTGTTTTTTCACATTAAAATTTTGTGCTAATTAAATTTGTCACGAAAACTCTATGGCCTCTTAGTATGTTTTTTATCAAACCCCATATAAACAGATTTTGAAACCTTTGTTTCTTTTCTTTCTCTAAGTAACTATTTATCTTTTATTAAAATTATAACGTGTAATATGACAACATTGTTATGATTTTTTATTCATCAGGTATATAATTCTTTTTTGTAATACATTTCAAAGACAACAAAGCTTGTTTGTTTTTTACGTCCGTAACAATTATACTGTAAATGCAGTTAAATAAATGAGCTGAAACGCGCTACCCGTTTTATACTTTCAATTGCAATACTGAAGTACCTAGACCCAAGCCAATATTTTTGGGTTTCACTTACAGAGTGTTAGCCGACTTCTCACTATCGCTTCGCGCAGGAATGGTCAAGGTCACTGTTCACGAGATAATCCAAGCGGATTTTATTTATGAAAATCGCTTAAACCAGCTAAGCGACAGCGAAGAAGCAACAAAAAGTCAACCGGCATCCAACCCACAGAAGACGAGAGGATCCGGATTCAGGTAAATATAAAATACTAACCGGCAGACAAAAAGGGTCAGGAAACCTTTAACCGGGGAGGAAACTCCCTCCGGCAGTGAGTCCGCTGCCGGCTTTTGTCAGCCACCCCCACCCACTAATAATTCCGCGCAAGAACGAAACAGGTTCGTTTCGTTCCTCTCGTCCTCCGTCATGTCTTCGACACGCTCCTCAATCCGCACCAGGAGCCAAAAAACTCCTCCACCTTCCATCTCTTCAAAAGAAGACTTCCCCGAATTGGTCAGAACCCCGACCAATCCAACCATCGCCGACGCTTCCAAAGATGAACTCATCCAACAAATCAGCAACCTCACCTACCAACTCAGTAAAGCCATGGCACTTATCAACAAACTAACATCCGAAAAAGAACAACAAACCAAACAAAAATCACCTCAATCATCCCGCAGTCCATCCCCAACTTATTCAGCCAAATTTCACCTATCCACGGCTACCAACATCCGCACCGAGCAGGGAAACCACTCGCTTAGGCACTATGCCTAACCGAGAACGCAAAATCCGTACCCCACCACCACCAACCACCCAACCACAACAACAGCCACCACGACAACAACAACAGCCTAGACAACCCCGACAAACTGAATCGAACACCCGACTTCAGATACTTAACATCCGTAATCTACCACAAAAATACACATCCCAGCGAGAACTTTACAACCTTCTCAACACCAACGAGCTGTTGAGAGGAAAAATCGCTCATCTGAAGGCAAACTCAAACCGAACTGCGCTTCTTAAAATACCATCCGATCTCTCCTACGAAGCTTTAGCAAAAAGGCTTCGCAACACTCTCGGTGACGACCAAGTCACCATCATCCCCCTCAGCCCCACACGCCAAGACCGTCAACGATCTCGATCCCGTAAGCCCCATTTCTCTCTGGTATGCAGAAATGTAGACACCACCATCACCGACCTAGAATTTGAGGCCATCCTCAAAGACATTGAATTCCCCGCCACCAGGTCTTGGCGCATAATGTGACGCCGTCATGGCAAAGTCACCTCAATGTTCCGGATTCTTACTGAATCCGAAAGAGATTACCACGCTGCCCTCTCCTACGGCATGAACTTTCACGGCCTCATACATGAGTGTGAAGCTTCCAACCGCGTCAACCCCTTACCTGCAGTACCGAAATTCTGCAACCGCTGCTCAAGCACAGGCCACCTTGCCGAATTCTGCAGGGCCAAACCGGTCTGTCCCTCCTGCGGAGCCACCGACCATAAGCCCGCCAACTGCTCAAAGGCAAACGAACCACTCTGCAAAAATTGCGGCGGTACACACCCCGCTTTCCACCCTCGGTGCCCCAAGCGGCTGGAGGCACCGAAATCCGCTCAAGAGATCGCACCCGTGACTCTTGAAAAACCACCGACCCCATACGACCTGACAACCGACTCCAAGATCTTGATCGAGATCTTGGCCACAACAATCATGAACGCCGTCCCGACGGCCCGTGGCTTGGTCGCCGACACCTTAACTCACCTCGTCCCCTCCTTTTACGGATATAACTGCTCCGTAACTAGTGGCGCTGGCAACCGCGTCCACTTTGCATTCACCACCAAAAGACAAAATTAAGTCATGGACTTTCTTACCGGGACCGTGAATTGCCAAGGTCTAGCCAGCAAGCGACATCTTCTCAAACACCTTCTGCACTCCCAAAACATACAAGTACTTTCTATCACAGACACTCTTTTAAAGAACCCTCCTCGCTTCACTGGCTACACCACCTTCCACCTAGACAGGAACTTCTACTGTCACGGCAACGGACTCCTCGTCCGAAACGGACTCCCCGCGTCACCACACCCCCTCCCTGCACATCTGTCTCAACAGAACTTGGATTGCATAGCCATCGACATATCGTGGAATAATACCACGACGACAATCTTTTCCTACTACAAACATCCCAACCAACCACTATCAATCGACCTTCTCGAATATGCATCCTCTCTACCACGAGCCATAATAATGGGTGACTTAAATTCACGCAACACTATTTTCGGTGATACACACACCAACCTCAACGGCAGACTAGTCGCCGACCAACTCGTCTCAGTTCCCATCACACGGATTAGAAATAATAATCCAACCCTAGTAAGTCACCTTGGCTCCTCCATAGTCGATCATATAATCTGCACAGACAGATTAATCACTCTCGTGGACGACGAATGCTTTATATGCGACCCGATTACATCGGACCACGTTCCACTCCTGGTCAAAACCGCGTTACACAACCCAATACCACCACCTTCAACGAATTTCACTTTTCGCGATTTTAAAAAAGCCGATTGGAATTCCTTTGCAAACCACGTCTCTACCAATTTACCACAACCAGTCATTCATCTGAATACTGATGACATAGATAATCACGCAGAAGAATTCCAATCCCTCCTAATCGATGCACAAGACATCGCCGTCCCCCTCACCACCGTACACAACAACTTTCATGCCCTTCCCCAAAGAATTTTGCAAAAAATCCGTCAGAAAAGACAGTTATACAGGTTATACGTCCGCACTCGAGATCCTGCAGTCAAAACACAATGGAACCGTCTCAACGCCCAGGTTCGGCAAGAAATCAATGCGGAAAAGCAGAGAAAATGGAAGGCCGATACAGCCGGACTGGACTTCAGACAAGGACGCGTGTTTTGGCAAAAATTCTACCGCCTCGTCGGCCTCAAGAGAAAGGTAGAATCACATCTCGAAGTGCAAGGACAGAAGATCTACACATCCGAAGACAAAGCTACCGCCTTCAAAAATAACCTACAAACTTTCTTTTCACCACACGATAACCCCCAATTTCTCAGGGACTTTGCCGTCGAAACCGACCTCATGACTCGAAATATCACTCGAAGTCCACATGCACACATCCCACCAGATGAGAACTCTCCGCTTCTTTCACCATTTACAATCGAGTTCAGCTGGCGTGCCGAGCGGGGAGAAACAGTGCCCCACGGCACGACGGAATCTCGAGGCAGGCACTAAAAAACCTACCAAAAGAGATCTTCCCTCCGCTCTGTGCCCTGCTGAACGCCTGCCTGGCATTTTCTTATTTTCCTCGTTGTTGGAAATCAGCCAACGTAGTTATCATCCCCAAACCCGGCAAAGACCCCACAAAGCCTGAATCTTACCGCCCTATTTCATTAATCAGCGTCCTAGGTAAGGTCTTTGAACGCTTGTTGAAAGAACGAATCTGGGACTTCTGTACTGAAAATAATATAATTCCGGAATTTCAATTCGGATTCAGGCAGGGCCACTCTTGTCAGAACGCCACCACCAACCTTCAAACAATCGTCACCCGAGCTTTAAATCAACGACGCTGTTCTGCCGCCATCCTCATGGACGTTCAGAAGGCCTTCGATCAAGTCTGGCACGCCGGACTAGTGAGAAAGCTACAGAGCATCCGATTGCCAAACCAAATCGTCAAATTATTATACTCCTATCTCACCGACCGATCGATCAGCGTCAAAGTTGTTTATAGCATATCCGACTCTTTTACTCCCCAAACTGGCGTTCCGCAGGGCTCGATACTCGCTCCTCTATTATATATCATTTATACGTATGATATACCTGTCCCACGACATCTCCGTGATAACGTCCAACTATAAGCGGATGATACCGCACTAATTATTTCTGCCACAGATATTCGCTTTCTCAACATTCGATCCCAAAATCTACTGACCCAATTTTCTAATTGGTGCAGGAAATGGCGGGTGACTCTGAACTCTCGAAAAACACAAGCCATCGTCTTCCAACACCCTGATACCATGAGCGAACGACTCCTTCCTACAAACTTCCGCCTCGTGCTCTGGGGGGATCGACTCGAAATCCGTAGAGAAGTCGTCTATTTGGGAGTGAAATTTACTTACACTCTCAACTGGACGCCCGACCTAATGGACACTTTAAATAAAGTCCGACGGAGAGTTAATCTTCTCAAGGCGCTCGGCGGCACATTCGGACGCACACACCCTACCACCTTACTTCATACGTATAAAACATATATCCGCCCAATAATCGACTATAGAGCAAACGTCTACTGCACCCTTCCCAACCATCTTGACAAAAGATTACGTACTTGCGAGCAGTCAATTCTAAGATACTGCCAATACAAGGCTCCATACTCGCCCACCAACACAGTTTATGTCAATATCGACATCGAACCCATCCCGTCTCGGTTAAATGCACGATATGTTAATCGCACTATCGAGTCAGGCAGCGATATTTCTAAAAACACCTTACTCACACCGTTGCCACTGATTGATTGATAATCTAGTTAAAATTCTTTAGTTTTTTTTTTGTTATAAACTGGTCTGGTCACATTTTTCCACCTATCCCGATTGACTATCCCTACCGCGAAGATAGTTTTATTCCGTGGACTACCGTGATAGATAATTATTGTTTTACTGCTGCTTACCGCATAATTACAAAACTGCTTATACCGCTTCCACTGTTATTAACTAATTGCATTTGCTTGCTTACACCTGTTTTATTGTGTTATTGCTCACATTCTTTAATACCGACAAATTTCGCATGGTGCATAATAACATGAGGCTTGAACACATTTGCTTACTGTTGATATATTGAAATGATTCGGTACCGCTTGATCAGAAATTGTTGAATATTAATCTGTAAGTGTATACATTAAGTAAGTCTTGTAATATACCATCAAGCATCAAGGGTTTTGTAGGCTTTCATCTGGGATGCTTTCCAGCTAACCATTTTTAGCACGCAAACGAGCTCCCGTGCGCGCAAATGCTCGACGTACGTATTCCAGCTGTCATTGCGTTTGAACTACAGACTACCTTCCCCTTACCCCTGAAGTACCAACCGGATTTTTGGTGCTCGAAGCACGAAAGCATTGACGTTTTATAGGTTATGTAGTTTTGTTTGGTTTGGTACTTTATTATTAGTATTATTTTTAAATCCAATGAATATGGCCAAACAAAATATCGATTTGTCAATTTTAAATCTTGAGGATGAACATGGAAATACTTACAAGTGTATGGTGCCACCTGAGGAGTATAATAGAATCTTTGGAGGAGGTAAATATATTTTGCACATGTTTGAGTATTAATGTAATAACTAATATAATTTAATGAATAACACAAACTACTTAAAACCCTCAATTTTAATATTATTATGTGATAGAGCCATGGTAAAGCAATGCTAAATATTCTTATTTCGAATTTGTAATATTTTGAATGTGTGATGACTGTGATTCGACATGAATCTAGTGTGAATTGCTCATAGTAATACCATTGCATTTTTCAGATTATGAACTTGCAAATACGTATCTCCAAAGGGAGATTGAAAGAAAAAATAGGTTGCTAGCATTTCAACTCTTAAAACAAGAACAGTCTAAATTTATTATTGTGGAAAAAAAGAATATATGTACTGAAGACAATGAGATAACTTTGAGTGCCTCCAAATGTAATGACAACGTTGAGTCAACATTTGATAGTCTAACTCAATGTACTGAAGATAATGTAGGTGAAACCTATTTGGATAATATAGAATATAGAATGTAAGTATAATTCAGTACAATTAAAAAAAACAACTTAAAAATAATCCATAAATTGTTTCAAAATTTTAAATGGAGTTAATGCAAAAGATATTATTTTTTTAAACATATACCTTCTCATCTCACACTGTAAAATAATTTTACATATTGTTGCAGATTCAGGATCCTTAACATTATCGAACACTAATGAACTTTGGCCATATAATGCTGTAATAGCACTGATAGCTTCAATGGCGATCCATTACGCTGACCTAAGTGACCCAAAAAAAAAGAAATTTGTATTTTCAAATATAAGTAATGAACTTTTGAGCAAAAAATTGATATATTCGGAAAAGTCCTGCTATAATGAGTGGAGAAGTCTTTTACGTAGCTATAAAGCGACAAAAGATAAAAAAATGGCTACTGGACAAGGTGCAACATGGTTTATGTTTTATGATCAAATGGAGGAAATTTTGAGTGATAAATATTCTCATTCATTTGGTCATACAATTGAATCAACAGAAGATTCACTCACAGATGCAGGTTCAGATGGAAACCATACACCTGTTCCCAATTTAATTGAAGATGGAGTCAGTGTGGAAGAAACTTCAAGTGGTGCAGAAAATAAAGTGAAAAAAAGGATAAGAAAATCCACTGCTGACATAAAAGAAGAATGGAGCGGGAAGATAGGAAGCTGGCTATTGAGGAAAGAAAACTGGAACTTATCCAGAGATTCATAGAGAAGGTGTGAATTTTTGTTATTTTTAAGACATACTTATTTAGTTTGCTACTTTTGTGAATTTATAATGCTCTTAATTTTGATTAACTATTTATGTTTTTGTTCCCTGAACCCTTTCATTTGGAATAAAGTGTTAAAAAATATTTGTCAACGTTTATTTACATACATAAATAATACAACTATAAATATGAAAAAACAAGTTTAACAGAACTACTAATTAATAAAACATTGCAGTTATTCAAAAAAATTATAAAATGTGATTATTTTTTATTTCACTTGAATTTTCAATCATATTTTCCAAACATTTCCTCAAAAACCTTGCTTCTTCGAGCATTGCTTTTTCCATCAATGCACATTGATGGCTCATATTACTTATATTTAAGCATTTGATGTGTTTAATCCCTGTTATCTTACCAACTTGTTTATTGATCCACTTCTTCTGATTTGTAATAGCTGAATTCATTTCAAGTTTTTAACATGCCGTTAAGAATTTCATTTACTTAAAATGATTAGGTGATTGAAATCACGTAGGAAAAACACGACAGAATTTAAATAGAACACCCTGCACGCCATTAATGGAATCTTGGCGCCGCATATCCATTTATTTATTGGTTATGTATCATAAACAAACTCGTATAAAACAAATTTCTTTCTCTATGCTATGTATTCGTTGATTGTAGTTCCAGCTCCACCGCTGTGCTCGAAGCGTTCGTGTTTCAAGCGCAGCGCTTTAAGCCAAAACATTTGGTCAGCTGGAAAACCACTCTGGTTATGACTGTAGAAACTGTGAGTCAATACAGTGTAAGAAAATATATCAGGGTATGTGACTGGGGGAATGCCATTAACACTGTAGTCTACATCAGCAGTTGCAAATGTAAAAGGATCCAAATTCTCAATCACTATCAGCTTCATTGGGTACCTAGAAACAAATTATGATTTTATAATAGTTTCAAGCATAACAGTTCACTAGCTAAAATGAATTTTAACTGATGAAAATGCCAAAATAGCAGCAGAAATCTTCATATTTACCTCGACCAACGTCTGGGTTTTCCTGCGATAACTTCTTCACATATGAACTTTGAATATTGAGCACCGTAACTAATTTAACTTAACACTTGAAACTCCTTGAAACAACTGACGATTACGTCGATAATAATCAAAAGGCAAAATAAACACCATTAAAACTACCTGTATATAGCTACCTAGCCACGGCTTAAAAGCTTTAATTGCCAACCAGGCGCCATCTTGACAGTTGAAAAGTCACGTGGTTTGGGTTCCCCAATAGTAATCAATTAAATATTGAAGGTTATGAACTATACAGGGTCGATCGTAATGCCAACGGAAGGGGTCTGTGTTTGTATATTAATAATAAACTAAAATGGGAGGTTATAGACTGTTCTCAGGATTTTATCTGGGAGCAGTGCTGGAAAAAAATTACAATCAATAAGAAAACTACAGCTGTGGGAGTTGTTGAATTGTAATACTCATTTGTACGCTGATGGCACTCAACTATATTTCAGCTTCCCTCCCCAACTGATACAAACAGTTTGCGATAGAATAAATGAAGATCTTAATAAATTTGTTTCTTCGGCGAAAGACCACTGTCTCATTATTAATTTCAATAAATCGAACGTCCTCTTGTTTGGATCTAAATTAAATCGTCAGCGAATCTTGAATTGGGTAAATATTAAAATAAATAGCTATAAACTTGAAATGGTGTCTGAAGCTAAAAACTTAAGTGTTATAATGACGCAGAATTAAGTTTTGAAAAACATATAAACAAGTTACTTCAAAGGGCTTACGTATCCCTGAAAACGGTCTATGATATTAGACACTTTTTGCCTTTGAACGTTAAAAAAATATTACGTGAAACCTTAGTTTTGTCAGTTTTAATTACAGTGACGCTCCATGTCTGACCTTACAATATAAAAAAAATATACAATAAATGCAAAATTGTTGCTTAAGTCTTATATTTGGTATTAGAAAACGTCAGAGAATAAGTTATAAATTAAAAGAAATAGGTTGGCTGAACATGGAGAATAGACGAACATTGATCTCCGCCTGTATTTATCACAAAATCTCACTTACTAAAAAACCTTATTTATATCGAAAAATAACATTCTGAACTGATGTTCATAACCTAAATATTAGGAATAGAGAGACACTGAATGTTCCACCATTTAAAAGTGAATTGTTCAGACGGACTTTTTGCTACCAGATTTGCTATGTATATAATGAATACCCTCAAACGTTTAAAGCTCAAAATATTAATAAATTTAAAAAATCTATTCATAATTATCTATTCAATAGACAGCACGGGAGTAATTAAATTAAAGTTTAATTTAATTTTTGTTACTTTTATTAATTTTTTAATTGATACTCAGCCTGTATACCAGATCAGTGTTGGATAGTTATCTACCACAAGGTTAAGTGGAAGAGCAACTTTCGTGGCGCCTGTCGTTACGAAGGTTGAACTTCGCCTTTTATTTTCAAATATAACTACACTATGTTAAGTTATTCTTTTATTTATATATGTTATTTGAAAATAATAAAGACATTATTATTATTATTATTATTAAAGTGACCATCATTATAGATTGCTTTGAAATCAGAATTGAAACGTCAAAAAATTTAGAATCCCAAAGCACAACTTGGTCTAATTACAAACACCACAATACGCTTAAAGTTCTGATTGGAATAATCAATTTCATATATCTCACAAGCATATGGTGGGAGGATAAGCACTTACAGAAAATTGTGGCGTTCTAGAACATTTAAATACAGATGATGTAGTGTTAGCTGATCGAGGATTTTTAATTGAAGAACTGGTGGGACTGCATATGGCTAATGTCAATACTCCAAAATTTAGACTAGACCCTAGACCCTCAGGATATAGAATCGACAAGAAATTTGGCAAGTGTAAGGTAAATGAATTAAAAACGTTTTATTGCTAGAATATATGAAATGACATATTTTTTTATTTTTTTAGGATACATGTAGAACGGATGATTGGAGTTCTTCGTCAGAAATACACAATTCTGTATGATATAATACCAATGTTTTTAGCCCAAAAAAAAGTGATGATTGTGCGGTTTTATATCAAATATTAACAGTTTGTAGTGCTTTATTCAATCTTTGCCCCTCAATAATTGAGAAGTAATTATAATATTGTAGCCAATAATTTACATTTACTACTACCACAATAAACACATAATTTGTAATGATTTTGTTTGTTACTTTGGACAAATTAAACTATAATCTTTTTATATTTTCATTTACATAGAATAACCATTTACATTTGGCATGATACCACTTCACTATACAATATTTATTGGGACACAACACCATGTGTTCTCCATCATCTGGCTGTCTGCAATGGCACCAAATCTGTGAATAATAATCGTACGAATTAGAATTCACCCTCAAATTCTTCCTGTAACCATTACTTTTCTTCACCCCGTATATCAAAAGTTGCACACTCAATATACATCATTAATAAAAAATATATTTCTTCTTATATATTCAATATTTCCTTAACTACGCAAATATCCATTTTAACGTCCCTTTCATATAAAGAAAAACCCACATAATTTCTGCCTTAAAATTATTTCATATTATCTATTCAACACTTCAAAGACCCAAAAATCTATTTTATTCTTATCGCTCCACGCAAAAACTATCTTAAAAGCTTTCCTTATCTATAACGAAAATAACAGAATGACAAAAAAGGCGACACCTGCAACACCCAACTCAACCGCCGTCTATGACGGTTAAAGTTTAAAATCTCATCACCCATTGGTCAATTTCCCACATTATTTCTCTTCCCACTCTGAACAACACATAAATAAGAATTCAGCCCGACTTTCCTTGCAGTGTAGTGAACACATCGGTCGAAGGAAGTCACCTGCAAGTAGTAGCCCAACGGAAATCTTGGTCACTGAGTCAAACCAAGAATTTCCAGAAGCCCTTGCCGCCGGAATCGACGCAACAACTGAGATTGTTAGAGTTGTTGGAATATCTCATGAACAGTGACCCCACCATGCGCAGACGACGATTATACGACTCCGAGATACCTACACTTTTTACTGAAAATATCGTCATTTATTTTCTTTCATCGCATTGAAACGATCGTTTCTTCGAGGTGTTAGTGAACTTATTATTTTCTGTGTTTATTTTAAGGGTAACGCGTTTTAATACTTAGTGTTTGATATAGACAGTATAGTTAATAGTTAAAAGGAGTTTACGATTGTTATAGACTTATAAATTTAGTTATGTACGTATATATTATTATTTATTATTATTATTTTGGTTGCATATTTACGATATGAAATATTATTTTATTTTCCCCCCAACCCAATCTATGATGCGAGAAAAGTATTGGTTTACTCACAAAAAAGTTGGATTTTTGAATTTTGTTTTGAGTTTTTCAGCGATTAATACACGCCTATCCTAACAGTCAATGAGATTTCTTCAATTTCTTAAAATCAACCAATTAACTATCATTTTAAATGATGGAAAAGCTACCTAAATTTCTCAATAAATGATAAATATGCGCCTTGCTGTTAATCAACTATGCCGTGAACGTCACTGTCAGATTATTTTTGAGTTTTCCTAATACAACGTATTTTCAAAATGGCAATATTTAGCAAAGAATCTCTAGAAAATATTGAAAAAACTGTACAGAGTGTTACTCCGAGAAGTACAGTTAATAAATTGTCTGCATTCATGTACTTGTGTATTTATCTCCCTAAAATACATTCGAGATAATTTTCGTAATCGAGAAATACATTACAAATTGTATTCAAATTTTAATGTCACGGCAAAAATTATAGAATCAAGAGAATTAAAAAAATCACTCGAGCAAGCTCTCGTGATTTTTTCACTCTCTTGATTCTCGATTTATTGCCATGACTATAAAACTTTCATACAATCAAACATGTATTTATCGATAAAAAAATGATCTCTCTGGGCCCTATAAAATTATAATTTTTTTACAGACAAATCTTCAATCATGAGCAATTCTAAACGAGTGGTTCACAGCCAGAGTCGTGAAATAATTTATAACGTATATAAATTCATGAAAGAGGAAAAGGAACAAGGTAAACTTAAACTTCCCCTAAATCGGTTACAAGAAAGAGTAGCGTTAGCCACTGGTGTTGGGCTGAGCACCGCAAGAAGAATAATTAAAGAAGCTGAATTAAGAAAAAGTGGTGAAAAGTTTAAGTCACCAAGAAAAAATATTATCAAACCATGCACCTCAAGAGGATCAGTAGATGAGTTTGAAGAGGAAATTATTAGGAGAATATTTTATTCATATGCAGCTATTCACAGACGAAGACCAACGATAAAAGTTGTGTTTGAAGAAGTTAAAAAGGAAGAAGGGATTAATTTTACAGGGAAAATCGATTCATTTCGAAAATTGGTGCGAAAAATGGGATTCCGTTGGAAAAAAACCGAAGACAACCGAAAGGTCTTAGTCGAAAAATTTGATATCAAATCCAAACGAGTCGAATATTTAAGAAAATTGAAAAAATACAAAAAAGAAGGGCGGGAGATTTTATACTGCGATGAAACATATATTCATGGTTCACATACTGTACCAATGGCATGGGACGATGGAACAAATAATTGTCTAAAGTCACCTGTGTCCAAAGGACAACGACTAATAATTTTACACGCCGGGGGCGTATCAGGCTTTGTACCCGGAGCTCTAACCATATTTAAATCGGGTCTTAAAACAGGCGACTATCATGATGAAATGAATCATAATAATTTCAACAAGTGGCTTAAAGAAAAATTCATGGTGAACGTCACAAAGAAATCTGTCCTTGTGATAGATAATGCCTCTTACCATAATGTTTTGGTCGAACAAATTCCTAATTTTTCATGGAAGAAAGCATCTATGCAAAACTGGTTAAGGGAAAAAAGCATTTTTTTCGAGGAAAAGGAAACGAAGGCTGAACTGTATGCAAAAATTCAATTAAACAAGCCAATTAACAAACAATATGCCGTCGATAAAATTTTAGCAGAACGGGACATTCCAGTTCTACGTTTACCACCATATCATCCTGAGCTTAATCCTATCGAAAAAATATGGGCACTGGTGAAAAATCACGTCGCTGCATGTAATACGACGTTTAAACTTGATGACGTGTTGAAAATGACCGAAGAAAAATTTAACCAAGTTGGGAAAGAACAATGGGAAAGAATTTGTGCTCACGTTGAAAAAGTCGAAAAAGAATATATGCGGAAAGAATATATAATGGATGAAGTGGAAGATTTCGTAATTTCACTAGAAGACGACAGTAAATCTGATTCCTTCTTATTTTCGGATGAAGACGACCCTGAGAATGAGGAGGAACTGGACGATTTAGGTTGCCAACCATTAATGTAAACTTTCATGTTTGGCTATTTTCACAATATTCTGGAATTATCCTGTGTATGTATTTTCTTTTTGTTTTTTCACATTAAAATTTTGTGCTAATTAAATTTGTCACGAAAACTCTATGGCCTCTTAGTATGTTTTTTATCAAACCCCATATAAACAGATTTTGAAACCTTTGTTTCTTTTCTTTCTCTAAGTAACTATTTATCTTTTATTAAAATTATAACGTGTAATATGACAACATTGTTATGATTTTTTATTCATCAGGTATATAATTCTTTTTTGTAATACATTTCAAAGACAACAAAGCTTGTTTGTTTTTTACGTCCGTAACAATTATACTGTAAATGCAGTTAAATAAATGAGCTGAAACGCGCTACCCGTTTTATACTTTCAATTGCAATACTGAAGTACCTAGACCCAAGCCAATATTTTTGGGTTTCACTTACAGAGTGTTAGCCGACTTCTCACTATCGCTTCGCGCAGGAATGGTCAAGGTCACTGTTCACGAGATAATCCAAGCGGATTTTATTTATGAAAATCGCTTAAACCAGCTAAGCGACAGCGAAGAAGCAACAAAAAGTCAACCGGCATCCAACCCACAGAAGACGAGAGGATCCGGATTCAGGTAAATATAAAATACTAACCGGCAGACAAAAAGGGTCAGGAAACCTTTAACCGGGGAGGAAACTCCCTCCGGCAGTGAGTCCGCTGCCGGCTTTTGTCAGCCACCCCCACCCACTAATAATTCCGCGCAAGAACGAAACAGGTTCGTTTCGTTCCTCTCGTCCTCCGTCATGTCTTCGACACGCTCCTCAATCCGCACCAGGAGCCAAAAAACTCCTCCACCTTCCATCTCTTCAAAAGAAGACTTCCCCGAATTGGTCAGAACCCCGACCAATCCAACCATCGCCGACGCTTCCAAAGATGAACTCATCCAACAAATCAGCAACCTCACCTACCAACTCAGTAAAGCCATGGCACTTATCAACAAACTAACATCCGAAAAAGAACAACAAACCAAACAAAAATCACCTCAATCATCCCGCAGTCCATCCCCAACTTATTCAGCCAAATTTCACCTATCCACGGCTACCAACATCCGCACCGAGCAGGGAAACCACTCGCTTAGGCACTATGCCTAACCGAGAACGCAAAATCCGTACCCCACCACCACCAACCACCCAACCACAACAACAGCCACCACGACAACAACAACAGCCTAGACAACCCCGACAAACTGAATCGAACACCCGACTTCAGATACTTAACATCCGTAATCTACCACAAAAATACACATCCCAGCGAGAACTTTACAACCTTCTCAACACCAACGAGCTGTTGAGAGGAAAAATCGCTCATCTGAAGGCAAACTCAAACCGAACTGCGCTTCTTAAAATACCATCCGATCTCTCCTACGAAGCTTTAGCAAAAAGGCTTCGCAACACTCTCGGTGACGACCAAGTCACCATCATCCCCCTCAGCCCCACACGCCAAGACCGTCAACGATCTCGATCCCGTAAGCCCCATTTCTCTCTGGTATGCAGAAATGTAGACACCACCATCACCGACCTAGAATTTGAGGCCATCCTCAAAGACATTGAATTCCCCGCCACCAGGTCTTGGCGCATAATGTGACGCCGTCATGGCAAAGTCACCTCAATGTTCCGGATTCTTACTGAATCCGAAAGAGATTACCACGCTGCCCTCTCCTACGGCATGAACTTTCACGGCCTCATACATGAGTGTGAAGCTTCCAACCGCGTCAACCCCTTACCTGCAGTACCGAAATTCTGCAACCGCTGCTCAAGCACAGGCCACCTTGCCGAATTCTGCAGGGCCAAACCGGTCTGTCCCTCCTGCGGAGCCACCGACCATAAGCCCGCCAACTGCTCAAAGGCAAACGAACCACTCTGCAAAAATTGCGGCGGTACACACCCCGCTTTCCACCCTCGGTGCCCCAAGCGGCTGGAGGCACCGAAATCCGCTCAAGAGATCGCACCCGTGACTCTTGAAAAACCACCGACCCCATACGACCTGACAACCGACTCCAAGATCTTGATCGAGATCTTGGCCACAACAATCATGAACGCCGTCCCGACGGCCCGTGGCTTGGTCGCCGACACCTTAACTCACCTCGTCCCCTCCTTTTACGGATATAACTGCTCCGTAACTAGTGGCGCTGGCAACCGCGTCCACTTTGCATTCACCACCAAAAGACAAAATTAAGTCATGGACTTTCTTACCGGGACCGTGAATTGCCAAGGTCTAGCCAGCAAGCGACATCTTCTCAAACACCTTCTGCACTCCCAAAACATACAAGTACTTTCTATCACAGACACTCTTTTAAAGAACCCTCCTCGCTTCACTGGCTACACCACCTTCCACCTAGACAGGAACTTCTACTGTCACGGCAACGGACTCCTCGTCCGAAACGGACTCCCCGCGTCACCACACCCCCTCCCTGCACATCTGTCTCAACAGAACTTGGATTGCATAGCCATCGACATATCGTGGAATAATACCACGACGACAATCTTTTCCTACTACAAACATCCCAACCAACCACTATCAATCGACCTTCTCGAATATGCATCCTCTCTACCACGAGCCATAATAATGGGTGACTTAAATTCACGCAACACTATTTTCGGTGATACACACACCAACCTCAACGGCAGACTAGTCGCCGACCAACTCGTCTCAGTTCCCATCACACGGATTAGAAATAATAATCCAACCCTAGTAAGTCACCTTGGCTCCTCCATAGTCGATCATATAATCTGCACAGACAGATTAATCACTCTCGTGGACGACGAATGCTTTATATGCGACCCGATTACATCGGACCACGTTCCACTCCTGGTCAAAACCGCGTTACACAACCCAATACCACCACCTTCAACGAATTTCACTTTTCGCGATTTTAAAAAAGCCGATTGGAATTCCTTTGCAAACCACGTCTCTACCAATTTACCACAACCAGTCATTCATCTGAATACTGATGACATAGATAATCACGCAGAAGAATTCCAATCCCTCCTAATCGATGCACAAGACATCGCCGTCCCCCTCACCACCGTACACAACAACTTTCATGCCCTTCCCCAAAGAATTTTGCAAAAAATCCGTCAGAAAAGACAGTTATACAGGTTATACGTCCGCACTCGAGATCCTGCAGTCAAAACACAATGGAACCGTCTCAACGCCCAGGTTCGGCAAGAAATCAATGCGGAAAAGCAGAGAAAATGGAAGGCCGATACAGCCGGACTGGACTTCAGACAAGGACGCGTGTTTTGGCAAAAATTCTACCGCCTCGTCGGCCTCAAGAGAAAGGTAGAATCACATCTCGAAGTGCAAGGACAGAAGATCTACACATCCGAAGACAAAGCTACCGCCTTCAAAAATAACCTACAAACTTTCTTTTCACCACACGATAACCCCCAATTTCTCAGGGACTTTGCCGTCGAAACCGACCTCATGACTCGAAATATCACTCGAAGTCCACATGCACACATCCCACCAGATGAGAACTCTCCGCTTCTTTCACCATTTACAATCGAGTTCAGCTGGCGTGCCGAGCGGGGAGAAACAGTGCCCCACGGCACGACGGAATCTCGAGGCAGGCACTAAAAAACCTACCAAAAGAGATCTTCCCTCCGCTCTGTGCCCTGCTGAACGCCTGCCTGGCATTTTCTTATTTTCCTCGTTGTTGGAAATCAGCCAACGTAGTTATCATCCCCAAACCCGGCAAAGACCCCACAAAGCCTGAATCTTACCGCCCTATTTCATTAATCAGCGTCCTAGGTAAGGTCTTTGAACGCTTGTTGAAAGAACGAATCTGGGACTTCTGTACTGAAAATAATATAATTCCGGAATTTCAATTCGGATTCAGGCAGGGCCACTCTTGTCAGAACGCCACCACCAACCTTCAAACAATCGTCACCCGAGCTTTAAATCAACGACGCTGTTCTGCCGCCATCCTCATGGACGTTCAGAAGGCCTTCGATCAAGTCTGGCACGCCGGACTAGTGAGAAAGCTACAGAGCATCCGATTGCCAAACCAAATCGTCAAATTATTATACTCCTATCTCACCGACCGATCGATCAGCGTCAAAGTTGTTTATAGCATATCCGACTCTTTTACTCCCCAAACTGGCGTTCCGCAGGGCTCGATACTCGCTCCTCTATTATATATCATTTATACGTATGATATACCTGTCCCACGACATCTCCGTGATAACGTCCAACTATAAGCGGATGATACCGCACTAATTATTTCTGCCACAGATATTCGCTTTCTCAACATTCGATCCCAAAATCTACTGACCCAATTTTCTAATTGGTGCAGGAAATGGCGGGTGACTCTGAACTCTCGAAAAACACAAGCCATCGTCTTCCAACACCCTGATACCATGAGCGAACGACTCCTTCCTACAAACTTCCGCCTCGTGCTCTGGGGGGATCGACTCGAAATCCGTAGAGAAGTCGTCTATTTGGGAGTGAAATTTACTTACACTCTCAACTGGACGCCCGACCTAATGGACACTTTAAATAAAGTCCGACGGAGAGTTAATCTTCTCAAGGCGCTCGGCGGCACATTCGGACGCACACACCCTACCACCTTACTTCATACGTATAAAACATATATCCGCCCAATAATCGACTATAGAGCAAACGTCTACTGCACCCTTCCCAACCATCTTGACAAAAGATTACGTACTTGCGAGCAGTCAATTCTAAGATACTGCCAATACAAGGCTCCATACTCGCCCACCAACACAGTTTATGTCAATATCGACATCGAACCCATCCCGTCTCGGTTAAATGCACGATATGTTAATCGCACTATCGAGTCAGGCAGCGATATTTCTAAAAACACCTTACTCACACCGTTGCCACTGATTGATTGATAATCTAGTTAAAATTCTTTAGTTTTTTTTTTGTTATAAACTGGTCTGGTCACATTTTTCCACCTATCCCGATTGACTATCCCTACCGCGAAGATAGTTTTATTCCGTGGACTACCGTGATAGATAATTATTGTTTTACTGCTGCTTACCGCATAATTACAAAACTGCTTATACCGCTTCCACTGTTATTAACTAATTGCATTTGCTTGCTTACACCTGTTTTATTGTGTTATTGCTCACATTCTTTAATACCGACAAATTTCGCATGGTGCATAATAACATGAGGCTTGAACACATTTGCTTACTGTTGATATATTGAAATGATTCGGTACCGCTTGATCAGAAATTGTTGAATATTAATCTGTAAGTGTATACATTAAGTAAGTCTTGTAATATACCAATAAATACGATCAGTGTCGTTCTTAATATCCCGTAGCATCACCGTTTAAGGTTTATAGGTTTTGTAGGTGTGTTAAATTCAACGAGACCCCTGGAATTTTCCGTAACCTCCATCTGAGGCTACCTGGAACTCTTGACGCCGAGGGTCAAGGGGCCGTGGAGTAAACCACGTAAAATAATCTGGCGCCCGAGCATTTGTTTCACAAAACTTTGCATCAAGGGTGTCCAAAGTGACGCGTCAGTCGCTAAGAGCCTGCGCGAGAGGTGAAGGAGGACGAAGCGACAAGGAAAGCGCGTCACAATATGTATAATACATTTTAAATATACAACAGTGAAAGTGCAACCAAATTCATTTTATTCATCCTTCTAATTCATCTACGTTACAACACATTTTATCACGTTAGTGGTTGGTCCTTTGTAGTCAATATAGAAGTGAACAACCTTCCCGCTTTTTGCGAAATCGCTAAAATAAAAACGAAAACGCGAAACAATAATGATGGATACTTTCAAAAAAAGAAAACACAAACCTCGTATTGTTCAACTTCCATATTCTCAATTGTTATTTCCTTCTCTACTCTACTTGTTGATGGTTCATTAATATCTGTTTCCTTTGGAGAATTGAAATATTTTGCTAAGAGTTCAGGTAATGCTACCTGACGATGAAATTTGAGGGCAATTTCACTAGTTCGAAATAAATATCTTCTTTGCTCCTTTATGGAAAATTTTGACATTTGTTCATATGTGGGGTGAATAAATATCCTCTAAGAAGAATGAGGAATGAGTTGAGGATGGCTCAACAAACTCTTGTTGATTGGACTAGCTTCTGCAGAGAAGTAGTTTTTGATGCGTCTGTTTCAAAAGCCTCTAAAATTGGAGGTCTATCTATTTTTACATAAACTATTTTTTTTTGCATTACATGTATGGTCTCATTTTAAAATATGGAGGACATCAAGTTGATGGTGCTTGGGTATTTGGAGGATATGAGAGAGGTTCTGGGGCGATATTTATGGTTGTTGTGGAGAATCGCACAGCAGATATTCTCTTGAAAATAATAAAGATTATATTGAGGATGGGACAACTATTTACTCAGATTGTTGGAGAGCATATGATGGTTTGAAAGATTTGAAACAATATAATCATTTAACTGTCAACAATTCTATAAATTTTAAAGATCAGGAAACTGGTATCCATACAAATTCCATTGAGACTTCATGCTAATATTCTATATTTCAAATATCATTATAATCATATTTTTAGGGCTTCAATTCGATACAAATCTTTTTTTTTAAATCCCCACTTGCCTTTATGGACAATTTTGACATTTGTTCATATGTGGGTGAATAAATATCCTCTAAGAAGAATGAGGAATGAGTTGAGGATGCCTCAACAAATCCTTGTTGATTGGACTAGCTTCTGCAGAGAAGTACTTTTTGATGCGTTTGTTTTAAAAGCCTCTAAAATTGGAGATGTGGGAATGATGTAAGTACCTATCTATTTTTACATAAACTATTTTTTTGCATTACATGTATGGTCTTATTTTAAAATGTAGGGGACATCAAGTTGATGGTGCTTGGGTATTTGGAGGATATGAGAGAGGTTCTGGGGCGATATTTATGGTTGTTGTGGAGAATCGCACAGCAGATATTCTCTTGAAAATAATAAAGATTTGTAATGATATAAATTCATTACTATAAATATCGATCCAAGTAACCAGTTAATGCAGCGATGACGAGGTACCCCACCAGAACAACAAAGTCCCCACGCCAAGATGCGCACGAAGAATCGACAGTGGAAAGGAAGGAGACTTCCACCACCACCGCTAAAATGTATATAAAAATGCAAGCCAACAGACAAGACGATAACTTGGTTCACGGACTCCAGCTCCTACATGTTCAGCCGCCTCCAGTGCGAAGCGTAGGTCGAAGGTACTGACTTTAACCTTATACGCTTTACACAATTCACCGTGGAGTGTTGTACTAAGTCGAAGTATTGATTCGACTTTTATACATCACTCACTCGAACGGCCGTTGGTTTCTGGTATTGACGGAAACGAAAACGATTGTTCAAACTGTTAGAATAATTTCGGTGCGGTATTGACGCATCGAAAACTCTACAGTATCTCTATAGGGTTTGCTAACGTTGAGATGGGTATTGACCATCTGTAAACGATCGCGCTAAATGTTAGTATAATTCTGGTGTGGTACTGACGCGCCGGAATAACTACATCCCTATACCACCGAGAGAGTCGTTAAGTTGGGAATTGACTAATTATAAACGATATACTCACATCTGGTGACAATAACCGAAAGAGTATTGATCTATCGGTTGTTCTCAACTTTGGCTGTCTGAACAATTCGTAGGACCGAGAGAATCCCGTATACCACAGTGGAAATTTCGAGTCGTTATACCAACCTGCCTACAGTTCGTCAGTACACATCGGTCGACGGAGGAGTACGGATCGTCGGAACGTGATTTTCAATATAATTACGCACCACAGTAGTATATATAGAATATTGTAGTTTAGTTTAATTTTATCTTTGTAAATAATATTTCTTTATAGCAATAAATCAATTAATTTAATCGAACTCTGTCTCCTTTGGGCTTACCTGGGCAATACGCATTACAGATTATATTGAGGATGGGACAACTATTTACTCAGATTGTTGGAGAGCATATGATGGTTTGAAAGATTTGAAACAATATAATCATTTAACTGTCAACCATTCTATAAATTTTAAAGATCAGGAAACTGGTATCCATACAAATTCCATTGAGACTTCATGGTAATATTCTATATTTTAAATATCATTATAATCATATTTTTAGGGCTTCAATTCGATACAAATCTTTTTTTTTAAATCCCCACTTGCCTTTATGGACAATTTTGACATTTGTTCATATGTTGGTGAATAAATATCCTCTAAGAAGAATGAGGAATGAGTTGAGGATGCCTCAACAAATCCTTGTTGATTGGACTAGCTTCTGCAGAGAAGTACTTTTTGATGCGTTTGTTTTAAAAGCCTCTAAAATTGGAGATGTGGGAATGATGTAAGTACCTATCTATTTTTACATAAACTATTTTTTTGCATTACATGTATGGTCTTATTTTAAAATATAGAGGACATCAAGTTGATGGTGCTTGGGTATTTGGAGGATATGAGAGAGGTTCTGGGCGATATTTATGGTTGTTGTGGAGAATCGCACAGCAGATATTCTCTTGAAAATAATAAAGATTATATTGAGGATGGGACAACTATTTACTCAGATTGTTGGAGAGCATATGATGGTTTGAAAGATTTGAAACAATATAATCATTTAACTGTCAACCATTCTATAAATTTTAAAGATCAGGAAACTGGTATCCATACAAATTCCATTGAGACTTCATGGTAATATTCTATATTTTGAATATCATTATAATCATATTTTTAGGGCTTCAATTCGATACAAATCTTTTTTTTTTAAATCCCCACTTGCCTTTATGGACAATTTTGACATTTGTTCATATGTGGGTGAATAAATATCCTCTAAGAAGAATGAGGAATGAGTTGAGGATGCCTCAACAAATCCTTGTTGATTGGACTAGCTTCTGCAGAGAAGTACTTTTTGATGCGTTTGTTTTAAAAGCCTCTAACATTGGAGATGTGGGAATGATGTAAGTACCTATCTATTTTTACATAAACTATTTTTTTGCATTACATGTATGGTCTTATTTTAAAATATAGAGGACATCAAGTTGATGGTGCTTGGGTATTTGGAGGATATGAGAGAGGTTCTGGGGCGATATTTATGGTTGTTGTGGAGAATCGCACAGCAGATATTCTCTTGAAAATAATAAAGATTTGTAATGATATAAATTCATTACTATAAATATCGATCCAAGTAACCAGTTAATGCAGCGATGACGAGGTACCCCACCAGAACAACAAAGTCCCCACGCCAAGATGCGCACGAAGAATCGACAGTGGAAAGGAAGGAGACTTCCACCACCACCGCTAAAATGTATATAAAAATGCAAGCTAACAGACAAGACGATAACTTGGTTCACGGACTCCAGCTCCTACATGTTCAGCCGCCTCCAGTGCGAAGCGTAGGTCGAAGGTACTGACTTTAACCTTATACGCTTTACACAATTCACCGTGGAGTGTTGTACTAAGTCGAAGTATTGATTCGACTTTTATACATCACTCACTCGAACGGCCGTTGGTTTCTGGTATTGACGGAAACGAAAACGATTGTTCAAACTGTTAGAATAATTTCGGTGCGGTATTGACGCATCGAAAACTCTACAGTATCTCTATAGGGTTTGCTAACGTTGAGATGGGTATTGACCATCTGTAAACGATCGCGCTAAATGTTAGTATAATTCTGGTGTGGTACTGACGCGCCGGAATAACTACATCCCTATACCACCGAGAGAGTCGTTAAGTTGGGAATTGACTAATTATAAACGATATACTCACATCTGGAGACAATAACCGAAAGAGTATTGATCTATCGGTTGTTCTCAACTTTGGCTGTCTGAACAATTCGTAGGACCGAGAGAATCCCGTATACCACAGTGGAAATTTCGAGTCGTTATACCAACCTGCCTACAGTTCGTCAGTACACATCGGTCGACGGAGGAGTACGGATCGTCGGAACGTGATTTTCAATATAATTACGCACCACAGTAGTATATATAGAATATTGTAGTTTAGTTTAATTTTATCTTTGTAAATAATATTTCTTTATAGCAATAAATCAATTAATTTAATCGAACTCTGTCTCCTTTGGGCTTACCTGGGCAATACGCATTACAGATTATATTGAGGATGGGACAACTATTTACTCAGATTGTTGGAGAGCATATGATGGTTTGAAAGATTTGAAACAATATAATCATTTAACTGTCAACCATTCTATAAATTTTAAATATCAGGAAACTGGTATCCATACAAATTCCATTGAGACTTCATGGTAATATTCTATATTTTAAATATCATTATAATCATATTTTTAGGGCTTCAATTCGATACAAATCTTTTTTTTTAAATCCCCACTTGCCTTTATGGACAATTTTGACATTTGTTCATATGTGGGTGAATAAATATCCTCTAAGAAGAATGAGGAATGAGTTGAGGATGCCTCAACAAATCCTTGTTGATTGGACTAGCTTCTGCAGAGAAGTACTTTTTGATGCGTTTGTTTTAAAAGCCTCTAACATTGGAGATGTGGGAATGATGTAAGTACCTATCTATTTTTACATAAACTATTTTTTTGCATTACATGTATGGTCTTATTTTAAAATATAGAGGACATCAAGTTGATGGTGCTTGGGTATTTGGAGGATATGAGAGAGGTTCTGGGGCGATATTTATGGTTGTTGTGGAGAATCGCATAGCAGATATTCTTTTGAAAATAATAAAGATTATATTGAGGATGGGACAACTATTTATTCAGATTGTTGGAGATCATATGATGGTTTGAAAGATTTGAAACAGTATAATCATTTAACTGTCAACCATTATATAAATTTGAAAGATCAGGAAAACCAAAGAAATTGAAGTTATCATATGAGAGGGGATAGATAAAGAAAGGGTTAGGAAAACCCTGGAATTTATTGGAAGAAGGGAGGGGACTATATGAAAATTGATGGTCAAAGGAAACGAAATGGGTAGGGACACGGCGACGGAGGCCCTGTTGATTAGAACGGGCGGTATGACTTCCTAAAGAAAAGAAAATCACAGGTGAACATGGAGGGCCTAGGAATCAGAATAGAACACGTTAAAAAAACAAATGAGGGGGACCGTTCGGTAAAGGAGCAACGGAGAAACTGAGGTGAGAACTAAATGAAAAGTTTGGATGCATCTCAATGTCGGTAAGAAACAGGGAGGTGATCTTGAACATTTTGGATATTGATCCGTCGGTGGAGGCTGCAGAGCTGAAGGTCGCAGTAAGTCGTTGCATGGGGATAAAAGAAGAGAATATAACCGTAAAAAATATAAGGGAAAATAGGGGAGGCGGCCAAATTGGAACGGTGGCCGTCAGGACTGAGAAAGCTGAGATTCTGCGGGGATACAAAACCGTAAAGGTCCACTAGAGCCACTGCGATATCAAGGAAAGGTTAATTCCTGTTACATGCCGTTGCCTGGAATATGGCTATGGTACTTACCAGTGCAAGGGGGAGGACAGATGCAGAAAATGCTTCAGCTGCATCAAGGAAGGTCATCGGGCACATGCGTGTTCCAACGCGGCGTATTGCCTGTCGTGTCAGAAGTAGGTCACCGGATGGACACAATGAGGTGACCGAAATATAGGTATTGGGTGTATGGAAAGGATACACAGGCACCAACTAGGTTCGTATGTTCTGTATGAGAGGTCGGGCAAACACGAATAGCGTCAAACGCTATTTACGTTCCGCGCTATTTGACATGCGCAGGCGAAAATATTTTCCGATTTACGCAAATAACGTTAACGCAAAACAATAATTCCGTAAGTTTAACGGAAGGAGTTATTGATAATTGGGGTAGCCGATTGTATCTGAAATCCGAACACGTGTTTTGCCGTGTGTCAATTGCTGTTAGTATATTGTGTTATAAATTAGTAGCTACAAAATGCATATAATTAGTTTTTTGTCAAGAGGTAAATTACAAAAGTGATATTATTAATTTTTTATCGAGGTAATTAAAAATATGTATTGAACTAAAACAAAAAACAATTAGTTAGGTGGACTAATAACGGTAAATTTGGGTTTCGTAAAAACCTGCATTGAAAACAAACTTACTACTTTATTTATTTTGTAGGTACCAAATCATGGAGAAAAAAAGAACGAGGTTCAATTATGACGACGATTTATGTTTGTTTAGGGCAGTTTTGCAAGAAAATCCCCTAAAAGAACCAGAAAAGTGGAAGTTGGTTCAGGAGCATTTTGAAGAGCAGCTGTGGGAATGAATTTTCTCTAAGATTCCTTAAGGACCATCTATAGTTGCTTCTCGAGATTTTCTTTAAAAAGGACCATAGTAACCAAGTAAGGTATGAGCATTGGTTTAAAGATCAAATTCTAATTAAAGGACAATCTTTTGTCACTTGTGTACTGTATGTTAGCCATTTAATTCAATTAACTTTACATTTCAGATCTGGAATAGAAGAAAATTATTCCGAAAAGGATCATTTATTGCTGGAAATCGCTTCATTATGCCATCAATTCCAAAAAAGAAAAAAAGAGTTTCCAAGGAACAGCAAATTGCCAAATTAGGCAAAGATGCCAGAGAATTATTTGCGCAAGCAGGGCAAGAACAAGTGGCTGAAATATCATTGAAAGGAGGAAATGATTATACACTTATGAGTATTGATCAGGATTGCCAAGGTTTCACTTACACCTACCTAATTCTGCACGAGTACAAAATGCTGTTAGTTATTTACCATAGCACTTCAGGTTTATTTACTGATGTATGATAGTACATACGTATTTAAAATTTATGTATTTTTTCAATTACATTATTATTATTCATAATACATTTTTAGAAATGCATGTCAAGACAATAGAAGCCATGAAAATAGTAGTGGAACTATACGAAGAAACTGAAGCAACAGGCTTTCAACAACCTGAAATTTTAGTACAAAAAGCCGAAATTCTGCCAGAAGATCCACCTCTCAATTTACTAAAACGGAAATCAAGAGTGTTAAGTAAATATCTTATTTTTGTTTATAATAAATTATAAATTTTCAGTTCGAAAATTAGATACAAGTTAGAAGACAAAGAGAGGGTGCTATTAGCTTACTATACAGTGGTTTGTGTGCTATTAACCCAGATATTGCCACCATCCTTTATAAGACGAGTAGTGCGTGGATTCCTATCTTATGTTTTGTTTAAGTTTACTATATAAGTCGAAGATGTAGCTAGGTAAAGAATTGCAGAATACCATAAACAACGTGTACGTGACTAAACAATCAGTTTTTCTTAGTATTTGGTGAGTGAACGTTAGATTAAATTTTTTTATGTGCACGTTTTCGTGAATATGGCAAATTCAAAGTAAGTAAAAACATGTTTATTGTGAATTTATTACCGAAAAATCGATATAATTTGGAAACGTAGTAACTTTTATCCCGTTAATGAGTAATATTGATTGGTTATTTTTGTTAGACTTCTTTGAAAGTGTAATGTGATAGATGTTCTTTTTATAGGACAGTGGCAAAAAATAGTAAACAAGTATAATTTTAGTGATGTTCTTTTTAGAGGACGGTGACAAAATGTAAGTAGTAAGTATTATATATTTTTTCGGAAATCGCTGGAAGAAACCGCTCAAACTGTATGAATTATTGGAAGAAATTGAAAACTTAGATAGGGAAGTACCTTCAGAAATAATCATATTTCCACCAGAGAATGCTACCGTCGACATTACCGATGAAGATTCTGGGGACGAGAATGAAGTTTCAGTAAATAATTTACCTGGAAGCCACCTGCGTGCGGATGTTGAAGTTCTAGAGAGTGTGGACATGGATGAACTGTCTCAAAAGAATTCATCTAATTGGATGGGAGGGGAACTGGAAAGTGATATTCCATCAGAAGCAAGTAGTAGCCGGAGTACAAGCGCATCCAATGGACCAAAAGTTAATAAAGTGCAAAATGACTTAAAATAATCAAGAAGCAACAACATTTCAAGTAAAAAACAAAAAATCAACAATTGGAAGTTGGACTACACGAGAGTGGTTGCAACCTTTGGAACCGGTGAACCAATACACACCCCTGGAATATTTCTGCTTGTTTTTTAGTAATTATATTTTCGAGCTTTTGGTAAATTTTAGTAACAAATATGCTTCAGCTAGAAATAAGATCGGAGATACAACAGAAAGTGAAATGAAATGCTTCCTAGGTGTTTTGTTACTCAGTGGATATACTTCTCCTCCAAGACGCGAAATGTATTGGGAAAACACGAAAGGTACCAATAACATTTTAGTAAGTGAAGCAATATCAAGAAATCGTTTCAGATATATTATGGAAAATTTGCATTGTTGTGATAACCAAAACCTAAACCAAAGTGACAAATTTGCAAAGATTCGCCCTTTAGTGGAATCATTGAAACATAAATTTTTAGATATACCTCCACCTCAGGAAGATTTATTGCTGATGATACATACACATCTTATCGATTTATCTGCCTAAATATACGCTGTTATCCTTTCAGTTCCGTTTAGTTTATTTTTGCGTTTTTATTAGTTAAAGAGTTTGAATAGAGTGGGACTTTTTGAAATTCTTTTTCGGTGTTGTTTTCCAGTTCGGCCTGAGGGTAACGAGGGACAACATTGAAGTTGGCACTTCTGTTCAATACTCTTCCCAAATCCTTTCCTTAAAACAATCGATTATTTAGCGGATATGACTCGTGATGAGTACCTATTACTCTAGTGCAAATAATGGATGGCTAATGTTGGACCATCTTTATACCATCCAACTTTGAAGCTTTTTCTCTCTTTTTTCTTCTTTCTTATCCCGATTACGACGTTTCAACACCAATAGGTGTTGGAATTTTTCTTTGTATCTCAAATAACCCTTCAGGTTATGTTTTTAGCGGTAATGGTATGCTATATTATCATTGAGTATGCAGTACTCCGAACTGGACGTTTTGTGTGTTTTGGGTTCAACTGTCATCGTCGGGTGAAATGGTTTAGCTCTTCTGGTCCTAGTGTTGATCTAGATGTGTTGGAAAACGAGACTTGCTTTGCTGCTAAGGGGATGCAATTTCAACTTCTTGGTAGTCCCCTTCACCTTGACTCCTCTTCTAGTTTAATATTGGTCTGGATGAGTTTGGATCATGTAGCTTGGGGTGGGGTGAGTAGTTTTAATTCTTGTCGGATTGTCCAGTACCCTGTATAAAAGTCTGGTCATGTATCTTGTCGGGTTGTCCAGTACCCTGTATAAAAATCTGGTCATGTATGTTGTTCAGGTTACCCTTATAGACATACATTCCACAGTATTTCTCTGACACTGCTACGAATAGGTTCGATTAAGTGTTGGTGCGATTAAATACGTGTGCAGTTTTTTACCTGAACGATAAGTACATTTTGTTAATTATTTTTTTAGCTATTAGCCATATTTTGTTATTAACCTTATTAACCAACAGGGGGGTCAAGCTCCAACATATGATACAACAAATAGCTATAGATCATCCGATAAAGGGCCGTACTTTGTTTATTTAGAACATCTTGATAAGAACTTAGGTAGGCTTTTTCCGATCAAGATAGGATATGTTTTGCAGGAATCACCACAATTCAAAAAAGATGTTTTAGATATAAAATCAATAGGTCTTAAAAGAGTAAAAGTTGAATTTCAGTCACACACGTTAGCGAATTCTCTTATAGAACATGAAATAATTAAGAAAAACAATCTTATTGCATTTATTCCCAAATTTTATACACAAAAAAGGGCATTATTAGAGCAGTCGATACTTTTTTTGACGAAAAATTTATAATAAGTGAAATTGATTCAAGCGTACCGGTGGTAGAAGTAAAACGTATGAAACGTCGGGTAGTTAATTCAGAAACAAAAGAGATTTCATATGTAAACAGGCAAATGGTAATTATCACATTTTTAGGAAGAATTCCAGATACGGTAAAATTAAATCTTTGTAACTTTATCGTAGAACCCTATATATCACCTGTAGTGCAATGCTTTAATTGTTTGAGATATGGTCATACCGCTGCTCAATGCAAAGGTAAGCGTCGGTGTAAAAATTGTACTAAAGAACATGAACCCGATGTTAATTGTATAGAGCCAAGAATGTGTATTCACTGCAATAGTCTCGAACACATTTCTGTTTCAAGATATTGTCCGATATATACCAAGCAACGCAATATCAAAAAAACTATGGCTTTTCATGACGCATCGTTTAAAGAGGCAGAATTTTTAGTAGATAATCCATCTTATGCGAAAGTTGTGACAAATAATAGATTCGACATATTAAAAAATACAGATAATTTTCAACAACCAAGTAATCATAGACAAATAAGAAAAAGAAAACATATTTCTCCACCTGAAACACCAAAACCATCAGATTATTCCAAAATTATTCCGTCGACTTCACAATTGTCCTTAAAGATTCAATCTCAACCACCATATGTGTTAGTGAAAAAAACCACCAAATCCAGTTCCCTACCCTCCCTCCTTCTCTAGAGATGATTTCATAGTCTACCAACATAAAATAATTTCTCAAATTTCTACTTTTATTTGTAACTTAATAAAACAACAGGATCCAGTTGATGAAAATAAAATTAAAGATCATCTCAACTCAGTTTTTAGTAATAAAGACGAGAGTAATAGAATGGAATTCATTGATTTTAGTGAAGATGAACTATACTAAGGGCAATTTAAAAGTATTTCAATGGAATGCGAAATCAATACAAAACAAAAAAGGTAGTCTTCAAAATTTTTCGAGTGTTAATAAAATTGATATTACTATTTTATCTGAATTATGGTAGAAGCCAACAAATAATTTTACTTTAAAAGGATTTAGCTCTGTATTAAGATGCCGTGACGACGGTTATGGAGGTGTTGGTATTTTTGTAGCAAAATACTTGAATTTTAAGGAAATTGTTGTCAATCAAAATTTCAATACAAATTAGAGGTTTGTGCTGTAGAAATATGCGATGCAAACTTGAATTTTGTTTCCTTTTACAAGCCACCTAATGTAATTACTAATCAACGGGATTGGGTGAATTTATTCTCGCAGTTTTCATCCTCAACAATCATTTGCGGTGACGCAAACGCTCACTTTAGTTTATGGAGTCCTCACCCTGACGATCGTCAGGGTATAATATTATCCGAGGCAATAGATGACCTAGACACGGTTTTATTAAATGATGGATCTCCAACTAGAGTTACTCTCCCACACCAACATCCATCTGCAGTAGATATATCTGACATCACCACAAATGTGCAATAAAATCAACTGGGAAGTTACACAAGATGCTATGGGG
Source organism: Galeruca laticollis (assembly GCA_963921935.1). Lineage (NCBI taxonomy): Eukaryota > Metazoa > Arthropoda > Insecta > Coleoptera > Chrysomelidae > Galeruca > Galeruca laticollis. Next base: position 143,462,452 of record OY998181.1, read on the forward strand.
TCCGACCACTACCCAATTATTATGGAAATTCAAACAAACTCTGTACCTTGCGCAATTTCTCCATGCGCGAGATGGAACGATCTTTGGGCAGATTGGACATTGTTTCAACGTGTTTTAGAGCAGCACCTGAACCATTCGGACACAAATTCAATTTCAAATGATGATAAAGTACATACATTCTTTGAAATGGTTTCCAATGCTGCTAATGAATCAATCCCTATTAAAAAAGGATTCCAACCAACCATCCACCCCAAGACCTTATTGGTGGGATGATCAATGCACTAACGCCGCTAACGAACGGAAAAGACCTTTGTTGGCATATAAAAACCTAGGTAATTCAGACAATTATTTAACTTATAAAACGCAGCCGCCAAAGCTACAAAGCTTTTTAAATGCAAACAAAAACAGTGTTGGGTTGAGTACTTGAATAGTTTAAATAAAAGAACATCTTTGACTGAAATATGGAGCAAAGTGAAATCTATTAGTAATAAAAAGTTTACTAGAAAGAAAACTGTTATCACTCCAGAAATAATTGATGAATGTTTGGATCATCTAGCGCCACCCTTCGTTCCGAACATCTTTAGTTTCCCATCTTTCAATTTTCAGTCAAAATCCGATAGCTTGTCTATGCCTTTTCAAATGGTAGAGTTAGAACTAGCTTTAAAAAGTACTAAGAGCACTACACCGGGCACTGATCACTTCACGTACAGAATGTTATATAATATGCCTACCTCTGCGAAATTTTTGTTATTAGATATATTTAATGCTTGGTGGGTTAAACAAGAGTACTCAGAAAAATTAAAAGAAATAATAATATGTCTTATTCTAAAACCATTTAAGAGACCCGATTCGTATTCATCATTTCGCCCTATTTCATTGATGTCCTTCGTAACAAAAACATTCGAAAGAATGGTCAAATTAAGACTAGAACATTACGTAGAAATCAATGAATTGGCCCCAAATTCGCAGAGGACGTGGTACAATAGACGTTCTGACTCAACTTGTTTCCGATGTCCAAATTACATTCTCAAAAAATGGATATCTGCTTGGTTTATTCATTGATATGAAGGGGGCATATGATGTGGTGAATTTGAACACACTAGCTTCGAAAGTGGGAAAAATTGGTATCAATTCTAAGGTATGCGCTAACATTGTAGAACTTTTCAAAAATAGAAAAATTTTCTTAAGAGATCATAACAATGTAATTACATGGTCCAAAATTAGTCAATACGGGTATTCCGCAGGGGTCTATTTTGAGCCCCTTCTTAATATATACACGGCAGAATTGCATGACATTTTTGACGAAAGGATTAAAGTTATTCAATACGCTGATGATATTTGTATTTACGTATCTCATAGTACTTATGGGGAGTGTCTGAAAGATCTAAAATATGTTGTTTACTGCGTCGAAGGATGGCTACACGATCTTGGTTTTAGTCTCGTATCTGAGAAGTCGGCGGTCATGTGCTTCACAAGGCACCGGCTTCATCTGGCGGACTCAATTACCATTAAAGATATAACGCTTCCAGTCGTCGATAATTATAAATATCTTGGAATTATCCTTGATAACAAATTACTTTGGTCTAGTCATATCAAACACATGAAAGAAAGGTGCGAGAAAGGTTTAAACATTCTTCGCACTGTCACAAAAACTAAGTGGGGTGCTGATCCAAATATATCTCTCATCTTCTACAGATCTTACATACGCTCACACATAGACTATGGGTGCACTCTATATGGTTCCGCTTCACATAGTAATTTGCTAACTCTCGACAGAGTACAATATAAGGCTATCCGCATCTCATTGGGAGTTATGAAATCGTCACCATGTCATTTAATTCTGACGGAAGCTTAAGAACCGCCATTAAATCTAAGACTGAAATATTTAGCAAACAAACAAGTAATAAAATATCGATCATTTAACGCAAAAAACAGCTACCTTGAGTGTGCAAGATCTAGTTAATACTTTTTGGGCAAAAAGAAGTTCCCCTCCATTAGCGAGCGCTTTTATTGATACAGATAAAATAGTGAAAATCAAAACTAGTCCAAATTATCCTATCTATATGTGTCAATATGAAGCTATTATTTTCAAACCTTGCATCATTTATCCCTCATATACCGACTATCCTACCCTCAATAACACAATCTTGAATCCATACTACAGACTCATAACAAAGATGCCATTATGTATACGGACGGTTCTAAGGATGAATACGGAACAGGTTCCGCGTTTTTTGTCGCTAGTAATAATATAGTTAAACATTTCCGGAACAAAAACGTTTGCTCAGTATTCACTGCAGAAGCAACGGCAATTGAAAAGGCGCCTGGAGGGGACAGTGCCAGGATTAGTCTTAATTAGTGACTCCAAGTCTGTTCTAGAGGCTTTGAATAGCTCACCATTAATACAATATAAAAATGAAATAATTTTCAGTATAAAAAAACTACTTTTTCATCTCTATACCAAAAATGTGAAAATATATTTTATTTGGAAAAAGGCACATGTTGGCGTTATAGGCAATGAAAGGGTAGATAACGAAGCTAAAAAAGCTTGCAGAATTGACAATGTCAATGTACCTTTAGTACCATTCCACGATGTTACTAACGAATGTAAGAAACTCCTTATGAATGAATGGAAAACGGTCTATACGAAAGCGGCATCAAAATCTAACAATCATTACTTTAAAATCCATCAGTCGTTACCTAATAATATCTCACATTACTCTTTCCCTTATGTCAGCAAAGCTTACACTTGCATTATATCTCGATTAAAATTGAACCATGGCCGATTCCCGGCTCATCTTTATAAAATTGGTGTGGTGAGATCACCATATTGCAGTTATTGTGATAATGATGAGATCGCAGATACAAATCATTTGTTTTTTGGTTGTAAAAATAACAAACAGGCGTCAGACCTTTTCTTACGAGATCTACATCAATATAATATACAACTACCAACTTGTATCACATCTCTGTTAGATACAGGAAATAAGAATATATTCGATTTAATTGTGAAATTTGTCAAAACAACTAATATTGATATATAATTAATGTGTTTTCAAATGAAACTCAAGGTCTCTAGTTAATTCCACAATATAATACAAGTTATTGAAAATTCTAAAAAATTGACAATTGTTTCGATAAATCAATATCATCGTCAAACAATTGTCAATTTTTTAGAATTTTCAATAACTTGTATTATATTGTGGAATTAACTAGAGACCTTGAGTTTCATTTAAAAACACTAATATGAGCATATTCCACGAAGTAAGGGTCGAGACAGTCAATAATTAATGTATTTATTCGTATCAGAAAGTATGTGGCAAATAGCGAGAGCTGATGCCATTGCTACCAACACACACGCGCACAGACATACATTCAATTTGTCTATATCTTGTCTAATCATATAAAAATGTTATCTTGACAGATGCTTTATTCTGTTAGGGAGTTATATAAAGCTTCCTTGGATTTGTTCCGAAATTATATCGATATCGAATGATTTTTTTTTTCTTCCCTCTTTCTATCTTACCTAAAACTTGCTTACATCAGTAATGTTTATTGGATTTGTTCCAAAATTATATCTATATCGAATGATTTTTTTTCTTCCCTCTTTCTATCTTATCTGAAACTTGTTTACATCAGTAATGTTTATTTTATTGTTAAGAGGTTCAATATTTTAGGCTATTTAATTGTATTATTTTATTCATCAAGTAAAAATCTATTTATTTTTTAAGTTATCTTACCATGTTGGTAATTTACTGATTCAAGGATCAGCAATATTTCATGTTTCTGTTGTAACAAATGATACTCTTAACGATTCGCATAGGCATACCTGCTTCGGGTTCTTTCCTTTATAGAGCATAGTCAAATTTTTTTTCCTTTTTCTCTTCATTACTTTAGTTACTGTTTCAAAAAGGAATTTTTTTGGATCTTCATTTAAAAAAACGAAGTGGCCGTTGCATAATGCTGCAATTCTGTGTACGCAATTAGTAAAATCGTTAATCCTTAAAATCTGTAAGTTCGATCGCTCGGAAGGTAACCCTTTACAGATCGTAAATAAATGAAATTCTAACAGTTGTTCTGTATTTTTCTAACTTTCGATCGGCACTACGTTAGGGGCCTAACTTCACTTCAGACTGTCAGGTGTTAAATAGACTGAAATAGGTTTGATGATAAATGATAATAATACATTGTAGAAGTTTTTCATTTGATATAATACAAAATGAAGTAAGAAATCATTATTTTTCATGCTGTTGTACATTATAATGTTATTTTTTTAAAACAATACTGTTGAAATTTTATGATTTTTAAATGTTATCAAATATTTATGTTTTCAATGTTCCTAATGTGTAAACATTTTCTAGTTGTAAAAAGCCAAGACAACAAAAAACCAGGAACACCAGTTTGTAACAGTATCATATATATTTAAGTTTTATGGAAAATGATTATTATTTTAGAAGCAATACGTTAAATCCAGCAATTGGGGCCAATTATTTGCACATAAAGTGGAAGGAACTTACAAATTTGTTGAATTCTGCTGGAGATGGGACTCAACTAACAACCAAAGAGTGGAAGAAGGTACGTAATATATTTATATCAGTTTAAAGTCTATCATGGCATTTTTTAGAGATTTATTGATTGGAAATATGCAGTAAGACAAAAATACCGAAAAATCGTGGATGAAAGAAAAAAAAATGGTTCTGGTCCATGCTCAGACATTAAATTAAATTCAATTGAAGAGCTAAGAATTAAATAAACCGGAATATACAATTTTGGAAAGTATTCCAGAAATTGAAGAGAATATAATTGTAGAATGTATACCAAGTGATATTGAGAAAGATAAAGTAAATAAGGAACCCTTTTGCAATCCAGAAAATTCTGAATTGAATATTAATATTCAAACTCCATCTAGACAAAACTTAAAAGCCAAACTTAACAAAAAACACCTACTAGAATTAAACCATTATCACTATTAAGTGAACAGTTGTTTCAATCAAACAATGTGTAGAAAATTCACTAGTACTAATTAAAACATTGGATACTTTTTGTCAGGAATATATTCAAGTAGAAAATTCCAAACTTGAATTTGAAGTTGCTAAATTCAAATTCCGAATTTAAATTTGACTTCTGATTTCAATAATTAACTTAAGGAATTTTTTGAAACATTTTTTAAAATTCTTATAATGAATGTTGTTTTTGGTTTTCTTGAGTATAATGATTATTTATTTTCAGCAATTTTAAGGGCATAATAAAACATTTATAAATGTTTAAAAGTGTATATGTATTATATTTTTTATTTTGTTCTTGAGTTTGAAAAATAAATGTTTATTTTTATACAACTACATAGTTTTAATATTGAACATATTTTTTAATAACTAAAGGATTTTATTATTTCAATTCTCAAAATTGTGGCGTACATACTCATTTCTAACGCCGTTCTTGTAGGACATCATTCAAATCTCGTACATCTGAAAAATATTAATAAGCTAGTTTTTTCAGATAATAGGTGTAAATAATATAAAACTTACCCAATACATAATCAAAAGGATTTTCTTTGTATTCAATTTCCTCTTCTGAGATTTCAAGCCTTGTACTGAAAAATTTAAAGGAAATTAATTATGCTTCTCCAAAATTGTTACCACTAACCCAAAATGTTATAAAATTCCAAAGTATTGTAATGAACGAACCCAATGAAGCTTCAGGTGCCTTGAAGAAGAATATCGACATTAAGTTGAACTATCGAAAACTGATTGAGTCTGTTTTAGCATTGACACTACTAATAAATAGAAAACGCATTGGGTACATTCATTACCTAAAAACCGAGACTTATAATTCAACAGTCAGTGAAAACCAACAAACCGAGTTTCTAGATTGTCTTTCAAAATCTGAACAAACTTTTTGCAAGAATTACAAAAGAGTAGTGACAGGTGGAAAAAGAAGCAGACCTTTAGCAATTTTATTTCCACCGGACCTTCAGAAATTTATTGAACTTCTAAGTTTCCGAAGTATTTGTGTGTCTGGTACCGATCGGTATTTATTTGGTAATCCTAACACAGAGCTGTGGTTGAGTGGCTATCATATTGTGAAAAAGATGGCGACGAAAGCTGATGTATCGGACACAACTCTATTTTCATCAACTCGTTTAAGGAAATAAATTGCCACAGTATTGCAAGCAACCAATAATAAGGACGATGAAATGAAACAGTTCGCTACTTTCATGGGACACACCAGGAAAACATATGAATCGTATTATAGGTAATTATAAATTTCACTTTTTCATCGTTTTTATCAATGACTATTTAAAAACTACATTCACTTGTGTTTTATCAAGTATAATGATGTACTTTATTTAGTCGTGAATAATGAATCATAATTCACAGGATACAAATAAATGAAAATTTAAGTTTATTTATATAAAAATACATCTGACGAAAAAATAAAGATTTTCTTACATCGTAGGGGATCGAACCTATATGTTTAAAATAGATTTGGGGTTTAAAATCTTAATTTCATTGCCTTTGTTCCTATTAAGCAAGTAGTACTACATTTTTTATTTAAAAAAATTAATGTGTAGTACAAAATAGTATATTAAAGTATAAGTGGATAAAGAGGTCTTTCAAACACGCGCGATTTTTCAAGCACGACGGCGCAGCCGGAGTGCTCGAAATAGAGCAAGTGTTTGAAAGACCAGTTATCCACGAATACTTTACGATATTTTTTTTATTGGTGCACTTTGAAATCATAAAATGTTTTTATTATATTATTACTACAAAAAAATGGAAGTCCGTTCTCGATGCCCAGCCAAGTTTCGTGAAAGTCCATCCTAAATAGTATTTATTTTTATTTGACGTTTTACGAGGTACTGCTGTCAGATCAATAATCAAAAAGTTTCTTTATTTATATTTAAAAGGATACAATGTATATATGAATATATAAATAAATTTTGCAAAAAAAACAAATAAGACATTGGTTCACAATGAAAATATACAATTTAAAAACTAATAAAAAAAGTTGTCATTGATATTTACGTTTCTCGAGTTGTTGTTACCATAGGGACTTTAAAAAACGCGCATGTTCGAAAGTTCGATTTAAACACGCAGAGGCGTGCTTTAAATAGGTAATTTGAGGCATCAATAGAAAAAACGTTTTTATTTTGTCAAAAATGTTTATTTATTTATTTAAAAACCGCGCTTATTATCTATTTTTTGTGGCACTGTCCATATTTCGCGTACATTATTAAAGGTAAAGTTTTGTTTCAAAATTCTCTTTTCAAAAACAAAAACTAAAGGTCAGTCTACTTGACTACATACTCGAATGTACATACTTCCGATACTTTAACTAGTACTGTCTCGTAGGCTTCCTCAAGACTTGTATCAGACAGCAAAAGTTTCCAAATTACTTAACGCTATTAACAGTGGACAAATAAGAAAGTATAAAGGAAAATCCCTTGACGAAATAAATTTGTCAGACAATGAATCATTGCTGGATGAGACTGAAACAGAAAAACCTCTGTTGCATGGTAAGAAATTCATAATTATTTATTTTCTTTAAGGTGCCAGAATAAAGAAAACTTTTTTATGACAATGAAGTTTTTGAAAAGTCATCAAAATAAATTCCAATTCCATAATAGTGAAAATTGTTTTGGAACATTAATAGGTAAATGAAATCGTATGTAGTATCTATGAAATATGGAGGAATTTAAAACATGCTTTAGTGTACGTGCACATACAACGCCGAAGCGGGCGTTGCGTAGCGATACCTAAAACGAAGGAAACGCAAACTAAAGTAAACGAATGCAAGTTTGTTTTAAAATATCTTTATTGACAATCGGTTTACATTCCCTAATTACAACAATATCAAGAATAAGGTTTAAATGCCGATGGTCTGGCGATCCTTGAGATGGTTGTGTGCGTCTGACGGTCTATATGGCTCCTTGTGAGACATCACATTCTCCATATGTTATGCTTCTTCAAATAACTTTGTTCCCGGTATATATTTCTCGCTCCTAAAAAGTTTCGGCTGGGTGCTCCCTGAAAAGCAGCTCAAAAACAGGGTCTCAACAATGGATGGGGGTATTAGACTTGTAGAAAGCAACGTGGCAGTCGTTGTTTTGATTGAAATTTGTTTTAGCTAGGGATAATTCAGTCTATTGTAAAGGGCTGTCCTGAATTTGTTCCTGCTTTGATGAGAATTTGTGAGGAGACAACCAAGTTATATAGTCAACGTACCATGCAGAAGCCTACTCCCACTATCACGGGATGCTTCTGCGCGATTTGCGGCTTTGAGAGCATTACGAAATTTGTTTGACAGACAATTATCGTAGAAGTTTTTTGAAACTATAGATACGAACTCCTTGATAGTGGGTAGATCGGCCTTGTCATGTAGCCATGAGGTTTTGGGGAGGTGAGGGTAAGGTATATGATTTTTAATTGCCATTCTAAGACACTTGTTTTGTATCATTTGCAAAGAATAAAAGTTGTGCTTTGTACCTGTGTAGTAAACTGGGCCTGAGTATGTAAGGATGGGTCGAATAATTTGTCTGTAAAGTGTTAATTTGTTTTCGGTGGTAAGTTTACTGTGTTTGCAAATAAGTGGGTATAACTGGCCCATTACAATCTTAGCTTTACGAACTTGAGTACTAATGTGCGCATTTGCATTTGTGTTACCTTGAATAGTATATCCTAAATATTTTAATGTTGTGCTAGGGGTGATATTATATCCGTTTATGCAAAGCTGAGATTGTAATTGGCTGTTTTTGCGAGGCCGCCTCCTGAGTAATAAATACTCTGTTTTTGAGGCATTTAAGGATAATTTTTGATTAGTGAAATAGGGAATGATTTTCGTGTTATTGTGAGTTTGTACTATTGAGAGTGCGTGATCCGGATTCTTTGCCAATGCCACAAAACACGTGTCATCAGCATACATGGCTGTTAGGATATTGGGTGAAGTAGGGATGTCGTGGATGAAGATTGAGTACAGCAAAGTATGCATATTGCAAGCGATCTACGAGTCGTAACTAGTCGAGACCGAGCGAAACGATTGAAGACAAGAGAGTCTGGGATCTTCAAGCATTGCACGCGTGTCGGCCTCATGGACATCGAAAAATTAATTCAAGAAGTCCAATTTGGGACCAGAAAAGTACTTTACATCACAATCGTGATGTAGTTTCTAAATGTTGGCAAGAAGTAGCCACTGAAATAACAGGTAATATTATGACGTAAGATGATTTTAAACAAATTTTATTTGCTAAATACATTTTAGTTAATTTACACAAAATAGAACAGTACGACCCCGCTACAAAATCTGGCGGATTATTTTCAGAATACATTTCCAAATTTTTAAAATAAAACAACATGCGTCAGGGTGGCCGTCTGACTGTGACACTGACGAACAAAAATATAAATTTATCACCGAATATTTTGAAAAAGAGGATGTCTCTTTGTGCGAGGACGAAATTGCCCCTAATCCAGGACAGCGCCAAATAGGAAAATCGGCTGTGACTTCTTTCTGGGGTAAGCTAGGCCAGCGCGAGAATCAAGACAAGACATCTATAGTTACACACACAGCTGAGTTCTTTGATATTATGTCACGTCCTTTTATTGAGATCGTCATATGTTCCCTGTAAACGAAAACACTTTAGTTGTCCATTGGCCCTTTAAAGACGAAGCTACCTACGGTTAATGTTGTTTTGGCAGCCTATACTTCAGCTCAAGCCAGGTTAAAACTTTATTCATATTTAGAAAAATTAGGATTGTGGATTACGATACTCGCAGGATTATTGAGCTCTTCGTTTCCTCTAGTTCCTAGGATGTAAATGCAGTCAAACATTTGACTTCAACATTTATTAATAAAGAAACACTACAATTAAACTAATAAATGATCTGCAACGGCAGATTAACAATATTGGTATTGCATTGATTCCGACCATGCGGTTCGTTATATGTCTTAGTTCTCTCTCTCCTCACGATTAAGACTCACTACTGACAACCGGCTATCGCTCAGTGTTGCCAGGTTAAAATCTTCACTCTGAACCGTAAGAAGTTGCCACATATGCATCATTTTAATAATTTATCACTACTTGAGATATTGTTTGTTTCAACAATTAAGAGAGCGAGCGCAACAGAGCTTTCAATTGATGAATCGATGTTATCATGGAGAGGTCGTTTGAGTTTTTGCCAGTACTTGCCTGGCAAACGGCATAAATATGAGATCAAATTTTATGTCTTGGAAGAGCAAATGGGCTTACTATGAAGCTTATGATTTATGCAGATGCTAACGATGTGACGAGTGGTGTTGGTCATGCTGCTACTGTCGTTTTACAGTTAATGCGTGACCATTTGGATAAGGGGCATTCGTTGTTCCTGGACAATTTTTGTAATAGTCATTCTCTGGCATCAACTATGCTTCAAAGAAAAACTTTTTGTACGGGAACTCTTCGAATGAACCGGAAAGGAAACTGTGTGGATGTTATGAAAAAAAAGTGCGTAAGGGTGAAGTAATAGAGAAATGTGATGAAGGAAATGGCATCGTTATGGGCAAACGGCACGATAAGCGGGAAGTGACATTTATAAGCACAGAGTTTAGCGGTACTTTTGTAGAAGTGAGGAGTAAACGAGGTGAGCTAGTATCAAAACCACAAGCGATTGTGGAATATAATAAGTATATCTCGGGAGTGGATCGTAAAGACCAAATGCATTCGTATAATTCTTGTGACCGAAAAACATTGCGTTTGTATAAAAAAGCCGGCATACACGTATTACAAATACTACTGTTAAATTCTTGGTTTTTATATAATAAATATTCGGGTAACAGAATCAGTTTTTATTAACTCAGAATAAATATCATTGAACTTTTATTGCCAAAGCCGAGTGCAATAATTTCACAACCTGTTAGTGCCCCTGTGCACCTTCCATTAGAACTTTCTAAATCTGATCGAAAGGTTCAATGTGAGGATTGTAGGATTTGCAGAAATAAAGACAAAATAAGAAAGATGACCAAATATTGCTGCGACATTTGTACTGGAAATCCAGGACTGTTGCCATGGAGTCTGGAGCCATGTTTTAAAATTTGGCATGAACAGTAGATGAGCGATATTTTTTCTTTTTTATTAACTCTAAAAATTTCTAATTTGTTATTATGAAGCACATTTTCTGATTATTAGTATATTTTATTTTTGTTATGATTGTATAGAGCAGCCATATATGTTCATTTTTGTAAAAATATGTTTTTAAGGTACATCATAATAATTTGTTCAAGTTATTGTTTTTATCCACGAAACAACATGTGCGTGATCGGCCGTTACGATTTCATACATCTTATGAGGCCGATCACGCACCATATGCGTGTCAGCCATTTTGGCCTCCATTTTCTCCAATTCATGTTAAGAATCGATCTTCTGAAAATTTTATACCAAAATAACCTGATTTTTAAACGGTTTTATTTAGCTCACCCCGTTTGTTTTATTTATTATTTATTCTTGGGTCAAATTTAGTAATTCAAATTTCACCCTCTTCCTGTCAACCGATTAATCTGAAATTTTGTATACACTTTGGATTTTGGTGACAATACAATTATGTTTATTCATTATCATTATAAATTCAAGATGGCCGCCGCTACAAAATGGCGGATAATTTATGTTTTATTAATCCCATCAATATGGCTATCAAATGAAAGGGCTCAACAAGCAGAATACAATATACTATAAAAAATTGAAATCCAAGATGGCGGCCGCTACAAAATGGCGGATAACGTAGGTTTTATCAATCCCATCAACATGGGTATCAAATGAAAGGGCTCAACAAGCAGAATAAATATACTATAAAAAAATTAAATCCAAGATGGCGGCCGCTACAAAATGGCGGATAACGTAGGATTTATCAATCCCATCAATGTGGGTATCAAATGGAAGTGCTCAACCAGTAGAATACAATATACTATATAAAATTAAAATCCAAGATAACGGCCTCTACAAAATGGCGGATAACGTAGGTTTTATCAATCCCATCAACATGGGTATCAAATGAAAGGTCTCAACAAGTAGAATACAATTTACTATGCAAAATTGAAATCTAAGATGGCCGCCGCTACCAAATGGCTGATAACAATTTTTTATCAATCCCACCAATATGGGTATCAACAAATAAAAGGGCTTGACAAGAAGAATACAGTGCATTATACAACCTCAATATTTAAGATGGGCGCAGCCACTAAATGGCGTATAATAATAAGATTTAAATTTAGAAATTGAATCTGTAATTTAGGTATCTGATTAATCCAGCCTGAATCCACCACCCAAGTCAAGATTTTGTATCGTGTTGAGGACTGTGTGGCGTTAGGGTGGCTAAAAATGATACGTCGTTAGCGGTACACCACCCAAGTTAAGGTGAAAGGTTAAAACGCGCCGAGAACTGTATGGCATTAGGGTGGATAAAAATGATGTCGTTAGCGTTTTCCCCTCAAGACTCAGGCGCATCTTGTTGTACATAGCCTTGCCCCTTTATTGGACCTCTGGAGGGGTCGACCGTTTAAATGTCCATTACTCGTGGGAACAAAATGGTAAAAAAAATATAAAAAATACGGTTGTTAAAGTCTGCTCACTAATAGGAGTTGCAGCTAGATTAATAAATGGAGCTACGATACACAGTACTTTAAAATTGCCTGTACAGAAAGACGGTCGCATAACAGGTATGTCACCACTGTCCGGAAACTATTTGCGAATAATGAGGCAACAATGGCATCAGACAGAATTTTTGATTGTCGACGAGATTTCCATGGTGTCTTATCAAATGTTATGCATGATGGACGCTCGATTAAGGCAAATTAAGAACTGTGAAAATGAGTTTTTTGGAGGAGTAAACGTATTACTTTTCGGTGATCTTTTACAACTGCCTCCTATAAAACGATCAGGAACACCTGTTTTCAAACAGCCAGAACATCTTCAACCAGCTACACATCTCTGGCGTTTATTCACGCTGTGTGAATTAACTGAAAATATGCGTCAACAAGGTGACCAGACTTTTATTGATATTTTGAATGCTTTGAGAGTCGGTGAGCTAACAACCCAACATTTTAGTATTTTAATGGGAAGACTTCTTCAAGACACGAGTGATGAGTTTGCAATAGACAAAGCGTTAAGGGTATACCCCACAAATCAACAAGTTAACGACCACAACTCTGCTGTATTGAATTTGTACAGAAATAATGGTGCTCGCATTTACAAAATAAAAGCGCAGGATCAGCTAGTACATGCCACACGAAATGCAGACAATGTGGATACAGCTACTATAATACCAGCTGATATCAACAAAACTGGGGGTTTACCAGCGGAACTGGAAATATTTGTGGGGGCAAAAATCATGCTACGGTCCAATATTGACGTTTCAAAGGGATTAGTAAATGGCGCTATAGGCTACATCAACGAAATCGTTTGGCCTCAATTTCGTCGAACTCAGATGTATGCAACAGATGTACCTTCCGTCCGAATTGATCTTATACACCCGAAAGCCATACAGTTTCCAGCTAAGTACAATTACGGGACGGCTGAAAGAAGAATGTTGCCTTTAATACTATCATGGGCTTCTACAATACATAGAATGCAGGGCAGCATTGTGGATCACGCAGTCGTATACTTAGGTGCGAAACTGTTTGAAGAAGGTCAAGCCTACGTGGCTCTTAGTAGAGTAAGATCTTTGCAGGGACTACGTATAGAGGAGTTGGACTGCAATAAACTAACGGGCAAGAAACCTTGCAATAATGAAGCACTAAATGAATTAAACAGAATGCGAAATAAAAACTAAAAACCAAAAAATAAAAATAGGTAAAAAAACTTTTTAAGTTAAACGGTTTTATGTTAAACATACATTGCAATGTTTAAGATAAATGTACTAAAAACCAAAAAATAATAAAATAGATACAGTCGTGGGAATTATAAACATATGCATAGACTAGACTAAAATAAAGCCGTGGGGCACGTCAATTGTCTACAAATTATCGACTTAATGTGCGATAGAAGAATCGTTTAATTCGTCGTTAGGCAGTTGGCCCGCAGACGGTGAGGAAATTACTTACTATTTTCTTGCTCATGGAAATTCCAATAGTTATACACTCCATGTAAATAAAAGAGATGTTTCAACTAGTTTATCGTTGGACATTCACACTGCTGGCTGGCAAGGAATCGTTTCAATGCTCGTAGTTTGTCTTTAATCGACAAAACATATGATAAAAGTACTACTCGCTCACCACTATGAAACCCTAAAACTCGCTTATAATCGAGCTTGCTAGCTTGTTTCCACATTCTAGCCCTACTTATCACACGTCCATCGTTGTCGGTTTAACAACTGCCTAATTATAGTGTAACATTACAAAACAAAAATTTTAATCAACGATTGTAGACAATTGACGTGCCCCACGGTTTTATTTTAGTCTAGTCTATGCATATGTTTATAATTCCCACGACTGTATCTATTTTATTATTTTTTGGTTTTTAGTACATTTATCTTAAACATTGCAATGTATGTTTAACATAAAACCGTTTAACTTAAAAAGTTATTTTACCTATTTTTATTATGCATATAAGTCGATCGGCCCCTTACAGATGATCACAAAATCAGGGCGGCAGTGAACGGGTTAATCGAATTCCAATTCGACCTGGTATACATGACGAAGTTTTTGCAGTTCTCAAAGCTAAAACTAAAATTTTTACAAATCGACTAGATCAACATTGTATTTTAATGTTTGATGAAATAAGCTTACAACCAAATCTGCACCCAAATTGGTACGAGGGAAACCTAGGATTCAAGCAAACCCCAGATATAGCGAATCACGCTCAGGTAAGAATAAAAGCTGTATACCAGTTGTCACAGTTTTTTAAGGTATCATTAAGGTAAACTACAGTTTTCAGTAAAATATTTAATAAGCATGAAAACAATAGTTTTAATACTGTTGTGACACCTTACATGTTTTGTATAGGATTATTTCAAAGCAAACACTGTTTAACTAAGAAGAAACGACTATTTCCCGTGTAATTTGTTGTTTGTTGGGTCATATAGGCCGGAAAGTAGTTGCTGCCTTTTAGTTAAGCGGACATTGGTTTGGAATAAACTTTTTCTAACTATGTGAGGTGTCGAAATAGTATTGAAAACTGTTATTTTCATACTTCTATAATTATAGTATAAAATATACCTATCTAATAACTTTTTAACTATATTAAAATTTTATCTAAGTAATGTTTCTTTCATTTTGGTATTTATGTTAAGAGGAATAAGGCGAATATGGAAGCAGCCAATTTATTACAACTTTGTAAATGGTGCAACCAAAAGTTACAATTAGGTCAAACTTTTTTGAAATAGGTGGCCAAAAAGTTTTACTTTGGATGATGTTCCTTATCTGTTTAACACATTCACTGCGGATGACGCCAATTGGCGGCATCCGACCCTTCCACTTTGTTCGGGTGACGCCTTATGGCGCGCATGCATCGTTCTCATCAAATGCGTTAGTATTCATTCCGCATTACGCCGAGGTGGTTGTATTCCAGTGCGCACATTTTAATAGCATTGTTAAAGAAGATTTCGGGGTGGTTCGTAATTTCGTGAGTTTGAAAACTTTTTACAGCTTATTTAAATATGAGTGAAGTAGACGATAATCAGGCAGGTCCTTCAGGTGTTAAAAGACGTAAAGTGACAATAAGAGATCCAAATAAACTAACTGTTGATGAAATGTTACAGTTTGTGGACTGTTCAGATGACGAAGACAAAACTTTTGAACTAAGTTCTGATGATAACCTTGATTCAGAAAGTGAACCTGCAGTGCTAGTGGTAGTTCCGATCCCCCAAAGATGTTTGTGAGCCCATATCAAATCATGCCTCTCCCAACTAGAATGAGAAAAGTTTCAAACTTGTTAGAGTATAGTTTATTTTGTTTAGTTCATATATGAAACATTATGTTATGTAATATTTATTGCAATATATTGTTTTATGCATTATGGTGTGTGTGGGACAATCTGGTGCACATTGTCTAAACCAATAAGAATCAAAAAAATTTTATACAGACCGTGTGCACCTCACGTGGTCACACTGTTTTTTTCCTAAAAAATATGTCGGAACCTCAAATCATTATGTACGTAGCAAAACTAATATAGTTTTAACAACAAAATTAAAAAAAAGGTATGGTCCGAGATGAATTTCAAACTTTTATACCTTGGGGCTTAACGTGTTAAATCCTCCAAAAAGTCTTAAAAGCTGCCATTATAATATTTAAATTCAGTCACTGTCTGTGGGAGCTACAGATAAGTATATGCAATTGAGTTGTATGTATTTAAGATTTATCTGTATAGATATGTATGCTTTGGTAAAATTTCGGTATATTATTTATTAATGCCGTTTTACAGTTGGCAATTTTCTCTTGCAGCAAGTAAAAATTGCTGCAATTTGCGCATTTTAACAAGTTGCCGGCAAGAAATTATAGATCATGACCTATTTTTCTTGCAACTGCGCGACAATTTTAGTGATATTACTGGTAATTTCTATGTCACCAACATAACAATTTGACAGAATTATTCCCTAGGAACGCTTCCGGCTGCTTTGGTTTTGTTTGTTACTGTGGTTTGTTAGTTGTTCTGTTCAGGTGATGCTGAGAAATTGAAATATTATCTCTTGGATTTCAGTTAGATTTGAATTTTAATTATTTTCCTGCGAGGTAGACAACCCAAACAACAAAAGCTTGTAATCGTGGTTGCCTTTTATGCTCGCGTTAATAATTGGAGATTTACTTAACCCTCAACTGGAAACACGTGAAAGTAGTGCGCTATGAGTAACACACGTCTGACAGGCGCAACCCAGGAAAATTGGTTATTTTAGGGCATCTTTAAAAAGATTAAGTGTCTATAAACAGTTTTATTCATTTACTACAATTAATAATGATATTTTAAGAATTACTTGTAATATTGTTTACACACAAAGATCTGATAACCTAATTATAAAAAATATACAGAGGTTACAATATAGTTCTTAAAATATTCGTCATACATTTGTTTCATTTCTTTAAAAAAACATCAAAAAAATTAAATAAAACTTGAAAGTTAAAAACTATAAACATCGAATTTAAAAAACAAAGTAATAAAAGTTAAAATATATAGGTATAATAATTATTTGTAAAAATGCAAAAGTAATAATTAAAATAGGAAAAAAAAATAACATGAGGCTGTGAACCTTACTTTGCACACATTATGGGGATTACTCTTTAGTTTCTTTTACAATTTACTTATTTTAAAATTTCAATAAAAAGTTAAATTTAATCGGTAAACAAAAGGCACAACACACTTTAAATTACACTTGGTGCACATTCGTTGCAAACTTTTTTTGAACACTCTAGGCAAACTGGGTTCTCACACTTGATACACTTATACGCGGTTTGCCTTCTTTTTTCATATGAGCAGTACCTACAAGTTTTCCTTTTGGGAAGCCTATCCGTTATTTCCCTCGTTCCGGCTGGCACTTGGTCTTCAACGCCCAAAATTTCCTTAACAATTTTCGTTAGGCAATCTGGAAGGTTCAGAATTGTGAGTCTTCGCTCAAGTTGTTTTCTGATCAATACATTCGCGAGGTTGTGGATAAAATCAAACCTCTTGATCACGGGCGTATCATCGTAACTTGCATATATAATTCCTGCGCTGACGAGGCTCACTGCGATCATGTTATAAAATATAGTAAGAGGCCAACGTCTGGAACGCCTATTTGGCGAGTAATTCGCAATTATTTTATCTAAATTATCCACACCAGATTTCGTGGAATTATAAAAGCTTATTATTTCAGGCTTATTGTTACTGGTGTCAGTGTACTTTGATCTATGCATCGATGATGTCAGGATGACAGCTTTGTTGGGCTTCGGAACATATGAAAGTAGTGTAGCCTCTTCTGAAAACCCGTATAGGCTGGATCCTACTTGTCGCTTCTTGTCTGCCTTGAATTCCGGTGGAATTTCTTTTTTGTTGGATCTCAATGTACCAACGTATGTTAATTCCATTTTTTCCAGTTCTCTTATAACCTCTAACGAGGAGAACCAATTGTCCGCAGTTACGTACGTCTCGATTTCGCGATCGGTTTGCAAAGCCGAATGACACTTTGCGTCGGTTTTGCAAGTTGTCTTTCTTCTGGAGACAAAGTTTGTCCGTCACTGTCTTTGCCCATGTATAGGTATGCATTATAAAGGTAAGATGTATGGGCGTCAGTTAGGCACATAATTTTCAAACCATATTTAGCCGGTTTGTTTGGCATGTATATGCGGAACTGACATCTTCCTCGAAATGGGACAAGCATTTCATCGATGCAGGCGTGGTTCCCTATTTCAAATGCTTTCTGGCAGTTGTCTATAAATTTATAGAACAAAGAAGAAATGGGAGCAGCGGGATCAGTCTTGCTTCGTTCTTTTCTTGATGTTACATCATCGAATCGTAGTGCCAGAAGAAGTGTAAGACACCTCTTGAGCGACATAACTCCTCGAAAAATTGGACGACCTGAAGGCCCAGTTGAGAAAAGCGAAGAAAGGTCTTCCTTCCCAGATTTAAATATTGCGCACAACATCATTAGTCCAATAAGAGCCTCTATTTCAATCACATCAGTGTCTTTATAGTTCGGGGATTGTTTCTCCTTTATTTTCTCCCGCATTTTTTCCAACTTTTTATTAGTCCAAATGACCACTTCTTTGATGATATCTTCATCGAACAAAAGTCGCCAAACTTCTTCAATTTGAGGATTTTTGCCAAGGGATTTTGAACTTGGCCTCAAAGCTGGAAGTTTCATTTTCATTAAATTTCGTACGGGAGTTTTTGTTGATTTTGGTTCTTCGGAACTCCAGGTGTAACATCTTTTTTTCCCGTAAAAATAATTTGGTTCTTCTTCGACATCTTCAGATTCCTCTTCATCGTCAATCAGATTCTCATCCCTGCATTTTTTTCTTTTCCTAGTCACCCTTCTTGCAGGTGGGGATTGAACATTAACCTCTGAAATTTCATTGACTTCTTCTAAAACTTCTCTTTCGTCTTCGTCTGAAATTTGTGGATCGTCTTCAGTGTCAGTTTCATGTTCAGAGACTTCTATATGATCGTCAACTCTAAAAGAATCATCTGAACCAAAGTCTTCGTCACTTGGTGGTTCTTCCTCTTGTGGCAGGAGGACCATTGCCATAATTTTCTTTGTTCTAGCAGAAAACATTGCTGAAACACAGTAGACAAAAAACAACAATACTAAGATAGATCTAAAGAAAAAGTTTATAAATTTTACAATATAAAATTATAATACAAAATATGAATTATCAACACTAAATCGGTTAAAATATTTTTCAAATATAAAAAACAGAAGGACAGGATTGAAATTGTAAATATAAAGTTCAAGAAAGGAAGAAAAAACTAAAATACCAAGTCTAGCAATGATTCCAATATAGTATTTCGAGAATCTAAAACAAATAATATAACGTTATTGGTAACACACGTCTCAAAGACGTGTATAAATATCCCGACTACTAGTAACATACGTCTCCGAGACGAACACAACTAAGTACATTACATGTAACATGCATCTCACAGACGTAGTGGTTTTTAGTAAATTTATCATAAAAATTACAAAAAAAATTGCACTTACCTCAAACAACTTGAGTCCTTGTTGCCGGTAAACACACAAGGTATACACTGAAGGAGAGGTTGCACTTGCAGCGCTAAGTCGACCTGTGGCAAATTTCGTAACTAGCTGCGTCTCTCAGACGTATGTTACCAGTTGAGGGTTAATTTTTCGACCGAAATCTACAAAAAATGCTTCAGCTAACCATCGTGTGATGAGGTTCAATAATTGTTGTGTGCGGCAATTCATGTTTTTTCTTCGTTTAAAATGTAAAAAAGGACTGCTTGTGATGGTGAAAAAAGCTGCATTGGAGAAATATCTCTGAAGTAAAGTTCCCTAAGAGTTTGTGTGAACTGAACGTGAACTCAGGTCTATTGAAAGTAACTTTAATTTTCAAATCTTACTAATTAAAATCCGAAATCAAATCATTATTTTGGGGTAAATTGTACAGTCCGAAGCTTAACTCTCCTAATAGGAGCTATCGAAGTTGAGATCCACATCACCAGATCGCACATTAACTGTGAGCATTGTGTAATGAACTAATTATTAATATTCTTAGAAACTATTTTTGGTGAGGTGTACGAATTTAAGTTGAGCTGGAGATAGATAAAGCTACTTGTGGAAATTAAGTAAAAAATGAAACATTATTACTTTATTTGTAACATTCATCTATTATTTGCCATATTAGATTCTAATCTACTGTATGTTTGTTGTAAAAGTAAGGATTTTAGTTGGTCGAGCACTACTACAGAGTCCTTTATACAACTATATGAAAATTGCCCCTGCCTCTACTGCACTACATTACCAGAGTACAAAAACAAAAATAAATAGGCTGAAGTCTTTAAGTTGATTGCAGAACAGCTAAATGCCAAAATGCTGGTGAACTTGATAGCAAAGGAGGTGCAAACTAAGATACACGGTCTAAGAACCCAGTATCTTGGTGAACAACAAAGAATTAAGAAAGTAAGGTTTCTGGGAAACCACCCGACAGTGTCTATGTACCGAAGTGGTATTATTTTAAATTACTTGGCTTTTTGGACACTCGTGGTATGGTAGTAAGTCAGAGTGAATCAAACCTGACCATAAGAAGTGATAAACGGAATGTGTTTATTTTATTGCAAACAAAAAAGAAATGGAAAAGTTAAATTGAATATTTATTTTTAGGACACCCAATGGCAACAGACACTACATTTTCTCAAGAACAAGAATGTCAAGTTCTTTTTGATGGTGATGTTGAAGAAATTAGTAATGTTTCACCTGGATTGCTGTCACCAGAATTAGTAATGCCAGATGAGTAACAAGAAAGCCCACCCTGTTGAAGTTGTGGAAAGGAAAGGCCATCGAAGAAAAGAAAATTAAGTTCAGCACCACGAAGTGAGGCTGCAAAACTACATGCTACAAGAGCACTTGATCAGATTCAAGGCTCGAGACAAAATATGTCAACCAACAGCCCACACATGCATTTCGCACAGTAAGTTGTTTTTTAAATCTCAGTTAGGTAAATGTCTTAAGTTGAGAGGTTTTATGGTTGCAGGTTTTAACTCCTTCTCAGGAGCCATACTGAACTAAAAAAATATATATCAGCCTATTCCATTACATAGAGTGACCAAGTTTAAAATTCCCTTTTAGAATGCTTGGGTTAGACCTACAACGTATGGTAAATGCCATCAGAACATCGGCGGAAAAATATAACATACAAATACCAACCAATAAGACCAAAACTATGGTAACGGCAAGAGAATCCAGGCGATACAAAATTGTAATTGATGATGAAATAATAGAACAGGTTACAAGGTTCGAATACCTGGGTATAGAAATATTCAGCTACGGAGAGCTAAATCAAAATGTAGGAAAACAAGCAAATCAGTCATCATACATATCAGGTTGTCTGAGGGATGTTACTTGGAAAAACAAAGACATGAGACTGGGAAAGGTCGTATATATAAAGCAGATGTTAGACCAATATTGGCATATGCAATAGAAACGAGAGCCGACACAGCAGAAACAAAAAGAATAGTGAGAACAACAGAAATGAAAACTTTGAGATCAATCGCTGGCAAAACATTGAAAGATAGAATTCCAAATACTCAGATAAGAGAACTATGCAAGGTACAAGATGTTGTACGATGGTGAAGACAGAGAAGACGTGTAACATGCTGGTTCCACGAATGAGGGCAGATAGGATAGCCCGGTATATATATATATATATATATATATATATATATAAATATATATATAAATATATATCCTTAGCAGTATTTTGCTTCCTATAATTGGGGCAGCACATTACATTTTGCTTCCGTATACCGGACGCAAAATAGTTTTTGCCGATTTCTAAGTTATTATTATAAAAAACGCCACCATATTCCTGGTACAAATGTCTCTAGTGTTGAAATTACCTATTATATAAGTTTTTTCTTTTCTTTAATAGTATACAATAATATAATTATTTTTAGAAGATTATATAGTGAATAACACAACTGCACTTATTATCAATAAATGAAACGGGAAATGCAAGAGGTACATATATGCATTTATTAAACAAAGTGATATTCTTCTATCACATGCAATAATTAGTTTTTAGTTTTATTATAGGGCCGAGTAATTTCAACAACAATGTAATCCAGGATGAACCCTTCTCATGGTCAACAAAGTCAACAAAACTCTTCCTTGCAGCTTATTCAGAAAGAAAATTACAATTCCGTGATCCAAAAGTTAAGAAGAAACGATTATGGCAAGAAATTGTAGAGACATTAAAAGAACATGGATATTCAAATGTAAGCGAAGAAATTTTAGATCGCAAAATCCGACATATGAAAAGATCTTATAAAACAATAAAAGAGAATAACAAAACAAGTACTACTGGACGTGTGTCCTGGGAATATTTTGATACCTTTGAGGATATTTTTGCAAATTACAAAACAATTAATCCTGACAATACATTTGAATCGAGTATAAAAGAAGCAGTTGTACCTACTACAGACTTATCGGTCACAGAAAATGAATCATTTTCATCAAACATATCTATAATAAATTATCCTTCAATTTTACCTGAGATTAAGAATATTCAAGAGGTATTTCCAGACAATAATTGTGTTTCACCGTCTACATCCAGTAGTTCATCTCAATTATTAGCGACAAAAGCAAATAAATCATCTTTGTACAATCAAAGAAAAAAACAAATGGACTTAGAGCAAAAACGGATTCAAGCCATTAACGATTTAAAAGAATCTTTAAACGAGAGTAATAGGATTCAAAAAGAAAGGAATGAATTGATAAAACAATTACTTTTGTCACAATCCAAATAAAATTATGGAATGTTTATAATTGCTTAAATTATGTAACAAATCAACAATCTCTTGCCATAATCAGTTCTCATTTAGAGAGAATTGAAGACTTAAAATTGAAATTATCTTCATGTTTCTATTTCTCCAGTTTTATTAAAAAAGAATATTTTTTGATTTTATATATATATATATATATATATATATATATATTTATTGCCAATCTGGAGGGCACTTACTTCCGGATTCACGATGTCATGCTGCCGCAATTGCAGTGTTAGTCTCAACACGCAATATAAAAGATGAGAAAATGAAAAAAAGCATATGTACTAAGTTAATCAGACAGTACATAAATGCAGGAAAGCAAATGAAAATGGATGCCTTCATAATTTATTCTAAATACGCTCATGGTGGTTTGCCTTCTGGTTTCGATTATGACACCTTGATGCACGAATTTGAGAGTGCTCAAAAGTAGAAGCTCACAGCAAGGAAACTCAAGAGCCTCAAGGACGAGACAAAGATGAAGACAGATGGTCTAGCTCCTGGAACTGATGGAAAGTCCAAAGAAACCTGGGGCAGCTGAGGATAGTGACGAATATGTCAGTCCTTAATCTCACATACGGCATCCTGTACGGTCCAATAAAGATTGACACTGTCGCATTTGTAACATAGCTTGAAAACTTCTTTTTCCTGTATTAGAAGTCTTTTGCCTGCTCCAGCACTGCGGCCTTCAGACTCTGTAATGCTTTCTTCCAAAAACTTTCTTCCTATACATGCTTTGACCTTGTGCAAATTACACAATTTTAAGCATCAAAAAAAGGCCATTTTAACCCCCCTTTCTAAAATGGTCCCTTCCTCACATTACTCTTTTAATTATTTTATTATCTGCATTATTGTAACACTACCAGGGTCGTTTGACGACCCTTACGTTACTTGTAATAATAATTATGATTAACCCTTTTGCCAATGCGTGGATGTTCTAGTTACCTAGAGTTTCTTTCACTAACACAAGGGGAATCATTACTTTTGAGCGGACTAAGGCAGTTCTTCACCAAAAGAGCTTGAAATTCGACCTCGGTTTACAATACGAGGATTTATAAAAGAAAGGTTAAAAGTATTTTAAATAAAAGGTCGAGTTCACTTAATAAATATATTCCTTTATAAGTTAGTCGAAATTTTATAATCAACACAGTCAGAAATTAATTAAAATTGCAGTCGCCAAATTAGAACAAAAGGCTTATAATTTTGAAAAGATGAGACGGACGATACTTGTTATTTATAATTGACAACAAACGAAACAAAAGAAGAAATTACACAATATATGGAAAGCCAACAGTTTAACTTCTTAGCAGAGGGCTCCTAAAATACAATTGAGAAAACGATCGAAGGAATTACAGTTTGATTTACTTTTTGTAAAATTGAACATAGTAAAATTTATAGACGGAAATTGAAATACCACTTTAGATTCGATTTTTCCTTATTTAAAAAAAATATACTTCGAATTACACCGGATAACGGGAACTCCTAAGGATTCGTTCCCTTCTCTCTATTCAAATAACTGTGATATCGGCTAAATTCCGCTTATAAATTAAATTAACATGAATGAACTTAAAACTGCCTGAGATTGTCTGATCGACTGAATTTATTTAAAAATTTGCGTCCGATTTATTTGATATATTAATATACCAACCTTACAAACATTTAAAATAATTGGTATTTACTCCTTAGTTCTTAATTAAAAAAATGCTACACAATTACTTAAGTAAACTAAATACCCCGACGATCTGATTGTTAGTTAACACATGTAGTCGCTAGCGGGAAGTAATGTATCGGAAGATTGTTAGATTATACAATAAGACAACCCTTTATCAATATTTCTTTATGTCCCGATTCTGCATGTACACTCCTCAAATAATGGTTAGTCTGTTAATTATAATGATCAATTTACTCACCGGGGACGAATCTCTTTCCTCAGACGTGGAGGCCCAGAATATATGCACACAACAACAACGAAAAAGAAAATATCACTTATTTAGCGATTTTCGCAAAATTCACGGAAACTACCCGAGGTGCTCAATTCGCCGCGACGGCTGAACAAGCTCTCCTATCTTTTAATTTCTTTCTTTTCCCCCTTCATTAAATTTTTTAGTTACCTCCATATGTGGGTTGCTGAACTTGCGATTTCATACATGAGTTCAGGTATTTCCCAATTTTTTTGTTTTATTTTTTGCTTCTAACTACGATTGAAAATAGCTTGAGGTATAACTTCCGCTAACCTAGTTTTACGAAATTATCAACAATTTTTGTTTAATATAATTTCGTAACGAACTAGCTGAAGGTATATTATTTCATTTTTTTATATGATACCGGTTGTCCCAATTCCAATGATTATTATTATATTAATAATTATAATTTATTTATACCCATCATTACATTATATTATTAAGCACCAAGCATTTATTCCTAACAGTCAGCAAAGACTATCTTCCTTTTACTTACAGACATGGGGTTTTATCATGACATCTTCACACACTACGGAGAAGCAGCGGTTAATAGATACAAATCATGGTCGAAAAATAAAATGAAATTGGCCCGTGAGTACAACAGAAGGTGTTTTTTACTTAAATGTAAAAAGTCGGGTGTTTTACCAAATCATATTACTGCGGCAACGAAGCCTATTGATGAGATAGGATGTACATCGTAACACAGTGGATTACAGGTTAGGGATAAAACTTCTTAATATTGAGATTGCTAATAATCATTCTTTAATTAGTAAATTAGAATCAAATTTGACGACGTTGAGAAGGTTAATTATCTCAGAAACAAGTGAGTTCCTTTTTAATAATTTTTCTAGTAAACAACAGGTCACATATAATAGATTATTTCATAGAGTGAGAATTAAAAATATTGCCAAGGTTAATCAGCTGATTGACAACCAATATAAGTTGTTGTTAAAATCTAAATCTACATGGATACGAAATATTTCGAACACCATAATTCCAGAGGATATTTCACAATTTTTGGCTCTGGGACCTAAATTTAGTGTAGAACCTGTCATCTTAAAGGACATTTCTATGAAGTCAATTTTATCAGACGTTGACTACCTCTCTTTTGGTACTTGTTGTCACGTTCATCCACTTAACTATTGGTTGGCATCATTGCCTGTCAACTAATCCCTCCAAATTAGAAGATATATGATATCACTTTCCGGCCGGCTTTTGACAAGAATAAAGCACTCGTGTTTCGTTTGTCTGCAAAATGGTGTTAGATGTTGGCTTTTTTAGTCATCTCATTGTGATTGTGCTATTTTAAACCTTTGTTAGTGAACTGTTTCATATTTTTAATATCCGTAGTTTATTTTTATACAACATAATGAATTCTAACCTCAATTCGGAGGTAAGTTCACACCTGTTGCGATTTCTTCTATATTGTATCTTACTTATCAACTACAGTATCTTAATGCTGTTTTTCCATTTCAGTATTCCTGATGATGAGGACAATCATCCTCGAAAGCTTGAAAATTTTCTGTTAAGAGTACACGTTTTCCGTTTCTTCTTGCTGCTTTCCCCAATATTCACCAGTTTTATTCCTAACAGTCAGCAAAGACTATCTTCCTTTTACTTACAGACATGGGGTTTTATCATGAAATCTTCACACACTACGGAGAAGCAGCGGTTAATAGATACAAATCATGGTCGAAAAATAAAATGAAATTGGCCCGTGAGTACAACAGAAGGTGTTTTTTACTTAAATGTAAAAAGCCGGGTGTTTTACCAAATCATATTACTGCGGCAACGAAGCCTATTGATGATCTTTTGATGAGACAGGATGTACATCGTAACACAGTGGATTACAGGTTAGGGATAAAACTTCTTAATATTGAGATTGCTAATAATCATTCTTTAATTAGTAAATTAGAATCAAATTTGACGACGTTGAGAAGGTTAATTATCTCAGAAACAGGTGAGTTCCTTTTTAATAATTTTTCTAGTAAACAACAGGTCACATATAATAGATTATTTCATAGAGTGAGAATTAAAAATATTGCCAAGGTTAATCAGCTGATTGACAACCAATATAAGTTGTTGTTAAAATCTAAATCTACATGGATACGAAATATTTCGAACACCATAATTCCAGAGGATATTTCACAATTTTTGGCTCTGGGACCTAAATTTAGTGTAGAACCTGTCATCTTAAAGAACATTTCTATGAAGTCAATTTTATCAGACGTTGACTACCTCTCTTTTGGTACTTGTTGTCACGTTCATCCACTTAACTATTGGTTGGCATCATTGCCTGTCAACTAATCCCTCCAAATTAGAAGAAATATGATATCACTTTCCGGCCGGCTTTTGACAAGAATAAAGCACTAGTGTTTCGTTTGTCTGCAAAATGGTGTTAGATGTTGGCTTTTTTAGTCATCTCATTGTGATTGTGCTATTTTAAACCTTTGTTAGTGAACTGTTTCATATTTTAAATATCCGTAGTTTATTTTTATACAACATAATGGATTCTAACCTCAATTCGGAGGTAAGTTCGCACCTGTTGCGATTTCTTCTATATTGTATCTTACTTATCAACTACAGTATCTTAATGCTGTTTTTCCATTTCAGTATTCCTGATGATGAGGACAATCATCCTCGAAAGCTTGAAAATTTTCCGTTAAGAGTACACGTTTTCCGTTTCTTCTTGCTGCTTTCCCCAATATTCACCAGTTTTATTCCTAACAGTCAGCAAAGACCTTATATATATATATATATATATATATATATATATATATATATATATATACTACTCTAAGAATTTAACGCACCACCAAAAAATAACCAAAAATTTAAAGTAAATTTTTGTCTAAACTGCTTGTCCGATTTGAATGAATTTTTTTTTGAATGACAGGTTGACACTTCCAGAGAGTTAGTGTACTACTGTATTTGCATACAAACTTATTTTTGCATAAATACGGGGTGTTGCAGTGATAACCTGATTTTTTCATAAAATTTGTAACACCCTGTGGAGTTCAACAGTAACAATATCAACTTAAAATTAAAATCAAACTGTAGCTTTATCTTTTTGTAATATTTTGTTTTTTGATTTACTTTATTATCTTGGCCACGACAAGAGAAAATCAATTTTATAGCATAATATGTTTTTTATTAAAATTTATAATAATAAAAGTGAGTAGCAGGCTATGAAAAACAATAAGTTACAGTAAATTGTCATTAGCTAAATACAGGTGTCAAAAAGTATTTCATAGAAGTGTATTTTTAGTGTTAGCCCTTACGTTTTTTTATAAAAACCTTTATTTTAATTAATATGCAACGTGAAACACGAAATCTTACTGGCGAAGAATGTGCTCAAGCATTAATATCGTTCGAGGAAGTCTGGAATTACCGAAGAATTGGTAGACGATTTAATGTATACCATACAACCGTTTCACGAGTTAAACAAAGATATAGAGACACTGGAAGTCATGGTCGCAGACCGGGACAAGAAAGGAATCGAATAACAACCCCTAATCAGGACCGTTTTTTAAGATTATCGGCATTAAGACAACGTTTTGTAACAGCCCGGACCTTTCAAACCCGGCTTCGAGATGCTACTGGTGTACAAATTTGTGGTGAAACAGCTCGTCAGCGACTACGAGAACACAATTTGAGACCTAGAATTGCTGCTCGGGGGGCCAGCTCTAACTAGAGATTATCGAAGAGCGAGGCTGAATTTTGCCATGGAACATCGTAACTGGTTAGAAGCGGAATGGCAACAGGTATTATTTACGGATGAGTCAAGATTTTGTTTGTACAATAATGACAGGCGCATACGTGTATATCGACGCCCTAACGAACGATATGCTCAGTGTAATTTCTCAAATAACACATTATTTGGAGGAGGATCTGTGATGGTCTGGGGAGGTATTTCGTTGACTGGTCGCACAGAACTTGTGGTCATAAATAATGGAAGCCTTACAGCTGAAAGGTACATATTGGAGGTTTTAGACCAACATGTAATGCCATATGCGCCATATATAGGGCAAGGATTTATGTTGATGCACGATAATGCCAGGCCTCATGTTGCTGGAGTTGTGAGGAATTATCTAGAGGAAGTTGGCATCGATATCATGGCATGGCCAGCTAGAAGCCCTGATTTAAATCCCATAGAGAATCTTTGGGAAACTCTTGGGAGGAGGTTACGAGAGGAACGGAACTTGAACACCTTGGAAGACGTGGGGAGGCGACTGATTGAAATATGGGAAGAAATTGACCAAAATGATATACGGTCGTTTATTTTAAGTATGGGCCGTCGGTGCCAAGCAGTTATTTCTGCCAGAGGCGGAAATACTCGCTACTGACTTTTGTTTACGTTTTGTTTCTTTGTTTTTCGTTGTTAAAGTTGAATAATAAATTTTAATAAAAAACATGTTATGCTATAAAATTGATTTTCTCTTGTTGTGGCCAAGATAATAGAGTAAATCAAAAAACAAAATGTTACAAAAAGATAAAGCTACAGTTTGATTTTAATTTTAAGTTGATATTGTTACTGTTGAACTCCACAAGGTGTTACAAATTTTATGAAAAAATCAGGTTGTCATTGCAACACCCCGTATTTTTACAAAAATAAGTTTGTATGCAAATACAGTAGTACACTAACTCTCTGGAAGTGTCAACCTGTCATTCAAAAAAAAATCATTCAAATCCGACAAGCAGTTTAGACAAAAATTTACTTTAAACTTTTGGTTATTTTTTGGTGGTGCGTTAAATTCTTGGAGTAGTGTATATGTATACATTATAGATGTGTTTATCGTTCTCCAAAGTTATTTATTTTATTTAAAGAGAATGTTTTGAGTTATATATATATATATATATATATATATAAATAGAAAGCAAAAATATGCTTCTGTTGTTTATCGCCCGTACTTGATTAAATATAGAGAGGGAATTATCGGGTATGCGGTCAGTGAAATTAAATGAAACTATTATTCTATACTCAATATTTCGCCACCGTTTGGTAGCTTCATCAGGAGATACTACAAGATTTATTTAATAAACAATTGCACACAATAACAAATAGTGAACTTACAGATTTTAAGAGTCTGGAATTCAGTGACGTCTAGACATTAAAAGGTTTAGGACAAGACTAATTAAAATAATTTTAAAAAACCAATAAAGTATAGATATAAAAATGTTTACAAAAAACTGACAAGAAACACACTAAAACAAATTACAGGGTGATAAGACAAATTAATTTCTAAAACGATTTTGAAAGTTGACAATAAATATTACTGAGTCCATTAGTGTCTGATTTTAGGTTTATCGCGTTAGAGTTCCTAGCAATATAATACATCTCAAAAAACAATCGATGTTTGTATCGGTCCGCATGTTGCAATATCTTAGTACTATTGTAGTCGAACGTATGTCCTGTTTTTAAAAAATTGTCCACAACTGCACAATTATTTTTGCCAGTAGGACAATCACTCTTGTGCTGTGTAATGCGCTGCTTAAGCCATTGTGAGGTTTGACCAACATAACATCCCTGACACTGTGAGCAATCCATTTTGTAAAGAACATTTATGTTGTATAAAGTAGGTGTTGGGTCTTTTACTTTAGAAAGAAGGTTAAAATTCTCCGATGATATTGCTAAAGAATTATTTATTTACAATTCTAGTTTTCCAAAGCTATATTGTTTGCCCAAAATACATAAACCGGATATACCGTTACGTCCAATAGTTAGTTCAGTTAATTGTACTACTTATGAATTATCAAAATATTTGGCAGACATTTTAAAAAACTCATTAGAGGATCGTACTAACTATAATACAAAAGACACATTTTCCTTTGTTGTTGCTATTAGGGGTTGTAAATTACCAGAAAATTGTGTTTTGGTTTCATTAGACGCAGTCTCTTTGTTTACTAACATCCCATTGGATATGATTACCAATATAATTGATAAAGATTAGAACATGGTCGAACCTCACACTACACTATCTAAATATAGTTTTCTATCATTAATTGCATTTATTTTCGACAACACATACTTTAGTTTTAATAACGAATTTTATAAGCAAATATTTGGTACACCAATGGGGTCTCCTATTAGTCAAATTTTGGCCACAATTGTGTTAGATGAACTACTTGTTAGTATTATTCCAGGTTTGCCCTTTGAAATGCCATTTTTATATAAATACGTTGACGACATAATTTACGCTGTACCAGTAGATAAGACCGACGTCGTTCTCGAGTTGTTCAATTCTTTTGATCGTCATTTGCAATTTACAATTGAAAATGAAATTGACGCTGGAATACCTTTTTTGGATACCAAAGTTTTAAGATCGGATGGTAATGTAATTTTTTTTGATTGGTATCAAAAGCCAACTGCGGCAGATTTTTAAATCATTACTCTAATCATCCAAAAAGCCAAAAACATAATTCCGTAATAATGATGAGAAATAGAATATTGCAAATCAGTGATGAAGCATTCGTATCTAACAACTTTAAAATATTGTTTGATATATTTAAGAACAATGGTTACCCAACGGGCATTTTAAAGAAATTAATATATAACACCGACTTTTATGACGGTCAAGTTGACGAACATAGTGAGCAAACCATAAAATATTATAAACTTCCGTACATTACTAATCTAACTCATTTAATTTTACCTCTGTTTAAAAATTTAACCAATATTAAGATTGTTAAATATAATTTAATTACCAATTTTAACTTTATTTACAAAATGGATTGCTCATAGTGTCAGGGATGTTATGTTGGTTAAACCTCACAATGGCTTAAGCAGCGCATTACCCAGCACAAGAGTGATTGTCGTACTGGCAAAACTAATTGTGCAGTTGTGGACCATTTTTTAAAAACACGACATACGTTCGACTACAATAGTACTAAGATACTGCAACATGCGGACCGATACAAACATCGATTGTTTTTTGAGATGTATTATATTGCTAGGAACTCTAACGCGATAAACCTAAAATCAGACACTAATGGGCTATCAAAATCGTTTTAGAAATTAATTTGTCTTATCACCCTGTAATTTGTTTTAGTGTTTCTTGTCAGTTTTTTGTAAACATTTTTATATCTATACCTTATTGGTTTTTTAAAATTATTTTAATTAGTCTTGTCCTAAACCTTTTAATGTCTAGACGTCACTGAATTCCAGACTCTTAAAATCTGTAAGTTCACTATTTGTTATTGTGTGCAATTGTTTATTAAATAAATTTTGTAGTATCTCCTGATGAAGCTACCAAACGGTGGCGAAATATTGAGTATAGGATAATGGTTTCATTTAATTTCACTGACCGCATACCCGATAATTCCCTCTCTCTCTCTCTCTCTCTCTCTCTCTATATATATATATATATATATATATATATATATATATATATATATATATAATAAAGTAGAAGGGTAGTCACGGCTGAATAGTTGAAAAACTAACTTTTAAATATTATGGGGTACAGTTTATTGATACGTAATCCAAAAAATATAGTTATATTAGATTGGTATAGGAAACCCACAAATTCAGGAAGATACTTGAATTACAACTCTAACCATTCCGAAAAAATAAAAATAAATCTAGTTCTATCCATGAAAAATAGAATAGCACGAATTTGTCATCCCACCCTTTTGAACAAAAATTTAAAAGTTCTTTTCGATATTTTCATTAACAATAGTTATCCTAGAACCTTATTAAAAAAATTGATTTTTAATACAACTATTGATACAAACCTCAATCATACACATACAAGCAAAGAAAATGTACCCTTAGATAATAATGAAACAGTGAATACTAAATATGGGTCATTACCTTATGTTAAGAACCTTTCAGACAAAATCAATATAATATTTAAAAATGAAAACATTAAAATTGCTAACAGGAATATTTTAAAGGTAGGAGACGTTTTTTCAAAAGTTAAACAGAAAGATGAAAAAGTAATGAAAACTAACGTAATATATAACATTTCATGTATACATTGTAACGTAACTTACACTGGCCAGACCTCACGTACCCTAAAGCAACGTATAACCCAACATCAAAGTGATTGCAATCTAAATAAAAAAACTTGTGCACTCACAGAACATGTTTTAGAAACTAAACATAGAATGAATTATAAAGAAACTAAAATTTTGAGTATAGAATCTAATAAGACTAAAAGAGAATTCATAGACTTAGTAAACATAAAATTAAATCAACCATCGATGAATAAGAGGTCAGATATCAACAATGTCAGTGCAATATATACTCAACTTATTTACCTACAAAATAAACCAACAACCTTTAACAATGACACGGATTTCCTACACATAACATCAGATGATGAATATTAAATAAAATGCATGATTTTATGATAACTAACATAGTTATTATAAAGTTTCAATTTCTTTCATATCCATTTTTTTAAATAAATTTAACTTGTCATTACAAAATTTTTTATTGGTAATTTTCAAATTTAAATGAAATTAAATGAATTTCAAATCGTATAATGAAAAATTTATACTAAATCTACATGTTAGTGTTAATCAGGATATTCAACCTTTAACCTTTATATTTACATTTGTCATTAATATATGAATGACAAGATGTAATTTCACACTAGATAAAAAAGTTAGTGTAAGTTAAGGTATTTAACCTTAAACCTTAACGTTGTCAGTTGTCACTGTTATCAAAAAAAGTCAAAAAAACTATGACTGATCAATCATTTCACAAAATTTTTATTCCTTGATACTACAGACAACGTTCTCAGCAATTGATATCAGTGTTTTTTAATTATATGAAACTGAAATCATAATAATGTTATCAATTTTGATATCCTTCAAGAATTTATTCAATTTACTAGTAAGTTTTACTTATATAAAACATAAACCTTGTTTTTTAGTTTAACAAAATTGTATTTTAGCCTTGAAAAAGATAATAATAAAATTATCGAAAGCTTGGTATAGTGAAAATCGAATTTTCTTAACCACCCATACATTTTGGCTGTACCCCATAATATTTAAAAGTTATATATATATATATATATATATACAAAGATGATTATTATAAAACAGAGTTATTATGAAATACTAAATATTAATGTTCTAGATCATACATTCTAAAAAGTAAATAATGAGATATTCAATTTATTTATGTTTTCTAGATACTTTCATAAATACTTTCATTTCAATCTACGAATACAGCTTCTGTGTAATAAGACTACGCCATCTATTGGCTAAACAGAGGGAGCAATACAGTGAGAGGTAGTGTGAAATATCTTTTATCTATGAGAAATGGGTGGAATTAGATAAAAGAGGTGATCGACTGTATAGATCAGCTATAAATCTATATCCATTTCTTATGATTACCTTGTAAAATGATTGAATGAGATCCTTTTCTATTATAATAGTCATTTGGATTGTGAAGTGGTGCCTTACATATTATATGGCATCCGTCAATTGCACCCACAACACCTGGGAATCCATATGAACGTTGTTGAAAATTCTGAAAATATTTTACATCATATGAGCATTAAGTATATATCTATTTTACAATTCTATAACTTACGATAGATGAGATCCTACAGCTTTGCATATCTGGCCATATTATGTAATTAGGCATTAATTGAGTCAATGTATTTACCGTATGTGTTTATGGCATGACCCGTACTTTTAGCAAAACCAAATCTATCTCCAACTGCAAGATAACTTTCTTGTTTGGATAAAAGCCAAATGGTGAAAAGTTTTTTTTCTTAATGGTGCCAAATAATTAGGATTTTCCATTGCATTGCCAATTACAATTTCTAATCTCTATAACAGTATTTATTATAACAAATATAAAATACATTCATTCAAGCTCTTCAATCGAACAGATACATTTAAATACCTCTATAGCTCTTGCAGACATCCTAAAATGTTCTTTAAAAACTAAATCATTGTATGCTGGAATTATTTCTTCGTAATAATTTCTGTTTTTTTCTCGAATACCACGTCTTCTCACGTTATAATCATGCAATGGTTCCTGTAAATCTTCTACTACATGGGCTATAATATTTTGGTTAATATCTTTTACATCACCATCATCTAATAATGCAAGAATTAAATTGTTTCCAGCCATAGCCATAATTTTAATTTTTCAAATATTTATTCCAAAGACAATACAATCTACAATAAAGATTTATCTATGATCTTTCCAAAAAATGATCGCTCAGAAGACATACGTCAACCATTCGTTGCTCGGTGAGCGCTCACTCAACAGTTAAGTTGTAAGGTATGTTTTCTGAACGCAGCCATTGTTACCTATGATACGCATCAGTTTACATGAGTTTTCATCTCGTTATTACGTTCACAGTGATTCCCTCAAATAAGAAGTAGTGGTGTTTTAAAATAAATATGAGTTATCCATTTTTTCAAGACTTGGTAAGTATAATAATATATTTATTTCCAAAGTGTTTTGTTATTATGAGAAAAGGTTTTAAATTTAAAAACTTAATATATTATATAAAAATGTTGGCTGGTCGAAATAGTAGGTACGTTACACCTAGGAATATTAAGTTAATAATCATGCTATATGACCACAGAATTACATTAGTTAATATATCGTGAATGTAGGTATTGCTAGAATTTTCTATGCTATCACAATACCAATTGCATTAGTTATTATACAGGGTGTAATTTAAACTTTACAGCTTTTCAATGAATTAAAGTAGCGGGAAACTCCTGGCCCGCAAAGTTATTCAGAAAATCACAAATATTGTTATTTTCCATTTGGGGGTAGTTTATATTAAATACAAACTACCCTCAAATAGAACTAAATATTTGACAATGTAGCACTCGGTTACCTGCGATCACTCGTGTGATACAAGATTTAGGTTTTATACGTTTAGGTATAAAATGTTTCAATGGTCCCAAATCAATCCTATGACTAGTTTTCAAAATACAGTGCGTTAAAGTTACAAAATGCCCACTTTTCTTCTGCGCATATCTCCGGAAATGAGTTCCTTGCAGCCAGAACTTTTACTACATCTTTGGGTAATACCCCCACATGCAAATTCCATTAAAAAGTGATCAACATTACAGGGTGATCTACGATTGCCGGTGTATACTTAATTCATTTCTTGTGAAGTGTTTTGTGCCATCCTGTATGAATTCAATGTATTGTGTATTCAAGTAAAGAATTAGAAATATATTTCAATTTTCAAGTTTTAAACGTCAATATCTCGAAAATCAATGTATAGCAATAATTCAAATGGAAATCATCCTGTAGTGGTGGTATTACCCAAATATGAAGTAAGATTCCTGCCAGCCAGAAACTCAAATTGATTTGCTTTTCCTGGAGATAAGCGCAGATAGAAGATGGACATTTTCCACCGTTAACACCCTATATCTCGAAAACGATTCATAGGATTGAGTTGGTCCCATTAACACAATTGATCAGGAAGTTGAATACGACACAATATTAAAAATATGGAATATTTGGCGGAACGCTATTTTTCATGAGAAATTAAATATATTCCATTAGGTAATAATTTGAGTATGTGTTCTAATAGAAGTACTGTTATTTTGGTCATAATATGAAATGGTTTTGTAATGATATAAATTCATTACTAGAAATATCGATTCATTAAACCAGTTAACACCGTGATGACGCGGTACCCCACCAGAACAGCAAAGTCCCCACGCCAAGATGCGCACGAAGAACCGACAGTAGAAGGGAAAGAGACTTCCACCACCACCTCTACGATGTATATAAAAATGCAAAGCCACAGACGATAGGGCGACTTGGATTACGGACTCCTGCTCCTCCAAGTTCAGCCGCCTCCAGTGCGAAGCGTGGGTCGAAGGTACTGACTTTAACCTTAAACGCTTTACACTATTCACCTCCGAGTGTTGTACTAAGTCGGAGTATTGATCCTACTTTTATACATCATTCACTTGAACGGCCGTTGGTTTCTGGTATTGACGGAAACGAAAACGATTGTTCAAACTGTTAGAAGAATTTCGGTGTGGTATTGACACAGCGAAAACTCTACAGTATCTTCGTAGGGTTGCACCGTTGAGCCGAGTATTGACTGGCTGTAAACGATCGCTCTAACTGTTAGTATAATTCTGGTGTGGTATTGACGCGCCATAATAACTACAGTCCCTACAAACCGAGATATTCGTTAAGCTGGGTATTGACTAGCTATAAACGATACTCTCACACCTTGAAATTAAAACCGAAAGAGTATTGATCTGCCGGTTGCTCGTACCCTTGGCTGTCTGAACGTTTCATAGGACGCAGAGAATCCCGTACACCAACACCGTGAGTTACACCTACCTACTTTCAGACCGTCAGTACGCATCGATCAACGGAAGAGTACGGACCATCGAAACGTGATTTCCAAAATACTTACGCACCAGAGTAATATAGGTATATATAGAATATTGTGTTTTAGTTTATTTTTATCATTGTAAATAATATTTTTTGTAGCAATAAATCAGTTAATTTAATTGAACTCTGTCTCCTTTGGGCTTACCTGGGCAATACGCATTACAGTTTTCATTTTCAAATACTTTTGTAGAAAGCCAGAAAGTTTTTCTAAGAAAAAAAAGAAAAAGCAATGGTTTGTAATAGAGCTTTGTCACCTATTTGCTCTGAAGACACAAATGAAATAAATCAAACTGAAGTGAGTTACACTATAATAATATATTTAAATGGTTTCTGAGCATCGCCGAATAAAATAGAAATTATTAACTGAATTTATCGTTTCAACGTTTACTCTGTGGAATCTATTAATGATGCTTAGATATTAAACTAACAGTTAGTTTAATTCCAAAGTATTCGGCATTATTAAGACAAGTTTACATCTCATTAGGGCTTAATCGTTTTAAAGTTGATTGTACCAATTATCAAAGTTAGTAAAATTGCACTTTAATACCTTGAAATACCTCAGGTAAAGATTAACTTTCGATTTGATTTTAGCCTAATATAACAGAAGAAAGTAGAGACAAAGAACATCTAGATATGCTCGAACGAGACAACTTCCTTAACATGGAAGATACCCTTGAATGTCCTGTCGATGACAGTGATAACGATCCATACTACTCTTCTGATTCAAGGTATACTAGTGGAGACAGTGAAGCTGAAGTTTCAACTAGTAAGGTAAATGGAATTAATAAAGTAAAATAAAGATAATTAACCTTATTATTTTTTTGTAGATTGATATTTTGAAAAATATACTGCTTATTCCAGCTTCTAAAGTTAATAAGGATCAAAAAATCCAATCACCAAAAGTAAGTTCGTCTTCAGAACAAGACAGTACCTCTTTTCTACCTAGTCAAGATAACAATACAACATCACCAAAAAGTTCTAATAGAAAGGTTAAGGGAATATACAAAAGAAAAAGAGATATGTGCTATTTTTGTGAAACTGATGT
This sequence comes from Galeruca laticollis, assembly GCA_963921935.1. Lineage (NCBI taxonomy): Eukaryota > Metazoa > Arthropoda > Insecta > Coleoptera > Chrysomelidae > Galeruca > Galeruca laticollis. The sequence goes on from OY998181.1 coordinate 143,500,740, forward strand.
GCTTAATTTTGTGAGACATATGAAAAGAAATCATTTCCATGAAATAGAAGTGCAAGAAATATTCTCCAGACAAAAACAGCAAAGATAGGAGAACGCTACTAGCACAGTTTAAAACTTAACAGAAGCAGTTGGCTCACTCGATGTCGGCGTCTTTGATGTTCATGGTTCAAATTTTCCACTGCGCAACCGAAAATTGTAACCCACGCGCTTAGGGGCGTATCCAATTGATACAATAAGATATCTGACAACTGTGTGTAATACATAACAAACTTTCTGCGCAACGGGAAGTTGATTCCCATGAGTGTGTATGAGTGAGATAAAAGTTGTACCACAAAAATCGGTAGAGTGAGCCAACTGCTTCTGTTAAGCTTTAAACTGTGCTACTAACAATATTAAAGAAAAAAGGTAATTTCCTTTTGTACATATAATATGATCAACAAAATAAACTGTTGTAAAAATTATGATCTATTTATTTATTAAATCATATTTTGCAGTATGAAAACATACTTAACTTAAACTTAAATTAAAGTATTTGTTCAAGAAAAAATCAAGTCCTTTTTATACTCTAAGAAGACTGAGAAATTATCTAAAATCAACAACTGAGACTAAATGAAATTGAAAATATTTTCATTTTTGCTATAAAATATTAACTAGTTCTATACAAGATTACAATATTGCTAAAGTCATAACTTAATTTTTCTGATAATATTAAGTACAGAATGGTTACAAAAAAAAACTATAGAGTTACATAGAAAATTTATAAAATAAAAGAATGGGTAGTGTTAAATATAAAAAGGGAATACAAAATAAAACAAAATTAATAGTCATAATTAACAGAATAAATATAAAAGTTAAAATAAATGGCTAAAATATATTGTCTTGCCATGTCCCGAATTTTGATGGCATCATTCTTTGGTTTGTTTCCATACTGCCAGCTCAAACCATAAACAAACCTGAACCTCCGGTCCACTTCTTCTTCTGGGTTACTTCCTATATACTCAGATGTATTTACTTTGAGAAGGAAATTGTGAAGAGTACAACTAGCTTGTACAATTGCCTTAACTTTCTCTGGTTTTAAAGGTATTGTAGTCAATAATATTCTAAAGAGATTGGCTAATATTCCAAAACTATTTTCTACTACCCTTCCAGCTCTACTTAAGCGATAATTAAATATCCTTTGTTTTGTGTTAACCCTCTGAATGGCTATGGATTTAAAATATGTGATGACAGGGTAAATGCAGCATCACCAACAATCATATATGGCACAGGTAATGTTCTGCCAGGCAAAGGTTTGTCTTCAAAATACACCTCCATTTATGCCAACATTAATATATGTAAAGCTATAATTGCCATAGCCAATAAAACAATGCTGTGTTGGTCCTTATAATTATAAAATGCAGAGCCCGAATTAGGACGGGCTTTAATTACAACATGCTTTTCATCTAAAGCACCAATAACATTGGGTAAGTTCCATTTTACTTCAAAATCCCTTGCTATTTCAAGCTATTCTGCTGCAGTATCTGGAACCTAAAACAAATTACAATATATTAAAACTAAATACTATAATATTAATAAATTCCTTTATTTGTTTGCAAAACAAAGGTACAATTCGAATAGCAACATGACCCAAAAAAATACAGGTAAATACATTATTGCTATGAAATGGAATTAGTACAAATAATAAAACAGGCATGACACAATGACTACAGTTCAGGGTATTTTTCAAGCAATAAACAAATTTGAAATAAACTTACAATCAAGTAATCAGTTTTAAGTTCTTCATATATGGCTTTTAGGACTATAGGGACAAAAAGGGAAATTGTACATTAAACTTCTGCAACTTTCGCCTGTAGCTAAATATCTCAACGTTACGATTAATTTCTGTTTTGCACTAATGCATTCCCTTGTGAATGATTCCTTTGTCAGACGTACCAGCCATTTAAAGTTGTAATAAAATGTCGGACAGAAAAACGATTTCTAATAGTTTAATACCTAGGATGTACAATAGCGTTAGAGAAGAAATTAAAAAAACTATTAGAGGTTGATGCTGTTTGTCTAACTACAGATGGATGGACATTGCTAAATAGTCAAAGTTTTATTGCCGTCACAGCTCCCTTTATTGATGTCGAAAGAGAAAAAATGTACCTTAAATCCTATCTTCTGGGCGGCTTTTCATTTAATGAGCACCACACTGCAAAAAATTTATCAGCTTAAATTTATTACATATGAATCTGTTCTTACAGATAATGTGGCATGTATTGTGTCTGATAATGCTGCGAACATAACAGCAGCCATCAGAGTGACTAATTGGAGATTTCTTGCTTGTTTTGCTCACACCCTAAATTTGCTCCTTCAAAATGCAATAGGGGAAATTTAAATACAAGTGGATAAGGTAAAGGCTATTGTGCAATTTTTTAAATCGAGTTCCAGAGCTTTAGCAAAATTAAGAGACATGCAAAAACAAATGGGGTTACCAGAACTTAAACTCAAGCAACACGTAGTGACGAGATGGAATTCTACGTATACTATAAATCGGAAATAATAGTCAGTGACGTCAACCACTAGTTCAGAAACAACACATTAAAGGTACGTTTCCTATGAGGCGGCTGACGCCAGCGTCTGTCGCTGAGCGTCTGACGCGGTATACTGCTACTATGAAATCTAATGCAATCATTGTCTTAGAAGCGTCACTGCGTGCGCAGCGGCTGGAGGTGGAAGGGGCCGCGCGGCTAGACCTCTCTTTGAGCAGTACTGACGCAGACGCTCTCATGTAAAATGACTTCCAAACTAGTGTTTTCAAGTGTTGATGATGAAAAACTAGTGGAAAGTGTGTCTAAATTTCCTTGTATTTACGATGTGAGTAATAGACTTTACAAGAATCAAGTTGTGAAAGACAATGCATGGAAGGAAATAGCAGAATGTACGGAGAAATCAGGTAAGAAAATATTATTTGTCCTTACTATGTTTTATATTTTTCTTAAGAATTGTTTTATGCATACCATTTACATTCTTGTATACATGTTATACGTGATACATATTTTATAACTCATCATTCACAAACAAAACAATTTTATTGTAAGTAGCAAACAAGATTTATGATTGTGCTTACAAATTCGGTCTCTACTAATAATATTTTTAGTTTAGCAGATCAGTAAAAAATAAAATAAAACTTCATATGGCAATTAGTTAGTTCTAGTCACATAATTATTCTGCCAAGCTATTGCTCCAACATGACTGTTAAAGTATTTCATAAATGAATCTCTCACATAAAACCCATCAGCATTTGCAAAGCCACCAGACCTTGCAAGTGGTGTAAAATTTCTCGATGGTGGAGGATCGGAAGGATCTAATTCATAATGTGGTTTATTTTGTGTCTCAAGAAATGCATCTCTAAGCATATTATGCAGACAACAAGCAACGATTATTAAGTGATCAGTAGTCTCTGGCTTCAAAGCAATGGGGGTGTAAAATATGCGAAAAATTTGGCATAGCAAACCGAATGCATTCTCAGAAACTCTACGAGCCCTACAAAGACGGTAGTTAAAAATCGCTTTTTGATTGTCAGCACTTGCGACGGGTTTCGAAAAAGGTTTCATCATATGTGTATGAAGCCGAAACGCTTCGTCACCAACAAACACGTGAGGCAACACAATGTCCGAATTTGGCAGCTTACCAGGTGGTGGAAACATAATATCGGTTCTGAATCGCTTCCCAAGATTACTTTTATCAAAAATCCCGCTGTCTCCTTCCTTGCCATAAGAACCCACATCAGTGGAGATAAACTTGTAGTTTGCATCAACGACAGCAAGCAAAACGATGGAGAAGAACTGCTTATAATTGAAGTACAAAGAACCACTTCGTGCAGGACAGAATATTCGCACATGTTTTCCGTCGATCGCTCCGACACAATTAGGAAATTGCCATTTTTGTTCGAATTGTTCAGCTTTCTTTTTCAATTCATCAGGTGTGATTGTTGGTAGAAATAGCGGCATCAGTTTGCTGCTTAGAACTGAAAGCGTCTGTTTTACAATTCTGCTGATGTAGCTGAATGAAATTTTAAATGCAAAAGCCAGCGAATGAAACGATTCCCCTGTTGCCAAAAACCTGAAACGAAAAATTCGGAAGTCACTTGTAAAATAAATGAAAACACAAATTAAAAATTATTTTTGCTGTTAGAGATACCTAAACACTTATCCTATACTACTCACACTGGGTAATTGTGTCCATTTTTGTTGCAGCGGATGATTGTAAGAAAAGGTGGAAAAATATAAAAGATACTTTCCTCAAGAGGCAAAAGAGAGGAACGGGAACTGGGACTTCTGCTTCTAGTAAACCAAAGCCATGGCCATTGGCCGATATGTTATCGTTTCTTGGAAAAGTTAATTACAAGCGAGAGTAACTCAAAATATTGAATTTTACTGTACACTAAAAAGCTTTAATATTTTTAATTTACAGAAGCATATCAAACACATCATCTGACAATACCTATGGCCAGGGAGACGATGAAACAGTGGAAGAAGAAACGATGGCAACTGAAGAACACTCGTTTATTACTGAACATGTGCCATTAGAACCTCAGCAACCTCATACTTCAAAGCAAAAGTCAACCCCGCCTGATGATTTATTTTTTCGCCCTAGTAAACGGCAAAAGCATAATGAGAAAGTGATCAGTTTCTTGGAGGAAACGCGCAAAGAAAGGAATGACATTTTAAGGGGGTTGGTTCAGAAGTGCGATGACGAGATCGATCTATTTTTCAAAAGCATAGCGATGTCCGTAAAGAAGCTGAGCCCAGATTTGATTAATGAGGCAAAAATGAAAAGTTTACAGATGGTCTTCGATCTGGAAAGTCGCAATTCAATTTACATCTTTGCTCCGCAACATTCAGCATCTACAAGTTGTAGTAGTTCAGCAATGGCATCACCTTCAGCAACAGTTACGAACTGTGATCAAATTAATTTTTTAGAGTCACATGACTGTACGCAGTTGGAAGAGAATCGAAATTACGCAACATTGTAACAAGTTCCTTTTTATTCAAATAAATTGTACTGCAGATAATATATAATTTATCATTCTCCCGTACCTCTTTACAGCGTTTCTCAACCTTTCAGTATATGCGACCCAATTTTCAATCATACTTTTCATCGCGCCCCCCTCTCATACAATATTATATTCCCCCCTTTAATTTTATCGCGCCCCATAGGTTGAAAATCGCTGCTCTAATGTATACTTATGTACCAAAAATATTTTTTCTTTGCTTACCGTAAAGTTACAGCCAGTTTTTCTTCAGGGGTGATAGGGTACTGATATCTGTTTGAAGAATCTGTTCTAATATCATCCTTTATTAGATCCAAAACATAATTAAACTGAGCGACGTTTAGCCTAAAAAATTCCCGGAACTTTTTGTCATCCTGCACTAAATGCTGATTGATAAGTTTTACAAAGAAACCTTCATCTTTCCTTCTTTTAAATAAGGTATTGACTTCAGCATTACCCTCAAGCATCAATTGTTCCAATAGAATTTCTTCTTCTTCAATTTCTTCAAGCATTAATATGCGTAATAGAATATCTCGGTCACTCATTTTAAAGACTTCACTTTGAATGGCCGCACACAACTGACGCTTCAGAAGAAACAGTCAAGTACGCGTCAGCCGTGCACGTCAGACGCTCAGCGACAGACGCCTCATAGGAAACCTACCTTAAGAGCGGCGTAAAATAATATGTAATATTCTACAACAAAAAGTTATTGAAAGCTCTCGAAATGCCGCTTCTATTAAATGCTGACACAGCTTGTTGACACAGACCGCGCAACGGTGTCAAATGTACTGCGCACCGTATAAGAGAATTTACGGAGCATTTGCAACTAGCCTCTATTTTAATGGAAGTTCGCGGTAGTTGGACGTAATTTTGGACTGATATTTTTTGACGGCTGCGCAGAGGTTGCAACACTGAACGATCCTTTGACGTTAGAACAGCATTTACGTTGTCTAGACTTGTTGCATAGTCGTTCTTGCGGGTGAAAGTTTTGGCTTCATATTTAACAATTATTTCACATATTAATTTGTAAAATGGAACAGGGAGAAGCTTCGACAAGTCTTAATCCGCCTGCCAAAAAAGTGAAAAGACATTTAACTGTGGGTGAACATAAATTGGTAAAAACTGTGTATGACAGTATTCGCGCTCGAAATCCTGATTTGTGTGCGGAGGACGCAGCAGAATTGTGCGGGAATTTAACGAAATTGTGTTCTCGGACAGTTTTCAGATCACTTAAAGTTGACAAAAAAAAGGAAAAAACCGAAACAAGAGGTAGAAAGAAAGTTATTTTAGATGATCACATACAAAATATAATTCGCCGGAAAGTGCACAGTTTTTTTTTAGAAACGAAATGCCAACCCTAAATAAAATTAAGGCTGAAGTAAATGCTGATAATTCTTTACCGAAAATATCCTTTGGAGTTTTGAAGCGAACATTACGCGATTTAAACTTCCAGTATTTAAAGCGAAACCGCAAAAGCTTTTTAATCGAAAAGGACGAGATTGTGTTGTGGCGAAGAAAATTTTTAAAAGAAATTCGTGACCATAGGCTTAACGGAAAAAAATATATTATACTGACGAGACATGGTTAAATGAGGGACACACCCGCTCAAAAGTATGGCAGGACTTAAATGTAACAAGTTCACGTCAAGCATTTCTTGACGGGTATTCTATAGGTTTGAAATCGCCTTCCGGCAAGGGTCGTCGACTGATTATTACCCACATAGGTAGTAATTCTGGATTTTTGGAAGGTGTTCTTAACGTTTTCGAATCTAGGAAGACTGGCGACTACCATGAAGACATGAACGCTGAAGTTTTTGAAAAGTGGTTTTCGTCAGTATTGGTGCGCGTGGAGCCCGGTTCGGTAATCGTAATAGACAATGCGCCGTATCACAGTCGGCGAGTAGAGAAAATACCCACGTCTGCTTGGCGAAAAGCCGACATAATAGGATGGTTAAAATCAAAAAACATAGTGTTTGATGAACATATGCTTAAAGTAGAATTACTTAATATTGTACGTGTAAATAAAGATCGGTATATTAAATATGTTGTGGATGAAATGGCGCATAAACATGGGGTTACTCTATTGCGATTACCACCATACCATTGTGAGCTCAGTCCAATTGAACTTATATGGGCTCAGATAAAAGGTGAAGTTGCGAGAAAAAACACAACATTTAAATTAAAAGACGTTAAAGTTTTGTTAAACGAAGCGATTGACAACGTAACATCAGATAACTGGCAGAGGTGTATAGAACATGTCATAAAACAAGAACAGAAAATGTGGGATTTGGATACTTACATCGAAGGTGTAGTTGAACCTCTTATTATCACTCTTGGTTCAGAAAATAGTGATACTGACGATTCTGGGTCAAATTCTGATCAAACGTTAGATGAGTGATAGGTAAAAAAATTTATTTGAAAATTTGTGATTTTTGATGTTAGAAAATAACAAATACGAAATATACAAACAGATTTTGTTCGCCATATTTAATAAAAATTTAAAATGAAAATGCTCGAAAAATATGGATTCTCAACTACAACTTCTTATGAAGCTACACTGAAAAGTATAAAATCAAAAATAGCAACTTTTCATATTGAAACTGTTACCAGAGCGCATGCGCAGGCAACGATGTAAGCCCCGCCCACCTTTTCGACCTCGATTTAGTATAAATAGAGGCGTGGTTCGGGCATCGAGTCAGTCGCACTTCTACCTTCATCCGCTCTGGTACTACTCTCTCTAGAGATCGAACTGTCTGGAATCAACCAAACTCAACTTGTAGTTAGTTATTGATCCCCAGCACGAGATCTCTCTATTGGGAAAATACCTTTAGCAAAGATTAGTCATCTGCGCTAGTGCTTTGAACGTTAGTGAGAATTATACAGTGTGCTTCATAATTACGGCTCAGGTTAGTTCTTTTTCAAGAACGTCTGAGCTTAGTAATTAATTCCATCTATACGATCGAATTACAGTTATTTATATATATATATATATATATATATATATATATATATTTTTATTTATGAATTTTGCGAACATGTCGTTCATAGAGGAGAGCTACGTGGTACAGGACAGTTGTCTCTCACCCAAAGAATCCTTTGATGGAAGTGCTGATGTGCAGCCCTACGAGACACGCCCATTAGGGAACATGGCGCCCAACGTATTAGGAAAGTCATCCTGCAGGATGGCCGAACCACCTCAGAGGGAACAAACGTCCAACTACCCACAGCATCCAACCATGGCGCAGCCACCCAAATTAGAGACCCAATGGCCCAAATTGCTGAAGCCCTTCAGCAACAAAACCCAATACCAAGAAGGCAGCGTGAAGCCCCCACCTTCGCTGGAACCGAGGAAGAATGCCCTGAGGTCTTCATCCAGAAACTCGAGGACCACTTCTACGAAACCGAAGCCCCCAGGGAAGAATGGCAGGACATCCTGGTTCAACAACTGAGAGGAGAAACAGCCAAATGGTCCCAAATCTACACGAGGACCCAAACCACCTACCACTTTCTTTCAGATCGCATACTCGATCATTTCAACCACCCAGCCGTTCTCGCCAGGCTGACCTCCAAATTCTATGGAAGCCTCCATAGGGACGAGCCAGTAGCCCAGTTCGTGATGTACAAATGGTCGTTAGCAAATAGGCTCATGCCAAGCTCAACATTGATGCGAACCATCATCGAGCAATTTAGGCCAGACATAAGATGTCTCCTTCGTGTGACCACACCCAGACGCATCGAAGACCTCAGAGTCACCGAGGACATCGAGAGGGACCTGCAGACTCGCTCCAGGGCCCAACCAACCACGTCCCGCCCGAACCAACCACCCAGACAACAGACCGCTCCAAAGCAACCACAGACGGTCATCCCCAAGACGGTCGTCCCCAAGGCGGTCATCTCCAAGGCGATCACCCTCCAGACATCGCCAAGCCAGCCATCCTCCCGTCCAGCGGTCGGGAAATGAACGCAGGGGTGCCCACTAGACAAACAGCCACATCAGCCAGCAATTTCCGAGACTCCCACACTGAGCCCTGCCTGGGAAAAGTCCAAAGTCGCAAACCTGCCAGTCATTAAAGCAGAATTCGAAGGACGCATTGTCAAAATCCTAATCGACACAGGTGCAACGTCCAACTTCTGCTCCACCGATCTGATAGCCACAGACGTAGCTACCAATGACGAAGCACAGGTGCAACTAGCCTGCCTCGACCGCAAGGTCAGGAGTCCCGGAACAACCAAGCTGACTGTCAAAACCACGGACTGGTCCTTCCACGTAAAATGTCGTCTCCTCCCGAATCTAAACCACGATTTGATCCTCGGGATGCGATGGCTACAAGACGAGAACGTCCTGATGGACTTCCCGAGAAAATATCTCCATGCCGGCAGGAACCAGAGACGAACAATATTCTGGAAGCCGCAGGAACCAGAGACGAACAATATTCTGGAAGCCACAGTCCACCAACCCACACCGTGAAGCGCCCCAAGCCGCAATCAACCCCGACCAGACCACACTTGAGGCCCACGACCAAATACAAGACCTCATTAACAAATTCCAAGACGTGTTTGACGACCAGCCCCACCAACCCACAACGAAAACGGCGATGATGTCAATCAAATTAAAAGACGACAAACCCGTGAACGTCAGACCATATCGATATTCCCCTGCAAAGAAAAGGATCATTTATGAAGAAGTGGAAAGCATGCTGGCCACCGGAGTTATCCAACCGAGCCGATCGGCATACAATAGTCCGATCGTCATTGTAAAGAAGAAAGACGGCAAGCCGAGATTCTGTGTGGATTACAGGAGACTTAACACCGTAACCGTGGATGATGTATCACAACTACCACCCATCCACGAAACAGTCAGGGAACTATGAACCGCCAAAGTCTTCACTGCCCTCGACTTGAAGAGCGGTTTCTGGCAAATCCCTCTCTCTCTCTCCTGAATCCATACAATACACGGCCTTCACCCTACCAGACGGCTCAGCATATGAGTTCCGGGTCATGCCATTCGGGCTCAAAAACGGCCCAGCTGCATTCCAGAAGTTGATCACAGCAATCCTGGCAGGACTAATCGATGATTGTGTCAAGGTATACATGGACGACATCATCGTCTACTCCACGACCCTCAACGAGCACATAAAACATGTCCACCTCGTGTTAGAAAAACTGCGGGCAGACGGCCTCAGAGTATCAATGAAGAAATGCCACTTCGCCGTCACAGAATTGGAATATCTGGGCCACAAGGTGACCGCCGACGCTACTCTGCCCCTGGACCGACACTCGGACAAGATTAAGGGTTTCCAGCTGCCTAAAACGGTAAAACAGCTCCGCTCCTTCATCGGGACTGCAAGCTGGCTACGCGACTACATTCCAAACGTCTCAGAAACAATCGCCCCGTTGACCGACCTCACAAAGAAGAAGAAAAAGTTTCAGTGGACTACCGAAGCAGACACGGCGTTCAAGGCTATCAAGCAACAACTGGCAAGCCCACTGAAGCTCTCAAGGCTGGAACCGGACCAACCCTTCTTCCTCCAGACGGACGCATCCGCCCAAGGAATGGGAGCGGTCCTATTCCAAGGAAGCACGGAGAATAGAAGAATAATCGCGTACGCCAGTGCCAAGCTGAACTCAGCAGAGCAAAGGTACCACGTGAACGAAGTGGAATGCTTAGCTGTCATATGGGCTACAAAAAGATTCCGACACTTCCTGCAGGACCAACCATTCACCCTGCTGACAGACAGTCGAGCTCTCACATGGCTCGACCGTTTCAAATCTGACAAAGCAAAACTCACCAGATGGGCCATTCTCCTGCAGGAATTTAGCTTCAAGGTGATCCACGTGCCAGGAAAAACAAACCAGCTGCCCGACCATCTATCCCGAAACCCGGAAGAAGATGCCACCCGAAACGCACGCCAGGAGGAAGACGAGCAAATCGACCGCCTCGCCTGGCCATCAATCTCAACAGATGACACAAACTTCCCCCTACTCTGCCTCCTAGAAGAAGAGGAAGAGGAGGACGACAACACCGAACCCCTACCCCAGGACGGAACCCTCGAAGACAGGGTAAAACACAGCCACCGGACACACGAAGGCATGCGGCGATTCAAGGACAGGGAGACGGAAATTCACGAACGAGGACCAGTAGAAATCGACATCGAACGGCAATTCACCGTAGAAAACGGCGTGGTGTATTTCACCCCAACACCGGACGTCAAAAACACGGTGGTGCCAAGACCGTTCAGAGCCGAGGTAATAAGAGAGTAAGTACCACGACTCTCCTGCAGCCAATCACCCCGGCCAAGAAGAAACACTCAGAGCGATTCGAAGAAGATTCTACTGGCCCAGCATCCGAAAGGACGTAAAACAACACGTCCGATCCTGCCTTGTCTGCGCCACAACAAAAGCCGCAGCACGCCAAAAAACCAGCCCCTGCACAGCCCAGACTCCCGGAAAATCCATGGCACACGGTATCCTAGGACTTTACCCGCCGTCCAGAGGGAGAAAGAACAGGTACATCCTGCTCGCTACAGACACGTTCTCCCACTGGGTGAAATACCGATGTGTCCCAGCAGCCAAGAGTCTGCAGGCTGTGCAATTCCTGAAAGAAGAAATATGCAACCGTTGGGGGTACCCATCCCGCATAATAACGGACAAAGGGGCCCAATTCAGAGGCGACATCTGGGAAAGATTCCTAGCCCAGAACCATATATCACAAGAGTTCTCTCCGACGTACCGCCAGAGGGCAAACCCTGTAGAACGCTGAGTCCAAGAGCTGAAAAAATCCTCCGGACCAAAGTCTCCAACCCGGATGACAACAGATGGGAAGAACATCTGCCCGAGGCCATTTTCAGCTTGAGGACACGAGCAAACGCAGCTACATGCACAACACCCGCCCAACTGCGGCTAGGTTACGACCCAAGACGACCAGAGGAGCAACCTAGTGCAGGATCCTCGAATACGTCGGAACAACGGGAACGGCGCATAGAAACCGCCAAGCGCCGGGCCACAGTCTACGCTAGGAATCTCCTCCCAGAGATGCAACCAGACTGCCCCAAGTATCAAACACACGACAAAGTCCTCGCCCGGAACCCAACCAGAGGCAACTTCGGGCCCACCTGGACAGGACCCCACACCATTCGGAAAGTCCTCGGCCTACACACATATGAAGTCGAGAAGGAGGACGGCTCCACAGCCATCATCCACGTGGACGACTTACGACCCGCTCCTCCAGAAAGACAAGCCGAAGACGACCCACCGGACACCACCGACACCTAACAATATAAACATTGTGAAAATGTTTTCTTTTCCTTTAAATAAACATACCCGACAGTTCGACCTTCGAAGCGGGAGGATGTTACCAGAGCGCATGCGCAGGCAACGATGTAAGCCCCGCCCACCTTTTCGACCTCGATTTAGTATAAATAGAGGCGTGGTTCGGGCATCGAGTTGGTATCATCCGTCGAAGGAAGTGTTCAGACGGGGGTGTGTCGGGGAGTGGCCTCTTGTTGGACGTCCTCGGCTCATCGTCTGAATCTGAAATGTTATCTTCCAAAAGGTAATAATCTGAAAATGACATTGTTGATTATCGTTGTCAAAGTCTTTGTATATGACAAAGTTAAAGTCTATGGGGTTGGGGCGGAAAGCTCGATAGTTCGTGTTTAATAGTCCTGTACAAGTACGAAGTACGAGTTAGCTACACACGGCGCTATGTCACTAGGGATATTGCAAGTGTATAAAGTCTAAGTCAACGCACAGTTGAGTGCGTACTGACGAATACTTTCTATAAGTTCGAAAAATATCAATAAGTGGAAAATAAAGTCTAAGTCAACGCGCGGTTGAGCGCATATAGACAAACACTTTTTAAAAGTTCAAAATAACACAAAGCGTAAATAAAGGAAATAAAGTCTAAGTCGATGCACGATTGAGTGCATATAGACGAAACTTCATAAAACTCAAAATAACACTAAGTGAAAGTTAAAGTCTAAGTCAACGCGCGGTTGAGCGCGTATAGACAAACACTTTTAAAAGTTCAAAATAACACAAAGTGTAAATAAAAGAAATAAAGTCTAAGTCGATGCACGGCTGAGTGCATATAGACGAAGCATCATAAAATTCAAAATAACACTAAGTGAAAGTTAAAGTCTAAGTCAACGCGCGGTTGAGCGCCTATAGGCAAACACTTTTAAAAGTTCAAAATAACACAAAGTGTAAATAAAAGAAATAAAGTCTAAGTCGATGCACGGTTGAGTGCATATAGACGAAACACTTAACACTATAAAGTTCGAAATTATCCCTGATGGTAAAAATAAAATCTAAGTCGACACACGGTTGAGTGTGTATGGACGAATACTTTATATAGTTCGAAATGACACAAAGTGAAAAGAATTAAAGTCTTAGTCAACGTACGATTGAGTACGTATAGACTTGCACTTTATAATTGTTCGAAATTAAAACAAGTGTAAAAGGTTTAAGTCGTCGTACGATTGAGTACGCATTGACACTAAACACAACACAATGTTTATTGTAAAGTATTTTAGTTCGTGTATACAGTTAGCGTATGTCTTGTATACGCTTATACTACCACGGCACTAAAATAAGCAAGTTTCATAAATAGTAGTTCATAAATAATAATGTTTCCCGTTTGTGGGTAAAGTTCACTAAGTTCACTATTAATTGCATTGTTTAGTTTAGATTAACACTGTATGTAATTTGTAGGTGATTTGACCTAACTGCTGGAAAGCTAATTGATCAGGGGTCGAATAATACAACACTGAATAAGGAGTTGTTTCGACTTGACCAGTTTCGGGCTTAAGCAGTAAAGGATGCACCAGAGCGCGTTTTCGTAGCAGGCGTAGTAACTTGTTGAATGGCTGGACTCGACTCTCTCGACTCCTCAAAATTCCTCCTATTTATACTAAGTTACTGCGTAGTTGTTCGAAGTTACTGCGTAGTTGTTGTTCCGACGATGCTATTGGTTGAAATGCGCGTGGTCTGGTGTCAGAAGTCCAGCAAGTAGCAGCCCAACGGAAAACTTGGTCACTGGTTCAAACCAAGTATTTCCAGAAGCCCTTGCCGCCGGAATCGACGCAATATCTGAGATTCTAATCTCAATTTGTCCTTTATAGAACATTCCTATTTTTGAAAAATCTGCTCATTTGAGCATTTTTATTTATGAAAATTCGCTCTTTATAGAGCGCTTTTATTTATGAAAATTGCTTAAATCAACTAGTGACAAATAGTGTACAAGACAGACCAACTAGAAGGGCCATACCATCCAGCCAACGGAGGACGAAATTTATCAGGTGAATATAAACACTAACCTGCGGACAAAAGGGTCAGGAAACCTTTAACCGGGGAGGAAACTCCCTCCGGCAGTGAGTCCGCTGCCGGCTTCTGTCCGTATCCCCGAAAACTAACAACGAATCAACCTTCTGCTTCGTCCTTTTTTACCCAACCAACAAAATGTCTACTTCAACACGCTCCCCCATCCAAACCCGGAGCCAAAAGGTGCCATCGATCTCTTCACACGAAGAGTTCCCTCCGATGGTATCAAAACCAGCCCCCGACTATGCATCCTTGTATGCAGACCAACTTAAAGAGATGGCCGCACTCCGAGCCCAAAACCAATCACTCTTAGACAAAATCGACAAAATGATGGAAAGAAGCAACCGACTCGAATCCCTATTCTACTCCCATGTAATGTAGTATAAGTATATTTTAAATTATTCTTTTAACATCCTGTAGAATTAAGTTTATATTGTTGTTTATAATGTTGATTATATAATTTTACTAACCTTGCGACTACGCAAAATGATTGTGAATATTAATTATTCTACTAACCTAGTTTTCAATTGGAATATTGAAAATTTGAATAAAGATATAATAAAAATAGACTTAGAAGAAAGACGTTTAATTTTTGAACAAGTCCCATTACATGGCGATCCTGCCAAAAGAACTATTTATATACATGTAGAAGAAATAAAAAAAAATGGTTAAGAATGGGTTCCACTCAGAGTAAAGAAGAAATTGTAATTTCGCAAGCTGGCAATAGTGGAGGAATGTCGAATGGATTGTCCCAAAATGGAGCAAAAAATTCTGTTGGTGAAATAATGGGAATGGTAGCATTTGGTATGGTCATAATATTTGGGTTGGTCCTATTATATAACTACATGAAGAAGAGATTTGAATCTAAAATAAGGAAGGTAATTTCAAGAAGCCCGGAAACAGTCTAAATCCAAGCTGAGAATTTTTTTTATGGAATTAGTAAGAAGGTAATATTGTAAAATGAAGTTCAGGTTAGTTAATGTTACATTAGAGTAAAATTAATTAAGTATATCTATTTAAAATGTTAAATACTAGTATTAAATAAGTAATGAATCAAGTTGAAACATTTCAACACATATACGAGGAATTAAAAGTATTTTTAAGAAATTTAAATAAGGATCCACGAGTTAGACGCGATGATTATAGTATTACAAGTCATAAACTAAGTAAATTGGATCGAATTAAGGAATCATTAGAAATTGAAAAAGATCAATTTAACAGTAACAAATATAACCATCCTGATGATATAAAAAACGTTAAACTAATTGTAGTGTCTAGTGAAAAGCTAATTTTAGAAATAACAAAAATTTTAAATAGTAGGCTAGGAAATTGTGTTCCAACAAATATTATAATGGGGGAGAAATTTGACATTAAAACAGCAGCTAGTCTGTTACCAATAATGAATGGTGCAGAAAATATAACTAAACAGCTAATCGATTCTATTGAATTATATAACGGGCTTTTGGATAATAATGGTAAAAAGTTATTAACTAATTATATACTGAAACGATGTTTATCAAACGGTGCCAAACTTCGAATGTCTTCAACATACGAAAACAATGAATTGCTAATAGTAGATTTGAAAAAGTACTTTCTAACAAAAAAATCTCAAGCAATATTATCAGTTCAACTAAATAACGCTAGGCAGGGAACTAGAACTATTGAGAAATTCGGTCAATACGTCGAAGATTTATTGGTAGAATTAACGGTAGCGCAATCAGATGGTAGCGAAGAAAGTAATAGAATTTTGGGCGAAGTTAACGAAAAAATAGCTATAAACGCTTTTGTTAACGGACTTCAAAATAATGATCTTCGAACAATTGTCAAGGCTAGAAACTATACTAAATTAAATGAAGCTATTAGTGGTGCTAAAGAAGAAGAAATGTCACACAAGGATAGTCAACGACTATTTCACATACAGTCTAATAATTTTGGTCGTGGTAGGACAAATAGATCGTATCCTCGTAAAACACGAGAATCGGTTCCTCAACAATTTAGGCAAAATAATAATCAGTTTTCAAATAGGCAAAATAATTATCAGTTTTCAAATAGGCAAAATAATATTCAGTTTTCAAATAGGGGTAGAAACTCAGATCGGAACGGATTTAACAATAACCGTGGTTCCTTTAATAATTCTAATAGTAGGGGTCGTAACAATTATCAAAGAAGCTACTACATGCAAGATGTAGAAAATACAAATTCGGACTATCGGTTTTTTCGTGCCTCACAATGAGTGCGAAGCTATAGTTTTAAGAATAAACGGATTAAATTTAGTTAGAATACGATATGGGTCAAATGATTTAAAATTTCTTATAGATACTGGCGCTTCTATTAGTGTTATTTTTAAGTCGAATGTTAAGAAAGGTCAGTTTATTGATAAAAGTAAAAACATTGAAATTCAAGGAATTGCTGGCACAACAAATACTTTAGGTTGTATTTCACTTTCACTTAGTGTCGGTAATAACTCGCTGAATCATGAATTTTTTATAGTTGACGATATCGCGTCCGATTTTAACGGAAAAATTGGATCAGATTTTTTCATTAGATATGGTGCAATTTTAAATTATGAAGAGTTTTCCTTAAAATTCGAATATAAAGGAAGCCACATAATTATTCCTCTTGAATCAAATACAAGTAGCTACACAATAATTCCACCTAGATGTGAAATTATTAAATATTTTCCAGTAAAAACTATTGAAGAGGGTATTATATTATCAGAAGAAGTATGTGAAGGGGTTTTCGTAGGGAATATCCATGTGAAACCTAAAGATAATAAAATTCCAGTTAAATTTTTAAATACGACTGATAGAGAAGCTAAATTAGAAAATTTGACACCTACGGTTGAAAACCTGGAAAAATTTGATTGTTATGAATTTAATAATACTTTAATGTCTGTCGAACGCGTAGATAAAGTTTTAGATTTATTAAATATAGAATCGTTGTCAAAGGAAGAAAAATTAGCAGTACATAAAATATGCGCCAAATTTGCGGACGTATTTTACATAGACAAAGATCCAGTTACTGTCACTAATATATGTAAGCAAAAAATTCAATTAAAAAATGAGATTTCTCCATCTTATATAAAACCGTACAGATTACCTTCCGCACAAAAAGATGAAATAGATAAACAAGTAAACAAAATGTTAGCTAATGGATTAATTGAGCCAACAAATTCAAATTGGAATTCGCCATTAATTCTGGTACCTAAAAAGTCATATCAAAATAACAAAACCGTAGATAATGAAAATAAAAGCAACAATAATTGGAGAGTTGTAATTGATTATAGGCAGTTAAATAACCGTATAGAAAACGATAAATTTCCTCTTCCTAATATAGAAGAAATATTAGACGCATTATCTGGAGCTATTTACTTTTCGCATTTAGACTTATATCAAGGATTTTATCAAGTCGAATTAGAATCTACTTCTAGGCCTTGCACAGCTTTTACGACTAATAAAGGACAGTTTCAAATGACACGACTTCCTCAAGGTCTGAAAATATCTCCCAATGCTTTTTCTAGAGCTATGACAATAGCTATGTCCGGGTTAAATTATGACAGTTGCTTTATTTATTTAGATGACTTAATCGTTTTTGGGAACAGTTTAGAAAATCATAATCAAAATTTAGTTAAAGTTCTACAAAGATTAAGAAAAGTAAATTTAAAATTAAATCCTAACAAGTGCAATTTTTTAAAAAAGGAAATATTATATCTTGGTCATGTCATATCGGCTAATGGTATTATGCCAGATTTAGAAAAAATTAGAGTTTTAAAAGAATATCCCGTGCCGAAAAATGCAAATGAAACAAAACGGTTTGTTGCTTTTGCAAATTATTATAGGAAATTTATGAAGAATTGTGCAGAAATTGCTGGTCCACTTAATCAGTTATCTAGAAAAGGAATAGAATTTGATTGGACTCGTGACTGTCAATTAGCTTTCGAAACCTTAAAAAAGTGTCTCCAAAATCCGCCGTTGCTTCAATATCCCGACTTTTCAGAAAGCAATACGTTCATTTTAAAAACAGATGCTTCTGGAATTGCTTTGGGAGCGGTGTTATCAAATGGTGACGATAGGCCAGTAGCTTATGCGAGTAGAACACTAAATAAGGTTGAAAAAAACTACTCTACGGTAGAAAAAGAAATTTTGGCTGTTGTTTGGGCAGTGTCTAAATTTCGAACTTATCTCTACGCAAGGAAATTTAAAATTTATACAGCTGCTAAATCCTTAATATATTTATTTGGTTCAAAATATTCAACTAGTAGACTTACAAAATTTAGATTATTATTAGAGGAGTATGATTTTACAATAAGTTATATTAAAGGTCAAAACAATGTCACTGCAGACGCTCTATCTAGAATCGAAATCGATTCAAGTGAATTAAAAAATATGTCTCAAAAAACAATAAGTGAAAATATACATGTTTTAACTAGGGCACAGGTACAAAAAACTAATTCTGAAGGAGATATAGGAAGCAATTCATTCAATGAAAGGATTGATCACCCTGGCATTGTGGAACTCTTAAAACCTCCTTTAGAAGGTGTTGAAGTACAATTAATAAACGAAAATAAAATTAACGAAATGATGAATATGAAATCCGACATTCAAAAAATTAACAATATAATTTATAATACAAAGTTACACATTATATACATTGGAGATACTCGATCAGCGTCAGCACTCGATGGGTCGTTGAGAGATCTTCAAGAAATTTGTATAAAAAATAAAATTGAGGAGTTAATTATTACTAGAAACAAATCAAGCGCGCTAACATTAAAATTGTATGAATTATTAATAAAAAACTCCACAATATTTAAAAAAGCCGGCATAAAGTTAACAATTATAAAAGGTAAAGAAAGTGTAACTAATTTAGAAACAAGACAGTTAATTTTAAATGATTATCATATTTTACCAACTGGTGGCCATGCAGGTATAAACCGTACCTACAACAACATTAAGAACACTATTTTTGGCCAGGAATGTATAAGGATGTACAAAAATTTATCAATCGTTGTGATAGTTGCCAAAGACATAAGTACTCCATACCTAACAAAGAACCAATTGTAATTACAACAACAGCGTCTTTTGCTTTTGAAAAAGTTCTTCTAGATCTCGTAGGTCCGCTTACCTTTGATTCAGAAGGAAATAGATATATATTAACTCTTCAATGCGACTTAAGCAAATATGTTGAAGCTTTTGCTATTCCAAATAAAGAGTCAGAAGCCGTAGCTAAATCATTTACAGAAAATTTCATTTTAAAATATGGAATACCTAAGCAAATTTTAACAGATCAAGGTACAGAGTTTATGTCACATATATTTAAAGAAACTTGCAAAATTTTGAACATCACTAGTCTTAATTCAACTGCGTATCAACTCGAAACATTAGGTGCACTTGAAAACTCTCATAAAAATTTAGGTGCTTTTTTAAGAATATATTCTTCTGGAAATCCTGACACTTGGAGTAATTGGATACCATATTGGGCATTTTCTTACAATAATATTGTGCATTCAGAAACAGGTTATACTCCGTTCGAACTTGTTTTTGGAAGAACATGTAACTTACCATCAAATTTAACATCTGAAATCGATCCAGTGTATAATTTCGATAACTATCCAATTGAGCTTAAATACAGACTGCAAAAGGCCTGGGATGATTGTAAAAATAATTTAATTAATTCAAAAACAAAAAGAAAAAATAAACTAGATTTAAAAAATAATCACATAAATTACGAAGCTGGTGAAAAAATTTTAATAAGGAATACATCAACCAATAAAAGTGATCCAATTTATTTAGGACCTTATGACGTTGTAAATGATAAAAACCAAATATAATTGTAAATTTAGGTAATAAGATTGTAGAGATACATAAAAATAGGGTTAAACGTTATATATAAAAAAAAACAAGAAAACAAAAAAATGTGTAGTTGTAGCCACAATTTTTTTTACGCCCCCGCGGAAGGTGTAATGTAGTATAAGTATATTTTAAATTATTCTTTTAACATCCTGTAGAATTAAGTTTATATTGTTGTTTATAATGTTTATTATATAATTTTACTAACCTTGCGACTACGCAAAATGATTGTAAATATTAATTATTCTACTAACCTAGTTTTTAATTGGAATATTGAAAATTTTAATAAAGATATAATAAAAATAGACTTAGAAGAAGAAAGACGTTTATTTTTGAACAAGTCCCATTACACCCAAAACCCACCAACCAACTCAAAATCACCAACCAACCCTCCAAAATCACCCACCCGCTCTCGATGCTCCTCCAGGTCCCGTTCCGTCTATTCGGTTCGAACCCACCAATCCGTCCTCTCAATCCATTCATCCCCACGTACCAACCATCAACCTACCGACCGTCAACAACAAGAAGGGGATTTCACTCTCTTGGGAACCAAACGCAAGAGAGACCGAAGACTCCCCTCGCCACCACCCCCAACCTCTCAACAACAGCAACCGACCCGACAACAGCAAACACTTCGACAATTACCATCTCAGACCCAACAATCCAGACAACCTCGACAGTCACAAACAGACCCTACCCTACAAACACTCAACATTCGAAACCTCCCCGCCAAATACGTCTCTTAGCGAGAACTTTTCAACTTGCTCAACACCAATGAGCTGCTGAGAGGCGAAATCCAATACTTAAAGGCCAACTCAAACAGAACCGCACTTCTCAAAATCAGGTCCGACTACCCTCACGAGGCTCTCGCAAAGAGACTTCGCAACACTCTCGGTGACGACCAAGTCACCATTATCCGCCTCAACCCCACCCGCCAAGACCGCCACCGCTCCAAGTCGACTTTTTCCTTTGTCTGCAGAAATGTAGATACCACCATCTCTGACAAAGAATTCGAGGACATCCTCGAAGACCTCAACTTCCCCGCCACCAGGTCCTGGCGCATAATGTCCCGTCGCCATGGCAAAATCACCTCCATGTTTCGGATTCTTACAGAGTCCGAACAAGCCTACCACATCGCCCTTACAAGGGACATCCGATTCCACGGCCTCTCTCATCAATGCGAGGCCTCCAACCGCTCCGGCCCACTACCTGCAGTATCAAAATACTGCAACAGGTGCTCCAGCACAGGCCACCTCGCAGAAACATGCAGATCCAAGCCTGTCTGCCCCTCCTGCGGAGCGGCCGACCACAAGCCCAACAACTGCCCTAAGGCAGACAACCCATCCTGCAAAAATTGCGGCGGTCCACACCCCGCCTTCCACCCTCGGTGCCCCCAGCGGCTGGAATCACCGAAATCCGCCCAAGAAATCGCGCCTGTCACATTAGATAAACCACAGGCCCCTTTCGACTTGACCACCGACTCCAAGATCTTAATCGAGATCTTGGCAACAACAATTATGAACACCGTCCCGACTAGCCGTGGCCTAGTCGCCGAAACGCTTTCACACCTTGTCCCCTCCTTCTACGGGTACAATTGTACCGTAACAAGTGGCGCCGGCAACCGCGTCCACTTTGCATTCACATCCAAGAGACAAAATTAAGTCATGGACTTCACAATCGGGACCGTGAATTGCCAAGGTCTAGCCAGGAAGCGACATCTTCTCAAACACCTTCTGCACTCCCAAAACATACAAGTACTTTCTATCACAGACACTCTTTTAAAGAACCCTCCTCGCTTCACTGGCTACACCACCTTCCACCTAGACAGGAACTTCTACTGTCACGGCAACGGACTCCTCGTCCGAAACGGACTCCCCGCATCACAACATCCACTCCCTGCACTTCTGTCCCAACAGAACTTGGACTGCATAGCCATCGACTTATCGTGGGATAATACCACGACGACTTTCTTTTCATATTACAAACATCCCAACCAACCATTATCAATCGACCTCCTCGAATATGCAGCCTCACTTCCACGAGCCATAATAATGGGTGACTTAAACTCACGCAACATTCTTTTCGGAGATACACACTCCAACTTCAGCGGCAGACTACTCGCCGACCAACTCGTCTCACTTCCCATCTTACGGATTAGAAATAACAATCCAACCCTATTAAGTCACCTCGGCTCCTCCATAGTCGATCATATAATCTGCAGAGACAGATTAATCACTCTCGTGGACGACGAATGCTTTATAGGCGACCCTATCACCTCCGACCATGTCCCACTACTGGTCAAAACCGCACTACACAACCCTATACCACCACCAGCAACAAATTTCACCTTTCGCGATTTCAAAAAAGACGATGGAATTCCTTTGCTAATCACGTCTCTACTAATTTACCACCACCCGTCATTCATCAGAATACTGATGAGATAGATAATCACGCAGAAGAATTCCAATCCCTCTTAATCGATGCGCAAGACATCGCCGTCCCACTCACCACCGTACACACCAATTTTCATGCACTTCCGCAAAGAATTTTGCAAAAGATACGTCAGAAAAGACAGTTATACAGGTTATACGTCCGCACTCGAGATCCCGCAGTCAAAACACAATGGAACCGTCTCAAGGTCCGACAAGAAATCAATGCTGAAAAGCAGAGAAAATGGAAGGCCGAAACAGCCGGACTGGACTTCAGACAAGGGCGCGTGTTTTGGCAAAAGTTCAACCGCCTCGTCGGTCTCAAGATAAAGGTTGAATCACATCTCGAAGTGCGTGGACAGAAGATCTACACATCCGAAGACAAAGCCACCGCCTTCAAAAATAACCTACAAACTGTCTTTTCACCACTCGATAACCCCCAATTTCTCAGGGACTTTGCCGTCGAAACCGACCTCATGACTCGAAATATCACTCGAAGTCCACATGTACACATCCCACCTGATGAGAACTCTCCGCTTCTTTCAGCATTCACTATCGAAGGAGTTCAGCTGGCGTACTGAGCGGGGAGAAACGGTGCCCCAGGGCACGACGGAATCTCGAGGCAGGCACTAAAAAACCTACCAAAAGAGATCTTCCCTCCGCTCTGCGCCCTGCTGAACGCCTGCCTTGCTTTTTCTTATTTTCCTCGTTGTTGGAAATCTGCCAACGTAGTTCTCATCCCCAAACCCGGCAAAGACCCCACAAAGCCTGAATCTTACCGCCCTATCTCATTAATCAGCGTCCTAGGTAAAGTCTTTGAACGCTTGTTAAAAGAACGAATCTGGGACTTCTGGACTGAAAATAATATAATTCCGGCATTTCAATTCGGATTCAGGCCGGGCCACTCTTGTCAGAACGCCACCACCAGCCTTCAAACAATCGTCACCCGAGCTTTAAATCAACGACGCTGTTCTGCCGCCATCCTCATGGACGTTCAGAAGGCTTTCGATCAAGTTTGACACGCCGGACTAGTGAGAAAGCTACTGAGCATCCGATTGCCAAACCAAATTGTCAGATTAATATTTTCTTACCTCACCGACCGATCGATCAGCGTCAAAGTTGGTTATAGCATATCCGACCCTTTTACACCTCAAACTGGCGTTCCGCAGGGCTCGATACTTGCTCCTCTACTATATATCATTTATACGTATGATACACCTGTCCCACGACATCCTCGTGATAACGTCCAACTATATGCGGATGATACCGCACTAATCATTTCTGCCACAGATATTCGCTCTCTCAACATTCGATCCCAAAATCTACTCACCCAATTTTCTAATTGGTGCAGGAAATGGCGTGTGACTCTTAATCCTCAAAAAATACAAGCTATCGTCTTCCAACACCCTGATACCAGGAGCGAACGACTTCTTCCTACAAACATCCGCCTCGTGCTCTGGGGTAATCGACTAGAAATCCGTAGGGAAGTCGTCTATTTGATAGTGAAATTTACTTACACTCTCAACTGGACGCCCGACCTAATGGACACTTTAAATAAAGTCCGACGGAGAGTTAATCTTCTCAAGGCGCTCGGCGACACATTCGGACGCACACACCCTACCACCCTACTTCATACGTATAAAACATATATCCGTCCAATAATCGACTATAGAGCAAACGTCTATTGCACCATCCCCAACCATCTTACCAAACGACTCCGAACTTGTGAGCAGTCAATCCTTAGATACTGCCAATACAAGGCTCCATACTCTCCCACCAACACAGTATATGTCAATATCGACATCGAGCCACTTCTACCACGCCTTAATAACCTACAAGCCCGATACGTTAGTCGTACTATCGAATCGGGCAGCGAAATCGCCAAAAACACCCTTTTCACACCGTGGGTCGCCAACAGACGACCCCTGGTAGGTACCCCCAGAGGAAGCTCCCATTTCCTCTGTTGCGCCTGCTAGCCACGGCTTACAACGACCTCCCCGACGAATACATCGACTACCTCGACAGCTCCCCAATCTCCATACGATAATCGTTAAAAACTCACTATTTCTTACACCATTCTAGGTCATTAATTCTCTACTCAACAACCTCCGCAACAAGTCCAAAACCATCATAATAAAATCTCAACAAATTCCAAAATCTCATTTCCATATTTGTTCAACACTTTGGACTACCCCTATATTTATTGCCGCCCCCACACCACCCACGTCGGTGTTGCAGGTTTTTGCGGTTTTCCTGTACACTCTGTGAATTAATCACTAGCCAAATGGACCGACGATCGACGCACCCGCATTTTTAGATTTAAAATTATTATTATACCACCGACCATCGAAAATATTCCCAAACCACCGAAGGCACGTTACCGCAACTTTCCACCAAATTTCAACAAAATACTAAATTCCATACACTTTTGAAAAATGTCTCCTATACACTTCTTCACATAACAAAAATCCAAAAAGTAGAAATCTTCAGTACCCCTAATACATCGCTCTCAAAATATCGGAGACATTTCAAAATCAATAAATAACATTCAATTTCATAATTTCTGACACCTAGCCAGCCCAACGCATATATCTATGTATCGGCAACGATACATGGTTCGTCTTCATCACTTACACTCCCATCCTAGACACTTTTTGTCAAATCATTTCCGCACACTTCTAGGCCTCGCTGCTTCCAGACACCAACCCCCAATTCACCCCAACGCAGCACAACCCTCCAGTCACCTTCTGGCGAAAAGCCCACCCAACAACTCTCATTTCTAGACACTTCTAAGCAAATTTTCCTAGTCACCTTTAAAATTTTTCTAGGTTTAGGGGTTTAAAAGTGTCTAACTTTTAAACCCCAACCTAATTTCTCGGCCGAGCGCGCACCAAACCACCCAACACAGCCCTGAAGAGGAAACCTATCCTATACCAGGGCAGCAACAAGAAAAGGACATTCAACAAAGAAAACCCCAACCCACCCCAAACTCATTCACGAATCTCTCTCTCTCTCGGGCATCGAGTCAGTCGCACTTCTACCTTCATCCGCTCTGGTACTACTCTCTCTAGAGATCGAACTGTCTGGAATCAACCAAAACCCAACTTGTAGTTAGTTATTGATCCCCAGCACGAGATCTCTCTATTGGGAAAATACCTTTAGCAGAGATTAGTCATCTGCGCTAGTGCTTTGAACGTTAGTGAGAATTATACAGTGTGCTTCATAATTACGGCTCAGGTTAGTTCTTTTTCAAGAACGTCTGAGCTTAGTAATTAATTCCATCTATACGATCGAATAATAGTTATATATTTATATACTATATATATATATATATATATATATATATATATATATATTTTTATTTATGAATTTTGCGAACATGTCGTTTATAGGGGAGAGCTACGTGGTACAGGACAGTTGTCTCTCACCCAAAGAATCCTTTGATGGAAGTGCTGATGTGCAGCCCTACGAGACCGCACGAGACACGCCCATTAGGGAACAAAACGTCTTCAGAAAGGGCTACTACTGTTATGGAACTTACCACCGCAGACTCGACCGAGCCCGAAAAAAAAACAATTATTTGGGAGGACTTTGGAGAATCTGTTAAAAATGTTTTAATTATAGAAAACCCTACAGCAGCAAGTATTATCGAGGTAGATAAATATATTAATGAGCCCCTCATAAGCAGAACCGAAGATCCACTGCATTGGTGGGAAGAAAGTAAAAATATATATCCTCGTCTCTATAAATTAATGAGGAGGCGATTGTGCAAAGTCGCGACATCTATTCCTTGCGAACGTATATTCTCTAAAGCTGCTGAGATAATAAGCGAAAAACGGAGTCGACTCAAGCCCGAAAAATCTGCACAAATTTTATTTTTAAACCATAACCTTTAATTTGTTTTATAAATTCCTATTTTATTTTTGTCTTCATTTTCTTCTAAAAACCTTTTTTATTTCTATAAAACCTGGATTTATTACCATTAAAGCTTATATTGATAATATTTAATCAAAATATCTAAATTGTGTTTCTTTTTCAAATAAAATAACCAAAAACCATGTTCTCTGTACTATAAATATAAAAAGATTGCCATTGCATCAATATCAGTCTCGTTTATTTTGTTTAAATTCAGTATTCAATCATCAACGGAAGATTGAATATTGTGTGATGTTTGTGCTTCATTCATTTATGACTAGCGATCGATTGATTTTCGCTGAGCAAAATTCGATCATTCGATACTTTAAAGTGATTGCATTCAAATGATCGAATCATTCGCGAATGACACATATCTAAAAAGGAGTTTTTAAAATGAACAAGAGAAAAACAAGTCAATTATGGAAATATTTTGAACCGGAGAATGAAAATTAAGCTTAGATTGTCATAGAAGACTAGTACTTCTAATTAAAAAAACATGTAAACACTAAGCATCCAGCAGTCAGAATCTCCAGCTGAAGTAAATGCCCACAACAAAAATATTGTAAGTTAAATAAACAAAATATATCAAAGTTCTTAACTATGCTGATTGTTTCGAAGTTTATGTTTACAGGATGAGAACTATCAAAATAAAAATATTGAAGATCAAGCGCTAAACAATGACTTTTATATTAAAGATGAAAGCCTATTCTCAAGCTCCCATCAACATGAACCCCCTAAAAATTTGCAAACAGCTAGTACACCGAGCACTTTTAAATATCAGCAAACAACAGAACTAAATTTCGATAAGCAAAGGTTGAAAGCTATCTACCCATAAAAATTTCTATCAGATTCAAGGACAAAATTGATGAAATACTAATGAATTTGTTCGTCAGAGACTTTCAACCATTTTCTGGGTTGGGTTTCGGCTCCGGGGACCGTTTTTATATACACGTATCAAGAAGACATGGAGACTTCATTTTCGGTATAGGGCATATAGGATGCGTAAAATCTCAAAAAAACACATTAAAAAAAAATTCACCCTCGGGGGCGGTTTTTTTGGGGGGCGGCTACCCTTATTTTTGGAAAAATTGAAATTTCAACGACGTCATCGTTTTCCTTGAATTTTTTTATATACGGCCCTAAATTTTCATAATTTTATCTCAAACTTGAAATTTTTGCTCAAGTATGGACTTTGACAAAATTTCAGAAAAAAGCGAGGGTTTCGGCTCTGGGGACACTCTACTCTGTTATATGAAAAACGGGAAGACATGGAGACTTCATTTTCGGGATAGGGCATATAGAACGCGTGAAATTTCGAAAAAACACATTAAAAAAAATTCCCCCTCGGGGGCGGTTTTTTTGGGGGGCGGCTACCCTTATTTTTGGAAAAATTGAAATTTCAACGACGTCATCGTTTTCCTTGAATTTTTTTATATACGGCCCTAAATTTTCATAATTTTATCTCAAACTTGAAATTTTTGCTCAAGTATGGACTTTGACAAAATTTCAGAAAAAAGCGAGGGTTTCGGCTCTGGGGACACTCTGTTATATGAAAAACGGGAAGACATGGAGACTTCATTTTCGGGATAGGGCATATAGAACGCGTGAAATTTCGAAAAAACACATTAAAAAAAAATTCACCCTCGGGGGCGGTTTTTTGGGGGGCGGCTACCCTTATTTTTGGAAAAATTGAAATTTCAACGACGTCATCGTTTTCCTTGAATTTTTTTATATACGGCCCTAAATTTTCATAATTTTATCTCAAACTTGAAAACATTTTATAAGCAGATTTCCGCACCACCCATGAGGTACTGCTTTTAGCGCGTTACTTTTATTGAGTGGGTATTCGCCAGAAGCCCTATCATCCCACATAAATTAACAGTATTTTAATATTAGTGTTTTTAAATGAAACTCACGGTCTCTAGTTAATTCCACAAAATAATAAACAACAATAAACTCTGTAAAAAACAATTTAATAAATAAATGAAAATAAACTTTGTAAAAACTCAACAATAAACCCTGTAAAAAACAATTTCATAAATAAATGAAAATAAACTTTGTAAAAACTCAACCATAAACCCTGTAAAAAATAATTAAGATCTAACTAAGTAAATAAAAAATTTCAATTTGCGATACACTCGTGGCAGTCACACTCCTCCATTTCTTCTTTCTTCACCTTCATCGGCTTTTTTCCAACACCTGGATGTCTCTTTCCAGGTCTCGGAGGAATCTTTCTAGCTTTGCTTTTACCTCGTTCAATGGATCTTGAATATTTTTTCGGTACATCCAGGATCCTATGTATTGATCAGCCGTAGCAATGTTGTTTGTACTTTTTATTTGTTCTTTTAAATCTCTCCAACATCTCTCAATTGTTTGTGTGTGATCTCTATATCGCACTTGCTTAAATCAACAAGAAATACTTTTTTCAAACATACATTCGTATTAAACTCGGGAGTGACAAAAACTATTTGGAAAAAATGTATATTGTTGAATAACTAAAACAATATATAGTATGTACAAAAAGTACGAGGAGTAATAAACCCTAATTAAGTATGCAAAACCTTTACAGGGAGCACCATGAAATTTTTGATAAATCTCTTACTTTAAATTACATTTCTTCCGTAAATCTAAAAACCAGGTAGATCGACCCCGTATTTTTTTCAGTTGTAGCAAAGTTTAGGGTTTATTTATTGTTAAAGGATTAGCAGATAAGCAATAACGCAATGCAGTGGTGTGTATTTTGGGAAAAAAATACGTTTTAAATTATAATATAATAAAAAATGAAAAGAAATAATTATTGGAATACATTTATTACTTACATTTTATTCTATATCCGACTCGGAAGAAAAAGAATCGTTGTTGACATTAATAATAATAGGGTCGATTAAATCATCACAAATATTGTCAATTTTCCACATATTTGTCTCTACTTTGATAACATGCTCGATACAGTTTGTCCAATTTTCCTTACTCACATGACTTACAGCACTCTCAAACAATTTCACAACATCGTTTATTTTAAAAGTAGTATTTTTTTTCCAACTTCCCCCTTTACCTGAGCCATATTAATTCTATGGGATTAAGTTCACAATGATAAGGGGGAAGTCGAAGAACTGATATACCACGAGAAGCAGCCATTTCTTCTACAATGTAGGTTTTGTATTTATTCTTGTTCATTTTTGCAATTCTGTAAAGTTCTTTCCTTAGTAGATCTTTTGGAAACTTAATATTTTTCGAAATAAGCCACTCCAAAAGCTCTGCTTTACGCCAACGACTTGTGGGCAATGCTTCTCGTAACCGTGAATGGTAACTTGCGTTGTCCATAACAATAACAGCCCCTTTTGGAATCAGATCCAACATTTGAACAAACCATTCCTCGAAGACATCCCCATTCATATCTTCGTGATAGTCCCCCGTGCGTTTTGAAATAAAAGTTAATAATCCACCATCAACAAAACCTTCAGAACTTCCAACATGGACAATGATAAGTCTTTTTCCTTTTCCAGATGGTGGCTGCAAACCTAACGACAAACCTTCCACGAATGCCTGCCTTCCGCTATGAATGTTTTCATCTTGCCAAGATTTGGAAACTGTATATCCAGCATTTATCCATGTTTCGTTTAAGTAGAAGATTTTCAAATTTTGTTCTCTGGCATGTCGAATGCTTCTGAAATAGTCTCTTCTCCAAAAAACTATTTCCGGTTTATCTATCAAGAGAGATTTTCTATTATGTTTTGTATATCTGAAACCCACATTTTTCAAAAGTTTGCATAATGTCATTCTGGAGAGTTTTGGATAGTTCGTATCTTCTTGCACTGATGTAATAATTTTGTGTTGGAATTTCCTTTCGTAAGTAAAATCCATGGACTTTACGCCTTAGTCTTTGTTTTAATGACTCATCGATCTCAATTGGTTTTCGGCCTGAAGCAGTTTTAGGGGGTTGAAGAGTTCCATTCTTGCTTTCTTTTAGTAATCTATAAATTGTTGATTTACCAACACACAACATAGCAGCCGTTAATTCCACAATATCATCAACACTTGCACATGGATCCTTGTTTTTCAATGATATATAACAATTAAATATAAGAGTTTTTTCATTTAAAGATAATGGACCTGTTTTTGGTCGTTTAGATGGTCCTTGGCTTATCGACATTGTTTGGTACTTGCACAATTAACATTCAACAAATGTTTTAAATATATTCCAACTGTTTACAATATTATGACAACCATACAACTTCATACAACTTTACTCAAAGAACTAATACTAAGTACTGATTTAATGTACCTACTTTCTTTTAAAATAATATTCCCGATAATGTTTCTAAGAAAACTGGGTTGTTTGGAAAATCCCTCTCAATAATCGAATAATCTGTAAATAGGTGTAATCGTATTAAGCCGATTACAGTAGGCCACTTGCCATTTAAAATTTCTGAGAAAAATTCCCCAAACACTACATATAGGAGTAATACAAATAAAAAATATTATGAATAAACGGGCATATCCGAACTCTGCCACAAAATAAAATTTTACCTGACTTGTATCAATTTGAGGATTACTGAAATGTTCGAACTGTGCCGCAACCATTTAGTTTAATCCTATTAGAGTCATTAGGGTTTATAATAGATAAAATCGGAGGCCCATAGAATTATGTATATTTCTGAAAGGTTTCAAAGATTTCTTGAATTAAATATTTTGAAGAAATCTTGATTGTTTTGATCGATATTTAGGGGATTAGGGGAAGGATGTTGATGCACTTACACTATTGCCTAAAAATCAGGAAGAAGTATTTAATAGTGTTCGTGAATTACAATTACGAACGAACCGAGAAGAGGAATTTCTATTAACAGCAGACCAGGTATTTAAAATTATTGTGTTCTCCTGTTTTTCCAACCTTAATTTTTTATGTAATTCGGATTGTATTTTGATGGATGGGACTTTTAAATACTGTTCAACTTTTTTTTACCAAATGTTTACCATTCATGGTTTTAAAAACGGCAATTACGTACCTTTTGTTTTTTGTTTGCTGCCGGACAAATCAAGTCAAACATATTCAAATTTGTTTTTAATTTTAAGACAAAAATGTAAAGTAGTAAGCTTAAATTTTCAACCTAAAGAAGTCGTAGTAGATTTTGAACTAAGCATTCATAACGCTATATATGAACGTTTTGGCAGAGATTTGTTTACCAGAAACCTCAAACAGGACTGCTTTGAAAATTTTTTTCGGCAAATTCGAAATTCATGCGGAAACGTAAAAATCCCACCCCCATACAGTTTTGCCGATCATTCAAGGAACTCTGCTTTGCGATATTTTGATCAAGCTGATGGCGCAAACTGTATGGAAGATAATAATGAGGTGTTATTACAGCTTAATCCGAAACTTTTGGAACAATGTGATGAAATATTATGTGTACCCAAATCAATTTATAACCCACTTAAAGTATTTTCAGTTGACTACAGAAAGCTGAAAAGCGTAGAGGGCAATGCTCTTTTTTATGTAACGGGATACTTTTAAAAAAAATGTTTGGTACAGCATAGTTGTGAAACATGTATTGATTCTAGTAAATCTAATATGTTGGGAAAGCAAGAAACAACATTCTGTCAGCTAAAATCGTACACTCAATCTACATCCGATTCGAGAGGACTAATAATTCCATTTAAAAACATTACAGAATATGTTTGTGGATTACAGGATATATTTACTAGCTAATTAAGCGAGTGAAAATGTGGGACAAAACTAAAACAATACTTTAAAACAGTTCCTTTAACCATCCATGTGGAAGTTTTCCTTTAGATTATTTTATATCTTCATATACGAGAGTTAGAATTTACTTTTCTTTAAAGTTTACCAATCAAAACATGACAACTTGCGGAATAAACAAAAAAAATTCGAAACTCCATTCTGCAACATTTTTAATATATTGTTGTAAACAATATTGTATTATAATAATTATAATTTTAAAATAAACCTAGAATGCTAACTTTAATGTGATTTCTACCTTTTGAACACTCCTGGTATTGTAAAAGCATCCTTGTCAATATCACCAGCCTTTTTTACTTATTAAATACCCCTTGTTTTCGTTGGAGTGCTGGCTGCCTGGTTGTTATCTGCGGGTGTTAGCGGCACACTTGGTTCTTGAAATAAAAAAGTGCCGACATGAACTGTTATTTTAATCTGTAAACTTTGATAAAAGCCAGTTCACATAACAAATGTGGTTTTTGGACATTTCAAATGAATAGACAAAAACGATGTTTAGTTATCATTTGAGTTTTAGTTGCACTCGTGGTAGGTTGAAACTCAATTCGGTGCTCTAGGGGTTAAAAGAAATATCATTCATTTGCTTTCATTTTATTATCTTTAAATTTCACTAGAGGATTTCTAAAAATGGATGAAATTTTTAGAAATATCGATATCAACTCTTACTCCTTAGGCGCCTTTTTGGGAACGAATGTGTTAGGTCAGGAAGAATCGCGACAACGAGGAAGAATCATTTTTGAAATGTACAAGGTGGTGCCCACAAGAGATACACCAGCAAACTGTCCTGATTGTGGTGCTCAACTGAGAACGACGACGGATACAAAAAGACATGGATTTAGATATGAATGCCGGAATCATGGAAGGAAAAGATTCAGTCCGTATAATAATACGTTTATGGCACACGTGAGAACAAATCACAACATGGGCGAAGACATCGTCGTCAGAATAATTTACCATTGGCTGAGAAGAATGCCACTTGTAGCCTTGTTAGAAGATTTGAAAATTTCTCGCGAAACTGCCGTGTATTGGTATGGTTTTTGTAGAGATGCCGCATGTGCTATTGCATGGCATGAGTACGTACCCATCGGGGGACCACAAGATATCGTCGAAGTGGATGAAACACAGCTTTTTAAAAGAAAATAACAGGTTGGACGTTTGAATGAATGGAATCATGTCTGGGTCGTAGGAGGAATCAGCCGCACAACAAAGAGGCGGTTCGCCGTAATGGTTAGACGCAGAAACGAAGATACACTTACGAATTTACTTGGGGAATGTGTGGACCATTCCTCATATCTCTGCACAGACCTTTGGAGAGGATACAACGAGTGCCACGAAGTTTTCAACGGACATGGAAAGGTAAATCACTCGCAAAACTTCGTGAATCCACCGCAAGATGAGCCTCCACATTGGGCACCACCGGGAAGATTCAACGTGGAATGTTTGGATGGAAAATGGGATGGACCTCCTCCCCAACCTGGTATGCAGCCGTATAGAGATCACACACAAACAATTGAGAGATGTTGGAGAGATTTAAAAGAACAAATAAAAAGTACAAACAACATTGCTACGGCTGATCAATACATAGGATCCTGGATGTACCGAAAAAATATTCCATCCATTAAACGAGGGAAAAGCAAAGCTAGAAAGATTCCTCCGAGACCTGGCAAGAGTACATCCAGGTGTTGGAAAAAAGCCGATGAAGGTGAAGAAAGAAGAAATGGAGGAGTGTGACTGCCACGAGTGTATCGCAAATTGAAATTTTTTACGTACTTAGATCTTAATTATTTTTTACAGGGTTTATTGTTGAGTTTTTACAAAGTTTATTTTCATTTATTTATTATATTGTTTTTTACAGGGTTTATTGTTGAGTTTTTACAAAGTTTATTTTTATTTATTTATTAAAATACTCTTAATTTATGTGGGATGATAGGGCTTCTGGCGAACACCCACTCAAAAAAAGTAACGCGCCAAAAGCAGTACCTCATGGGTGGTGCGGAAATCTGCTTATAAAATGTTTTCAAGTTTGAGATAAAATTATGAAAATTTAGGGCCGTATATAAAAAAATTCAAGGAAAACGATGACGTCGTTGAAATTTCAATTTTTCCAAAAATAAGGGTAGCCGCCCCCCAAAAAAACCGCCCCCGAGGGTGAATTTTTTTTTAATGTGTTTTTTCGAAATTTCACGCGTTCTATATATCCTATCCCGAAAATGAAGTCTCCATGTCTTCCCGTTTTTCATATAACAGAGTGTCCCCAGAGCCGAAACCCTCGCTTTTTTCTGAAATTTTGTCAAAGTCCATACTTGAGCAAAAATTTCAAGTTTGAGATAAAATTATGAAAATTTAGGGCCGTATATAAAAAAATTCAAGGAAAACGATGACGTCGTTGAAATTTCAATTTTTCCAAAAATAAGGGTAGCCGCTCCCCAAAAAAACCGCCCCCGAGGGTGAATTTTTTTTTAATGTGTTTTTTCGAAATTTCACGCGTTCTATATGTCCTATCCCGAAAATGGAGTCTCCATGTCTTCCCGTTTTTCATATAACAGAGTGTCCCCAGAGCCGAAACCCTCGCTTTTTTCTGAAATTTTGTCAAAGTCCATACTTGAGCAAAAATTTCAAGTTTGAGATAAAATTATGAAAATGTAGGGCCGTATATAAAAAAATTCAAGGAAAACGATGACGTCGTTGAAATTTCAATTTTTCCAAAAATAAGGGTAGCCGCCCCCCAAAAAAACCGCCCCCGAGGGTGAATTTTTTTTTAATGTGTTTTTTTGAGATTTTACGCATCCTATATGCCCTATACCGAAAATGAAGTCTCCATGTCTTCTTGATACGTGTATATAAAAACGGTCCCCGGAGCCGAAACCCAACCGAAAATTTAGCAACAGATCTCAAAAGAGTATGTAAAGAATGGAATATAGAAAATAAGATAATATTAGCAGTATCAGACAATGCTGCAAATATACATGATATAGAATGGAAACATATGGGATGCGTGGCACATATAATAAATCTCTCAGTAAAAGATGTGTTCAAAAGTGATTAAATACTACAAATTGTAGAAAAAGTTCGACAGATAGTAACCCACTTTACAAAAAGTAATATTTCGACTGATACAACTAGTGAAATATCAACAAAACTTAGGAAATAATCCCTTATAATTAATCTTGGAAGTGCCTACCAGATGGAATTCTACACTTGAAATGGTAGAAAGATTTATTCATCTAGAGGAAGCTGTTAAAAGTACTGTAAGCAATTATAGAGAAACAACTTCCTGTGCTTAAACCCTCGGAGTGGAATGTGTTGAAAGAATTATGCTCAGTTTTAAATCCGTTCAGGTATGCTACAAAAACGTTTAGCGGAATAAAGTATTGTACGGCTTCAATAGTAATACCGCTTTGCAATAGTCTAAATGATGTTCTAGAAAAATTATCGAGGAAACAATTATGCGAACCAGTGGCTAACGTAGTGCAACGTCTTAAATCAGGATTTCTGGATCGTCTTGGAAGTATAGTACTAAGTAAAACGTTGAGGATAAGCACTTTTCTTGATCCCAAATTTGAACAATTGGCATTTTCCAATCCCTCTATCGCTGAGAGCGTTAAAAAAATTTGATGACAATAGTCGAAAAAATAACTAAAGAAACTGACGATTTTAAGCAATCAAATAATTCAGAGACCAAATCTGTTCCACAAAATATGGACGTAGATAATGATATGTTAATTTGGGGTGCTTTTGATAAAATATTGCAGCTGCTCAACCAAAAGGTGCATCCACGTCACGGGCCATTATTGAGATGCAAAGATATCTTGAAGAAGATATTTTACCTCGCCAAAACAATTCTCTTCTGTGATGGCGGGAACACAAGCAGATGCTACCGATTTTATCTAAAATTACTCGAGAAAAATTGTGTACTTTGGCAATATTAGTTCCCTGTGAACGCTTGTTTTCGAAGGCGGGACAAGTCTTAACAGAACGACGAAATAGGCTAAGTGACAAAAAACCCAGATGATTTTATTTTTAAATGCCAATTGCCAATACATACGACAGGAATAAAATTGTCTATGTTCCATAATTAAAAAAACACAAGAGATAGAGAAGTTTAAGAGTTTTTAATTTTTTTTAAATGTAGTAAGTACCATTACGTATTCATAAACTACAAATGTCAAAACAACGGAATTAAGAAAGGATGAAGAGATTAGTTTAGGGGGCCGTAAACAGACACATCCAATGGCTGGATTTTATGACTAGTGTGGGGAGGTATAGTCAGAATTGTTACTCCATTCTCCTTCGCTATATTTAACGCTGTTATGCTCATGTGCGATTCATGGTTATCACATATAAGTAACGTTGGATTTTCTTTGCTGCTGACGGTATATTTTATAAAGTGGTTTATTACTTCAGGAAACAACTCTGTCACCATCCATCCAGATGGACTAGCAAGTCCAAGTGTTTCTGCTGGAGCTCCTGTAACCATGTATTGTTTTAACATTTTTCTGGGGAATATGAGCACAGGAGGAATAAACGTACTTATTCCTGAAATAAATACCACAGCAGTTATTAGTTGCCCTCGTTCGGCACTACTACATTCATTCAATTGTTTGACTCCTTTCTTGGCGACAACTTTTTTAGGTTTCTGAACTGTTGTCAGTCCCATTTCGTCAAAATTTTATGTACGAGAACCATCTGATAGTTGTGGTAGCCTTTCGTAAACTTTTTTCAAATTATCAAAAAACATGTCAATGTTGTGCTTATTAAATGAAGTTAACTTCGATAGACTGCATGCTTCAGGTGTTCTAATGCTTAAGTTACCGTTACGATGTAAAAATCCTCTTAACCAGTCCTTACCTGCACTTTCATACTTTTTCCAAGAATCAAGCATTTTTAAGTTATTTATTAGCGCCATTTCGAACGCTAATTTTCTCACGTCTTTGGTAGACAGACCATAAGCCATTGCACTACATTGCTCTAGATATTCAGCAAGGCCTTGTTCTGGTTTTGCAGTGCACCATTTACGGTGGAGGTACTACATACAGCTCTTATCACTCCCAAACACATAATATACCCATTTATCTTCATTCTGATTCCATTCAGTCACAACCTTTTCTTCTTCATGCTTCAGCTTCCTCTTTAAACCCTAACGATTATTCTAATTATCCTTCACATCCTTCTCAGTCCCAATTTTTTCCTACTCAGCCTTTATCTGTTTCCCCATACAATACCTCGAAATTTCCATACGCACCATATACGAGTAACTCCCAACAACCCAATCATAATCAAATAACACAATTTTCAAGTGTAGACCATAATAAAAACATTACCACTCCTCTCCAGTCTCTCTATTCTGCTCATTCACCTGACGTCTCAACGTGGACCCAACGTGGACCTTCTTACTGACTACCAAGGCCAGACAGAAAATTAATGTTTAGAGGAAAAGATGCAAATATGGGCTGGTCTCTTAATATGGGCTAGGTAGGTTTCTCAGCTATTCGATGCAGATCTCTACATCTGACTATCGCAAACGGTAATTGGGGAAGTTAAATGTTTACCGTGGAGATGGCGCCATAGTAGAAAATAGTTTAAATTTATAATACGTGTTTGTCAGTTACTGTGAGTGTCAAAACTTTTTCGGGTAAGTTTATAAATTCAATTACTTAAAAATGAACAATATTTTTAAAAATTCGCCTGTTTCACGTTGAAGCCCTATAATTAGCCTTTAATGTATGCTAATTAGTTTTCTTCAAATTGATTACTTTTGGAGATAACCTCTTTTGTTGTGTGAAGCCAGCATGTTTGCAATATGGGCTATGCCTTTGTTGTTATTATGGGCTAGTGGCCCATATTTAGAACTATGTAAAATATATTACAAAATTGTTTCAGGTTGTCAACCAAACAGCAGAAAGATGGTAAAAAAAGAAAAAAATGGAATGTGGGAGATATGGAACGTGCAATAATAGCTGTCAGGCAGCATGCAATGGGTACGCTAAAAGCTTCAAAAATGTTTAAGGTCCCACGTTCTACGTTGCAACGTTCTGCAAAAAAGCTAGAACTACAGCCAATTGAAGCAGCCAAAATAAAGCTAGGGCGTAAAGCTATATTAGGGAACGATCTAGAAGACGAGTTAGTTCGTTATATTTTAGAGATGGAAGCTAAATTTCATGGATTAACCAGAAAAGACGTTAGGAGGATGGCGTACACTTTAGCTACCAGGAACAACATCAAACATCCGTTTGGAGGTAACATGGCGGGCAGAGCCTGGCTAGGACTTTTCCTGCAACGCCATAAAGAGCTATCAGTACGACGACCAACGGGAACATCGTATACTCGAGCAAGAGGCTTTAGCAAAGAAAATGTTGCATCCTTCTTTAATGTTCTGGAAAAAGAATATGACAAACATTTATACCCCCCTGAACGTATCTTCAATGTTGATGAGACAGGTCTTACGGTTGTACAAAACAAGATTGCACAGGTTGTAGGCCGAAAGGGGAAACGACAAATTGCATCATTAACTTCTGCTGAAAGGGGTTCATTAATAACCCTCGTGGCAGCGATGAGCGCTGCTGGACAATTCATCCCACCAATGATGATATTCCCACGAAAAAATATTAACCAGCAACTGATGAGAGGAGCTCCTCCAGGTGCCATTATGGAGGTGCACCCCAGTGGATGGATACAAAGTAATATTTTTACAAGATGGTTTCAACATTTTATTGACACAGTGAAACCCACAGAGAAATCACCAGTCCTGCTTATTTTGGATGGCCATTACAGCCATACACGCAATATTCAAATCATAGATTTAGCTAGAGATAATCATGTGACTATAATTGTCTTACCTCCCCATTGTACCCACAAACTCCAGCCGTTGGACAAAACATTCATGGGAGTTCTTAAGTCTTACTACAGCGAAGAGATCAGGGTCTGGTTATGCCACGATAATCGCCCACTAAGTCCATTTGATGTGTCAGAGCTCTTTGGGAGAGCCTATTTGAAATGCCAAACTGGAGAGATTGCTGTTAATGGTTTCCGAGCTACAGGCATTTATCCATTGAATAAAAACATATTTTCAGATGCTGATTTCATTGCAGCTGAAATTGAAGCAGAAAAGACTACGTCAGTCGCACCTGATGACGCTAGTGATGAAGAGGATGAGATGTTGGTGGCTTCAACCTCTGGTGTCAATTCGAATGAACCTACAAATTCTGACATTCCAACATACGATAAATCTACCAACTCTGAGATAACACCTGATCGTCGCTCAAACCAGAGCAATTCATCGTCTAATTCTCCCACTTCTCCCTCTGGGCCTAACAAACAGCTTGTTGATATTCCTACAACTAATACACAGCTTGTTCCTATTTCTGCAGGTAATACACAGCTAGTCGCTATTCCTACAACAAGCTTTTATAAAAAGTTTGCCATGCCTTTCAGAGGACCTTGTCCAGAACATGGCGTAAAAAGAAAGTTATTTCAGAAGTTAACTCCATCAACTCCTTCCACATCTAGGTCCGGGTCTTCTCGAACATCTCTGGTAACACCATATGATCTTTCTCCTGTGCCTTCTTTGAAGAAAAAAACCTCAAATCGTGGGCGTAAGCCAAGTAAGTGTTCGGTGATAACCTCTTCACCTTATAAAAATGACTTGCTCCAGTCTCTTGACAAGGTTAAAGAAAAGAAAAAAGGGACAGAAGAAGGCAAAGAAAAACAAATTAAAGAAAGGAATAAAAAAAAGGGGAAACGCAAGCAGGTTACAAAGAACCAGAAAAAGGAATCTGATTCGAGCACCGAGGATGAGGAGGAATATGTGCCCGCAGATGAGGATAGCGACTACAATGATTTTCCAAATGCCCAGTCTCCAAAGGACGCAGCTGACGTGACTTGTATATTTTGCGAAGCACCTTTTGCAGAGGATAACCA
This sequence comes from Galeruca laticollis, assembly GCA_963921935.1. Classification (NCBI taxonomy): domain Eukaryota; kingdom Metazoa; phylum Arthropoda; class Insecta; order Coleoptera; family Chrysomelidae; genus Galeruca; species Galeruca laticollis. Next base: position 143,540,960 of record OY998181.1, read on the forward strand.
CGGTGAAATCTGGATAAAGTGCTTCATGTGCAATTTATGGGCCCATAACGAGTGCGCTGGGGCCGAAAATGAACAATATGTTTGTGATTTTTGCAAGTAGTAGACATTAGTTTTGATTTATTTCATGTATTGTTTAATTTAAAATATTAAAATATATTTCTCACGCATCTATCTCATTTCTCATACATTTATCACACATTTTTGGGGGTAGCCCATATTTAAAGTCTATATTCAAAATGCGCAAAAAGGCACATTTTCATTATTTACTCATTAATGAATTTACATATTTTTTTAATCAATGTGGACTTCAAACAGGTTGATACTAACTAATGTAGTTATCGTTAGGTAGCTTTGGAATTGAAATAGAATTTTTTTTTGTTTTTTTACAAACAAAAATAAAATGGGTAGCCCATATTTGCCTCCTTTCCTCTATAATAAACAATACATTTTTTTGTATTAATACATGTAAATCAATATAGAGAATACGGAAATCGTTACTATTACTTTTTTCTTACCTAAATGTCATAGAAAGCCGCTTTTGATGGTATGCTCCAACGCAGTTTCGTATCCTTCTTGATTATTTCATTTTTCAAAATATTATGAAGTTCTTCAAAAGATTCTATGGACATTCGATGATAATTAAAAACTTTGTTCGATCTTGTAGTAATTCTTGGTGAAGAAGGTTATAAATTCCTTTAGTTTCCCTTAATTCTATTATACACATAGTTGGTCTCCTTTCAATTTTTTTCTTTTTGTTTATAATATACCACAGCATAGCGCACTCTTCAATGTCCATTTTATACAAAGCACCGTACAGCACTGATAAAATTTATTTACAAAACTGTATTCTAACAAAAGTATCTTGACTGTATCTGGCCTAAATTCTGTATCTCGCATACAGTATCCTAGTCTGAAAGGACTCTTAATATCGACTTTGTGACATCACAGTATCGTAGTCTCGTCGTACAAAATCTTAAAATCCCTGTCAAATAATTGCATTCTAACACTATTTTAATATATTATTTTCTTTTTAAATTGTAACATGTTACTAGTGTTGCCGCGAGACGAGACGAGAGAAGGCCTTCTCTCGTCTCGCCAGACGAGAGAAAATGTGTATCTCGTCTCGTCGAGAGAGAGGGCGAGACGAGACGACCTTCTCTCGAGTCGTCTCGCTTCTCTCGTGATTTAAACCAAATAGTAAAAACCAAGCTAAATTTTAACGCGTTGGTGTTAGGTTCTACTAAATTTGACATAAATTGTGTGCAATATATGTCCAATAAAACAGAACCTAACCTAAATGAGATACAACTTTGCTTGGTATTTATTACAGGGTAGCCCATTAGTGCGACAAAGGTCAATATCTCCTGTACCAATAAAGATAGCAGGAAAACGTTTGACGAAGCTTATAAGGGTTAAGAGGTGCCTGTTATAAAATTATTTTTGTCTATACAGGGTGCTCCAAAAAACCCGCACGAATCAACATTCCTTTTTATTTCAGGTCACTGTAAAAGACGAAGATATCGTCGAGTGGGAGTCTTTGAAATACCTACCATTTAGCTTTTTTGACGATGAACATACTCAAACATTCTTCAAAAAACTAAACCCCAGGGCAGTACTCCCAAAACGAACAGCCCTTAGAGAAAAGGTAATGAAAACATATACTTTGGTTTAGAAACAGATATTAGAAGTTTCAAAAGAGAATAAATCGCAAATATCTTTCACAATCGATGGATGAACTTCTATAAACTATAAGTCCCATTAGGGAATAACAGCACATTTTATTGATGAATTTTGGAATCTGAATTCAGTAGTAATATAATTTTTGCCATCTAATGGTAATCATACTGGAAAATATATTCCAGAAATATTTTACAAATGTGCACAGGATTATGGAATTGTTGATAAATTGCACGGAATCGCAGTGGATAATGCAGCAGCAAATACAACTTTTTTAAAGGAACTGGACAATATAATTAAAAACGATTGTCCAGATCACTTATTCAACACAAAAGATTGTTATTATAGATGTTTTGCGCATATTTTAATCTTGGGTGTGCAAGATACATTAAAACTATTAAAATTGGAAAATGAATCCATTGAAGAGGGCGACGATGATGATTTGGCCGAAATTAACCAAGAGACAGAATTACTGCCTTTGACGATGTTTGTTTAAAAAAACTAAAAAAATCTGAACAAATGCAGAATCTGTTGAAAACGTTATGTGATGCTGCCAACATAAAATATGTGTCAGTAAATACAGATGTGTCTACAAGATGGAATTCTACTTGCGATATGTTAAATGTAGCGATTCGTTTAAGAAAAGCCCTAAACAGTTTAATTCAAAGTAACGAAGATTTCAGTCACTTACTTTTAACAGAAGCGCAATGGAAATTAATTGGCATTATGTCAATTTATAAAATATTTTAAATCACTTAGTACTACACTTTGTGGAGAAACCTACTCAACATTACCCTTAGTTATAGTTGGTTTTAACATATTCCTAGACAAATTGGAATCTTTATTAATTTCTTTCAATGATACAGAAGCCACTAATGTGGAAAACACCTTAATAGAAGCATTTCAAGCATGGAGAGACAAAATGCTGAAGCATTATTATAAAACGAATTGGGTTTATTGTGCGGCGTTAGTATTAGATCCGAGGCACAAAATAGAGACATTTAATTTGACCCCGTAGGGAAGACAAATTAAAGAAGGATCTTTGAAGAAATTTGACGAAATATTCTATTCATTTTACGTAAAACCAACTGCTACTATCGCCACGGCGACGGAAACAGAAACAGAGAAAGATTCATCATCAACAACTAGTGACGAATTTATGGCTGGCTTATATAAAAAACCGAACATTAACATCAACAATAGAGAGGTAGCAAGAGCCGAATATCAAAAATATATAGACGGAGAAAGAGCTGGTCGAAATACCAATATTTTAAAATGGTGGGGTGACCATGAGGAAATATTTCAAAATCTTGCTGGAATGGCTAGGGATATATTAGCCATACCTGCTACCAGTGTTCCTGCCGAAAGAATGTTTTTAAAAGCAGGGTTCGTAATAAGAAAACATAGGAACCGTCTTAACGCAGAATCAGTGAGAACATTAACTCTTGGTATTCGTGTAGCCTTAAGGATAATATATTTGTTAAAAAATTATTATTTCAAATTTCCAAAGTTTTTAGTGTTCCTAATATATGTATAAGTATTAACTAAAAATAGGAATACATCATTATATCAACCTTTTTTGTATCTAGGTACCTATCTGTAATGTATTTTTTAGTTCATTAGTGAATTTTATGTTAACTGTTGCAATACTTTTTCTGATTCTTCAGAATGAAAATTAATTACTAAAATTGGCGTTTTATTATTTTTGATAAGATTGCATTTTTCACCGTACTCTTATTTCGCATTTATACAGTGTGGTCATTTGAGTGTGCAACTATAATTATGTACGTTTCAACACATAGATAGTCAGGAAATTTTTTGATATATTTTTAGTACCTATGCTTCAAATATTATATTTTTCCTGTTTTCTACCTCAATTTTATTCTATCTCAAGCAAAAATTGAGGTAATATTCAAAAAAGCCATAAGTCTACTGAGAATATTTTAAAAAAATATTCCTGACAATGTATAATTTGTGTCGAAACGTACATCATTGTGTTTGAGGTATTGTGTACTCAAAAATTAATATGGAAAAATCTTGGATCGTATTTAAAAATATGAAGTTGACCATAATATATCAGAGACTTATAACAAGTGATATGAATAAAGGTTACGATAGTTTACAAACATTAAAAGAATACAATGATTTTATTTCAAGAACGTTGTCCTAGAATTAAAACCTTTGCAGTTGAAAGGGTTTAATTTTAGAGGTTTTTAACCAATCACCGTATCTCAGGAACTGAAAACAATTTTACAACGCGGTTAGTAAATACACAAACATTTTTATTCTGTTAATAATAATATGTTTGCAGTCGAATAACTCGAAAACCGCTGGTCCAAATATAGACATTATATATATATAAATATATATATATATATATATATATATATATATATATATATATATGCAATATATATATATATATATATATATATATATATATATTGAACTTATCATAATGAATATTCAAGAGAATGATACACAAATATGAGAAATTTGTAACTTTGTTGAATAACAAATAGAAATCACTTTCTTCAGACAGATAAAATTACTATTTATATTGACAATTATAACTAAACAATATGTATCATATCAAATCGAACATCTATGAGATTAATTATCCTTTATAATATAGAAATATATTAGCAAGATTAAAATTTGTTACCTTTATTTTCAGATTGTAAATAGTTATGAATCACAAAACCTTAACCCATTTTCTTAGTAAATTATAAATCCAAATTGTTATCAGCAACATAGACAATGAATTGTATATTCTATCTAGAATAACAAAAGAATCTGAAAAAGAACATAAAATTATTATTTAAACGATGATAAACAATATATATGATTGATACTAATATGAATACATGTTATATCATTTGTTGATTCTTATGTAGAAGTGTCAGTAAAAACTTCATGTCATGTAACACAGAATTAACAGAGCAGAAATATTTTCAACCATAGAGATATGTTATGTTCGAAGTATTGATTATTTTCAAAACAGCAGGAGTGTTTAAAGATTGATAACAATAGTAAAGGTTAAGCCAAAGTTTATATAAAATAATTGTTGAATTACATATAAAAGAGTAATTGAAAGACATTATAAAAGATTTTAAGAAGATTATGATTATAAATTCATAGATATTGTAATTTAAAGTGGGATAAAAATTATTATTGATATAAAAATAAGGCATATTTTGGAATGACATTGTATGTAAATAGATATAATGAATTATTTTAAAATTTTTCACAAATAATTAATAACAATAAAAATACGAGGAAAATAATTATAATTAATGTTAGACAGTAAATAAATTAAACCATGATATCTAGTTACTTGTTAGTTTTTTGTTTGAAATAACAAGGCTAGCAACGAAAGTTTTGTTGATTTGGGGAACAATGGATTAGGATGTGTGGTTCAAAAGCAGATGGACATGTAAGAAAATTTTTCTAATAATTTGTTAAATTCTGCGGAAATCTTTAGAAATCAAAATCAAAATTGAATTTAAATGATAAATAATAATAATAGAGACATTTCTAGAAGAAAATATTTGTAAACATTCATTATTTGTGGAAAATGCAGCTAATCCATATTTTGAGAAGGGACGCTATGTCTGAATTTTATCAAAAGTCCACAATGGAATATTGATTATTAGTTTCAAAGACATTTAGTAAGATAATAAACATTATAAGTTGTATTTACTGAACAATTAAACCAAAATCTCGACTTACCTACAACAAACTATCAAGTTTGTTTTCCTACGATATTCAACAAGAATCCAGCTTCATTCCAGAGAGATGAATCCGAAGCAGAGTGCACAACAGAAACTTTAAAGTGATAGAAACAGGTCAGTGTATAAACAATTTATATGGTATACCATTAAAAATTTCACAAACATTATTAATTGGCCAAAAGTTCACTATTCGTTGTTTTATATGTATAAAAAATTCTAACCATTTCATGTATATTAGTTTATAGTAATAATTTGTTTTAACTGATTTTTCTTCATACCGATAGTGTTTTTCAATTCAATGATAGTTCGTATATATATAAACTAAATTTCATCTCATATGTTTGTTTTTATTTTAACAATTGACATAAATAGTTCCAGAAAATCATCATAGAGGTTCGAATAGGTATGTTCCGCATAGATATTCAAAGCGTTTTCAAAGGAGTTAAAATAATATAATATTTAGTAAATACAAATTTCGCATATTATAATATCTGCCAGAATCTAAAGGGAGTTAAGAGTTCTCATGTTTTCCAATAACACAATAAAGTAAAACAATATAATCAAAATATCCTGAGCTAGCCAATTTACTATATAAATCCATCGACAAAAATAAAAAACATAAAGTAATTAAAAATAATGCAATAGACAAAATTCAAAAATAAATATTGTTTAAATATATTTATTTATAAACTGATAAATACATAAAATTCATATAATAAATGGCACCCAAGAACGTGGGGCGATTTTAAAATATTTGGTAGGTTGTTTTTTGTTAAGGGAATAATTAAAAGTATACAAATATTAGAAATTTTATTGACTATATTATAAATATAAGATGGAAAAGAAAATGATGTTAAGAGACGGAAAACAGGTAGGTACGGATAGTGGATCGGAAGAGGAACGAGAGGAAAGAAGACATGGTAGAGGGGATTTCCAAGTACATTACTTAGAACAGGGACAATCTGGAGAAAATGTACCAGAGGAAGACTCAACAGGAGATGAGGAAGCACAAGAACAAGAAGAGAGGATACAAGAGAGCAGGGAAAAACAAGGAAGAACAAGTACAAATAGAGATGATCAGATGATGGACAGGATGCAACAATTATTTATCAGAATGGAGGAGAGAATAAATGGAAACATAGATACAATGAGAGGAGATATCAACAGGATAGATGGAAAAATGGACCAGATGAGTGGGAACATAGACAAATTGGAAAAGAAAATTGATGATGTGAAATCTGAAAGTATTAAAGAAATCCAGAAAATCAGGGAAGAAAACGAAGTATTTCAAAGAAGAATGGATAAGGTGCAACAAAATATTGAGGAGCAAAATAAAAATTTAAGAACAGAGATTCAAGACAATGGAATCAAAATCCGGGAAGAGATAGAAAAACATGTTGATCAAGAAATTCAAGAATGGGGTAGATGTTTAGAAGAAAATCTAATAGGAACTATTGTAATGGAAGTCAACAAACAAAATGAAAATATAATTAGAGAAGTGGAACATATAAAAGTACAAGGACAAACTAATGAAGAAGTAATACAGAAGGTGGATAAAAAATTTCAAGATTTAAATGTGAGACTGGAAGAACAAACAGGAACATATGAAAAAAGGTCGGAAGTCATGGGTAGATCATTTAATAGGGAATTAGAAGAGATGAATAGGAAACTACAAGAAACGGTAGAAGAAATGGAGGATACTGTGAGAAGAAATGGAGGAGGAATCATATACAATGGGAATATGGATGTAGGTGTGAAATTCGATGGGAACATTAATTTAATACACCCAAAAGTTTTCATTAAAATTATAAAAAGTAAATTGAGGGGAATAAAGGATTTGATGGAGAAGAAAATAGCGATAAGAGGTATGTTGTCAGGTCACGCATTACTCTGGTTCTGCAATAAAGAAGAGCAGATCAGAAATATGGAAGAATTTGAAAATCAGTTCTTAAACTATTTTTGGGGGGAATTACAGCAAGCAAATTTTAGGGAAAAATTATACTTTGGCAAATTCGACTATAATAAAGGTAAAAATTTGAATTCATATGCGATGCAGTTGTATAATATGGCACAGTATCTAGAACCGGTGATGAAAGAGGAGGAACTGGTATTATATGTAGGCAGACAATTTAATGCAGAAGTATCGGAGACTATTGCACTTCATAATATCAAGACGATGGATAGTTTGTCATGTTACCTACAGAGAGTGGAGAGGAGTATTGTGAACACAAATGGAATAAATCGATACCAGAATAGGAATGAGGAGATAAGAAATGATCGAACAAGAGAGAATGGAAATGGATTTATCAGAAGGGACAATAATAACAGAAATGAATATAGAAATTATGGAAACTGGAATTTTGAAAACAGAAGAAATACAGGAAATGGAGATAGATATTATGGAAATGGAGACAGAAACAATGGTAGGCAGTATGAAAATAGAGGAAATCAGGCAAATTTCGAAAGAAGAAATTATAATGGAAACAGGAATGGAAATTGGCAACAGAATAGAGGGGAAGGAATAAACAATTATAGTGAAAGAAGAAACTATAATCAAAGGAACCCAGAAAGGAATTATGAACAAGAAAATAATAGAGAGGAAGAGAGAAGACAGGTGAATCATATAACACAAGAACAGGAAGGATCAAGTAATGATCCAAACCAAGAGCAAAGCTTGGTAAGAAATTTTGCGTAAATCGTCCTTACATTCGTAATATTATCTATTCTTCTCATTATCAACATCCAAGAGAATTTATAGATGAAAGTTCACAATGTACTGAAAACATAAAATTAATTTTCATAGAAGGGTATTTATTTGATGTGAAATGTAAAATTTTATTAGATACAGGATCGGAAGTTTCTATAATAAATCAGAATGTAATAGAAAATGTGAAACAAGATGATATTACGGTGATTAATACTAACAAAATATCATTAGTAGGGGCGAATGATAGAAAACTTTATGAAACAAATCAAACTATTATAGTTAATTTAAAAATAAATTCAGAACATATTCCAGTACAATTATTGATAGTTAAAAATTTAAGATATGATATAATATTAGGAAATGATGAATTAAATAGACATAGGATAATTATAGATTATAATCAGGGATGTATTAGATATCAAAATTCAATTATACATTTTATAAAACAATTTTCTAATAATGATATACAAAATTCGAACATAAAGGAAATAAACCAAATTGGTGAAGAGATAAAAGTTTTAGAAGAGTTATGTAACAGAGAATATCAAGATAGGGTGTATGAGCTTCTACAACATCATAAACGATTATTTAACGAGGAAGTACGTGTAGCATCTAGATATGTACATAAATTAGAAGTCACAGAAGAGATAAAAAATTTCAAAATAAAAACATATCCAATACCATACAGGCTGAAGACAGAAGTATATGATGAAATTACAAAGATGCTGAATGATGGAATTATTGAAAGATCAAATTCGCAATACATCAGTGCCATCACATGTGTCAAGAAGAAAACAGGAGAAATTAGGTTATGTTTGGATGCTAGAAATATTAACAGCTATACAAAGAAACAATATGAAAGTCCATTAAATATAGAATGTATTTTTGGTAGAATTACAAAAGCTAATATTTTCTCAAAACTGGATCTCAAACACAGCTTCTGGTTAATTCCTTTAGATCCAAGAAGTAGACCGTACACTGCTTTTATGGTGGATGGAATTGTTTATCAATTTTGTGTAGTACCATTTGGGCTACAAAGTTCTTGTGCTGCGCTGGTACGAACTTTACATACTATCTTGAACCAGTATGAAGACTTCACGCTGCACTATATCGACGATATCCTCATATTTTCTGAAACAGAAGAAAAACATCAGGAACACTTAAAAATTATACTTAAAGAATTGGAAGAAGCAGGTTTGAAATTAAATTTAGATAAATGCCAATTTTATAAAAAGGAGGTAGAATATCTGGGATATATTTTAAGTGATACAGGAGTAACAATGAATCCAGAAAGAGTTAAAGCGATACTGGAATATCAAACACCTAAGAACCTAAAAAATTTGAGGGGGTTTCTGGGGATTTTAAATTATTTTAAGAGGCTAATTCCAGACTTAAGTAGAAGAGAGATTCCACTAATTGAGTTGTTAAAGAAGGATACAAAATGGAAATGGGATGAAAGACGAGACAAAGCTTTCCAGGAATTAAAAGAAATATTTCTGAAGAAACTCAAAGTTTATCACCCACAATATGATAAACCTTTCATCTTGAAAACAGATGCATCTATGGAAAGATTGGCAGGAGTTTTGGTACAAATTCAAGATGAAGAGGAAGTTCCCATAAGTTTTATATCTAGGGTAACAAAAGCAGCGGAAAGAAAATATTCCATAACTGAGTTAGAAATGGCAAGTGTAGTATTTTGTGTAAGCAAACTAAGATTTTTCTTACTAGGAGCTAAATTTACATTAGAAACAGATCATCTAGCACTAACATCTATATTAAAGAACAGATATGCAAACAATCGAATACATAGATGGATTCTACTTCTACAAGAATATGAGTTTGACATAAAATATGTACCAGGAAAATTAAACATTGTAGCGGATGCCTTAAGTAGAGTTAACGATAATGGAAGCGAACCAAGAAGATTTCAAATAGGAGTAAATACATTACACCAAACTGAAGGAATATTTACTCTAGAAAGAGTAAAAGAAGATCAAAGACAAATAGATAAAATAAATACCAGAGGAGCAGTAAATATAGAAGATGTATGGTATAAACAAATTGAGGATAGAGAAGTATATATCATAACAAGAGATTATGCTAAAGAAATTATTAAACATTTACATATAGAAAATGGACATATGGGAATAAGAAAATTGTGGATGTTATTTAGAGAAAATTATATAGCTAAGAAAGATTTAAGTATTGTAAAAGAAGTTTGTAAATATTGTGAGTTTTGTCAAATAGGCAAAGAAAAGAATTATCATAATTATATGACAGCGAAATCTATTATAACGAGTAAACCATTGCAAATAGTGGCAGTAGATTTTATTGGTAATTTAATTAAAAGTACAATGGGGAATAAACATTTATTAGTAATGGTTGATGTATATAGTAAATATGTTAAAATATTTCCATGTAGAAAGACAAATGCGAAAGTAGTAATTGATTGTTTTAAAGAATATATAGAAGAGTTTGGAACACCAGAAACAGTGATACTTGATCATGCGACATATTTTGAGAGTAGGAAGTTAAAACAATATACTGACAGTAAACAAATAAAATTACAATTTATAAGTATCAGAAAACCAAGTTCTAATCCAGCAGAACGATATATTAAAGAAATCATTAAATATTTAAGAATGTTATGTCAAGAGAATCATAAAAGATGGGATGAATACTTGGATAGAGTAGAAAAATTCATAAATGAATTACCACATGGTGTAACAGAGGAGAATCCGATTTATATTATGAAAGGAATACAGCCAGAACGCCACTGGATTTTGAACAGAAATTCAACTATGACAAGAGTACTTGAAAAGGTTAATCGGAGAATAATACGAAATGCGGAGAAGTATATTAAAAAACAAGATAAAAAGAAACCTAGGACAACACAGTTTAATAAAGGAGATATGGTGATTGTCAAATCTTTAAGAATGCCAAAGAAAGATGAAGAACAATGTGCGAAATTATTATATCCATTCGAAGGTCCATATATCATAGATACAGAAAACGGTAAAAACAGTTATCGATTAATATATCCAGGTACTAAAATATTAAGGGGTATCTTTAACATAGAACACATTTACAAATATTATTCTTAAGGAATATGTATTGAAAAACGAGGAATAGATAATATTACAAGTAATTTAAAATCATAGGAAATAAGTTGTTTGTAAATAGTAGATTAAGATAGGATAAGGATACAACCAAGAATTAGTCTAAGAAGTTTCTAATATTTTTATAGTAAATAGTGAAGGAATGATAAGTTTGTTTGGGAAATTGAAATTTAAACAAAATTAACCATGTTAATATTTATTAAATTTAAATTTGAGGGGATTTGAACTTATCATAATGAATATTCAAGAGAATGATACACAAATATGAGAAATTTGTAACTTTGTTGAATAACAAATAGAAATCACTTTCTTCAGACAGATAAAATTACTATTTATATTGACAATTATAACTAAACAATATGTATCATATCAAATCGAACATCTATGAGATTAATTATCCTTTATAATATAGAAATATATTAGCAAGATTAAAATTTGTTACCTTTATTTTCAGATTGTAAATAGTTATGAATCACAAAACCTTAACCCATTTTCTTAGTAAATTATAAATCCAAATTGTTATCAGCAACATAGACAATGAATTGTATATTCTATCTAGAATAACAAAAGAATCTGAAAAAGAACATAAAATTATTATTTAAACGATGATAAACAATATATATGATTGATACTAATATGAATACATGTTATATCATTTGTTGATTCTTATGTAGAAGTGTCAGTAAAAACTTCATGTCATGTAACACAGAATTAACAGAGCAGAAATATTTTCAACCATAGAGATATGTTATGTTCGAAGTATTGATTATTTTCAAAACAGCAGGAGTGTTTAAAGATTGATAACAATAGTAAAGGTTAAGCCAAAGTTTATATAAAATAATTGTTGAATTACATATAAAAGAGTAATTGAAAGACATTATAAAAGATTTTAAGAAGATTATGATTATAAATTCATAGATATTGTAATTTAAAGTGGGATAAAAATTATTATTGATATAAAAATAAGGCATATTTTGGAATGACATTGTATGTAAATAGATATAATGAATTATTTTAAAATTTTTCACAAATAATTAATAACAATAAAAATACGAGGAAAATAATTATAATTAATGTTAGACAGTAAATAAATTAAACCATGATATCTAGTTACTTGTTAGTTTTTTGTTTGAAATAACAAGGCTAGCAACGAAAGTTTTGTTGATTTGGGGAACAATGGATTAGGATGTGTGGTTCAAAAGCAGATGGACATGTAAGAAAATTTTTCTAATAATTTGTTAAATTCTGCGGAAATCTTTAGAAATCAAAATCAAAATTGAATTTAAATGATAAATAATAATAATAGAGACATTTCTAGAAGAAAATATTTGTAAACATTCATTATTTGTGGAAAATGCAGCTAATCCATATTTTGAGAAGGGACGCTATGTCTGAATTTTATCAAAAGTCCACAATGGAATATTGATTATTAGTTTCAAAGACATTTAGTAAGATAATAAACATTATAAGTTGTATTTACTGAACAATTAAACCAAAATCTCGACTTACCTACAACAAACTATCAAGTTTGTTTTCCTACGATATTCAACAAGAATCCAGCTTCATTCCAGAGAGATGAATCCGAAGCAGAGTGCACAACAGAAACTTTAAAGTGATAGAAACAGGTCAGTGTATAAACAATTTATTTGGTATACCATTAAAAATTTCACAAACATTATTAATTGGCCAAAAGTTCACTATTCGTTGTTTTATATGTATAAAAAATTCTAACCATTTCATGTATATTAGTTTATAGTAATAATTTGTTTTAACTGATTTTTCTTCATACCGATAGTGTTTTTCAATTCAATGATAGTTCGTATATATATAAACTAAATTTCATCTCATATGTTTGTTTTTATTTTAACAATTGACATAAATAGTTCCAGAAAATCATCATAGAGGTTCGAATAGGTATGTTCCGCATAGATATTCAAAGCGTTTTCAAAGGAGTTAAAATAATATAATATTTAGTAAATACAAATTTCGCATATTATAATATCTGCCAGAATCTAAAGGGAGTTAAGAGTTCTCATGTTTTCCAATAACACAATAAAGTAAAACAATATAATCAAAATATCCTGAGCTAGCCAATTTACTATATAAATCCATCGACAAAAATAAAAAACATAAAGTAATTAAAAATAATGCAATAGACAAAATTCAAAAATAAATATTGTTTAAATATATTTATTTATAAACTGATAAATACATAAAATTCATATAATAATATATATATATATATATATTGTTACGGGTTCATTTTGCATAATGAAACCCTTCCTTTTGTTATAGAGAAGAATGTCTATCTTGATCGATATGTTATAATTCGATAGAGGCAAACTCTTCACCCTTCGTCATAACCGAACGCACTCCTGTTTACTGCACTTCTGCTGACTATAATTGTTCTATGATTAGAATCCACAGACCATGGTCATGGGTCATTACGATTCCTTGAAGGTGTAGCGTGGTGTAACGTAATTTCCACCACACTTTGAGTAGAGTGTAGTTCAGTGCAGTTAGGAATGAGTAAATATTGGGTATCGAGTGTACGGTATTGAGTGTAAATTACACCACGTGTGGGAAATAGCTACACTTCGATACATATGAATGAACCTAACCACTCTTGTTTATTGTGCAAGCCAGCTTAGTTTCCCAAATGTTATTGTGTCCTTGAATTAATCTCAACTACTCTAGTTTTTCCACAATACCTAATTGTCTATGTGATTTGACTCATGGCCACTTTAGAATTGTCCTGGTATTGATATAACCATTATATTTCAATGACAGATGGCTGATTATCAATTGTCTCTTACATCGAATACAAATGTATTAGGCTCTGCAGTAAAAATTTGATAAAGTCATGACATTTCTACTCTACTCAATGTTGACGTCTATGTTCCAAATTCCGAGTATATTACTAACGCACCTTGGCGGGTGACAGATGACTAAAAGTACACATCTGCCAATTTCTGTCATTTTTATTCTTAAATCTCCGTGTTGAGTGGAAGAAGATTGATTGAGTCGAATTTCCTAACCCTTTGCTGGAAACTTTCAATTATATATGGTTCATCGTTGTATGGTTCTGAGAAATTTCTGGCTAAGAGATTTCTTTATATTGTTGGCGATTATAGACGCTGGATATTTTAAGGAAAATCTTTCCGGTTCACGGGATTTTGGGGGTCAAGGTAAGTTCCTCGTAGAACTTCTAGAGCATGGCTCTAAGACCTTGCGTTGTGTATTTTAGGAAATCCATTCGTCAATTGATTTAATCTGACTTAATCACGGAAAAGGAGCTGGATGTCAGACGGCAAATAGACCAACAGGGCCGTCCAAGAACCCTCTGTCACATTGAGGTTAGTATTATGACTAATAAGAGCCCCGTACTCAATTCAAATCGGAAGTCAGACTAGTAATGTTTATTTTAGGGTTTATTTGACCATCTAGTCGTCATCAATCTACTTTTTACCATCAATTCAACGTACAACCTTCACATCAGTTTGGAGATTAATACTCGAATATCGAGTTTGAAGCCACCGCACTCGAATTTCAACTCCCAGCTTGGTGCCAGCTCCATCTTCAACGTCCGCCCATCACTGTCAACGTGTATTGTCTCCGTTGTCCATAGTGTTTGTCCTCACACCGCCTACCTTCTACTTCGTAACTACGTGCTTGTCTACGTGTGTTGTACACCTCCTAGAGTCCACACACTCACCAAGGCGCTGGATTTCTTTTGGTAGAAATATTGAGAAGCTGAGAGGCCGCTACCATGCAATAACCGCAGCTAAGTCTTAGATTTTAAGTTGATACCGCCCTTAAGGCATATATTTTCTTTGTACATAGATGTTAGCTATCATAGTGACGTCACCGATAGTCTCAATTCATGTGTGACATTTGTTAGTCAAGCTGATAAACTCCTCTCAATCTTAGTTTACCCACACATTTGGTGGGGTACTTATTTACAACTACAGGATATTGTTGTGTGCTTCATTTGTGCCGGTACATTATAACAGGTTCAATACATTTTGTGTAGTAAGGTTAATGACTATTTCTTTGTTCCGATCCAAGTTAATAATACCAGTTACCCCAGTAATCAGAAGCGAGCAAGAACACTTTCTTATTTTCTTTTTCTTCTCTTCAATGAGATTTACCTAACCTTACAGCCAATCTTTATTATTAAGTATTAGTGCAGTGGGTTGTCCCATCCTATCTGGGTGGTTTCAGATTTTGACTAGCTGGAAATCTGTGGCGCTCTAACAAAAAATTTAACCCGACACGTTTCATTAAAAATCGAAATCAATTTTTATTGTCAAACCTACGCCCGACTGAGCTACTGGGACAGTTAGAGGCGAGGAACACTAGTGCACAATCACTGCTCTCATCCCCTAAATTTCGCCCCTAACAAACTGGCGCCCCAAAACGTTGGTAAATTGATAGATTAAAATTAAATAATTTTCCAAATTTTATAGGTTATGTACATTACTAGTATGGTGTCTATCATTTGAAGTGATTAATAAATTAGAGATCAATTGAGTTTCTTTTTTTTTTGTCGTTTTTTGAGTATAAACAGTCTTTACAAACGTTTCATAGGTTTCTTGCCCTCTTCAGTACGTTTGATTGCCTAACAAGCAGGTGAAAACATTCATTAGTTAATTTTTACCATACAATATACTTTTCTTTTGCTGTAGTTTGGAAATATTGACAAATTGCTCAAAACGTTGATAAATAATTGTTTTCAAGGTTCATGGATTTTGGAAATTATTTTTATTGGTATTTTTTTTTCCAGTTCTTGGATATCGAACAGTCAATTACATAAGTTCACCTATGAGTGCACACTGCTTACTATATAAATTGAGTGCTTTTCAGTAATTTGTCAAATTTAAACTAGAGTTGAATCATAGCAGTGAAGTGTACTTATAAGGGTGGTTTATCCTAATCGGTATCTTGGATCGGGACAGAGATTAGTCATTTTAAGAGATATCCTGTCTCATAATTGGATAACTGAGATTATTTTCTATTTTTTCGGTATTCTTTTAACGTTTGTTGTCAAGTGGTGGTGTGTTGATTATTTAATTTTTATTTCTGACGTCGCGACGCTTACGGATGCCCAGCGTCGTTTTTCTAAAAGTGTCTACTTCTGGTATAATTTGGTTCTTGGGACATTTTTATATAATTTTAACGTACATACGCCTGGCGTAGCTTCTGTATAAGTGACAAATTTTGTTATAAATTCGTTTTATTGTTACTTGTAGTCGGTTTGATAGAATCCAAATTAGTTTTATTCTCTGGGTGATTTGAATTATTTTTATTGATATTATAGTACTGAAAATGAGTTCAACAAAGTTGAAATTAGATGTAAATCGTCTTACAAGAGATGAATTAGTATATGAAATAAAGGTTCGAGGTCTTGGTGATGGTACAGACCTAACCGTAGCTGATATTAGAGTAGCTTTACGGAAGGCTTTATCGTTGGAAAAAACTTCACTTGAAATAAAGAATCCAGCATATCCATATAAATTTGTTGATGACTCTGAGGCCATTTCTGATAATATTGATTCATTGAAAACTCTTATTGATGACTTTTCGGGTACAGACAAAGATACCAGTTATGTAGGTATATCTTCTAAAATTGCTCATGTGTTAGGACGTGTAAACAGGTGTAGTCCTCAAAATGATGCTGAGAAGAAACTTAAAGCTGATTATCGAGTACAATTATTATTGTTGCTAGATAAGTTGCAAGGGAAGGCTCGTAAAGGCCATAAAGACCCTTCAGTATTTGATATTTCAGTTTTGAAGCAATCCTTGACTGCACCAAATGCACACAGCTCTGCTGTTTGTTCTAGTGATTCTTCTAGTGATGAAGAAGAACCTTTAAAAATTAGACCAGTTCCAGTCCGTGATTGGGGAATGAAATTCACTGGAAAACCTGGAATGATGTCGTTCTCGACTTTTGTTGAGAAAGTGGGAACAATGAGGAAATCTCGAGGTATATCTAAATCAATATTATTTAGAGATGCTGCAGACTTATTTGAGGGAGATGCTGCTACTTGGTATAACTTAGTAAAAACGTGGGCTTCTGATTGGGACTCTTTAGTTCGATTGATGCGACAACAATTTTTACCTGCCAATTTTGACAAAGACTTGTTCGAGGATATCAAGCGCAGAACACAAGGCCCAACTGAGTCCATTGGTTTATATGTTGCTAGCATGAAGAGTTTATTTAATAAAATGCAAACTCCTGTGTCAGATGAAGTTCAACTATCATTGATGATTGAACGGATAGATCCATACTACCATCCATTTTTGGCATTCAGAGAAGTTAAATCTATAACTGAGCTTATTGATGTTTGTCGTACTCTCGACGAGAAACGGGAGTTGGCGAAATCTTACGTACCCCCACCGTCAAGAAGCAAATCTTTGATTCCTGAGCTGGCGTATGCTTCCACTTCTTCGAGGAGTGACTCTGTACCAGATTTAGCAGAGGTTTCGTCTCCAAATATTTGTTTCAATTGTGGCAGTGATAGCCATACCTTCAGAGGTTGCTTAGCCAAAAAGAAACAATTCTGTTTTAAGTGTGGAGCGCCCAACGTTACCATTCGTACCTGTCAAAAATGTTCTCAGAGAACTAGCAGCGGGAATAATAGAGGCAGACATGCTAACAACTCTCCTTCGTCGCAACAGGAAAACTCTACAGGGAGACCTTAAGTGGTCAGGAGGGTTCTCCCGAGTCAAATGATTGAATTACAATTCAAATATCTACTCTAGGCAGGTTGTACCTAGCTATTCTTATTCTGAATTATGTGGAGCTTTCTATCAGTGGGTCAGGATACCCGTAACCACAACTGCAGAAAAGTAGGCTAACAATACTTATTTGAGAACTATGTCTGCGTTTTACCACTAATAGGTAATTCTTCGTGGTAAATAATTCAATGGACTGTATTTCGTATTTTTTATTACAAAGATGTATATAAATCAAATTAAATTCGTCAAGTATTATGTGCAATGTTGACAACTGTCTGGAGATCACTAGAGTAATCCTTTGAGTTGTGTTGGTGTGACTCTTGCTGTGTGCTTGAGCCTTGGTTTCTTCCCTCACTAGTTTTGCTTATACCACTAGTGCCTGGCTGCAGTGCATGGATAATTGACTGCAGTGTTGTGGCCCTACTCAGCTGTGTTGCTTGCACGGGCGATATTCGTTGTAAATCATCAAAGAGGGATATACACTTGTCAGGGGAGATGGTACTTGGTACTACGCCATGATCGTACTTGGCATACACTTGAAAACTGTTCAGGTCCCAGACCTTTTTGAAGTGTAGAAATTGTTTCAACGTTTTGCTGATTATACCATGTCTAATCTTCTCATCCTTGACATTTCTGGTGACCACAATTGCAGCCACAGCGGCCACATGCAACCTGCTCTCTGCGAGGTATTGGCCACCTCCTTGGCAACTGCTATTAATCTGTAAAAGAACATCCAGTATAGTGGTCTCTGGCAATTTTAGGTATGTCCTCTGGAGAATATGGCCCCAGCTAGTGGCGTCATCAGCATTTTTGGCGGTTGCTGATTCACCGCAATTTTATTCAGCTTTGCCAAAGTGACTAATGCTAGAAGACTAGCATTTTTTATAGATAATGCGATTTTATACTTTGTTGCAGAAGGGATATATTCATATCCCTCTGCCTTGAATGTGCTTACAAAAGCTACCTTTATCACTAATCCGTTGTTCTCGTTGTATGGAAACTTCCAGGTTTTGTCCAACCCCTTATTGGTTATATACCATGCATATAGGCTGACAATTCTAAACCCGGAAGGAATAGGCACTTAGTGAGCATTATCGATGAGGAGTAAAGCTTTGAATGGCAACGATTTTGATGCCAAATATTGCTTAACACTGGGTATGAAGCAGTTAAGAAACCAGTCTGTAAATAGTTTTGCAGTAACCCATCCTTTTTTATTTGCTCTCCAAAAGACTGGCAGATCATTCATGTTCTTATTTTTTAAGGCACGTGGTTTAATAGATTTGTATACGAGTAGTGGTTTTATCATATGGTTACCTGAAGCATTACAGCAAAACAGAAGAGTAAGCCTATCCTTTGCAGCCTTAAATCCTGGAGCAGATCTTTCGGTTTGAGACACAAATGTTCGAGCAGGCATCCTCTTCCAAAATAAACCTGTCTCATCGGCGTTAAATACCTGATCGGGATGATATCCTTTGCTTTCAATGAGTTGTTTCAGTTCGGTTGGATAGCGGTTAGCTGCCTCGTGATCTGCAGAAGCTGACTCCCCAGTAATTTTTACGTTGTGCAATGAAAAGCGTTTTTTAAAATTTTCAAACCAACCCTTACTAGCTTGAAAGCTTACAGTTTCTTCATTAGTATTTAGACTCTCGAAAAGACGCTTAGCCTTTTCTTCTGCTGCATTCCCTGGATTTGCAGATGTTGTCTACACTGTGAAATTCGTAGGGGAAGATTATTTCCATACCGGTAGATCCTCCGTGACCTCCCGGTATGAATTCATTTGCGAACGGGTTCAATTTTGTACCCCTTGTTCGATCGAACCAGCTGTTGCTAGTTTTGTCGATTAATACAATTTCGCAATCTTCTCCCGAATATAATGGATAAGCCATTTCTTTCATATCCTCTATACTCAATACATAATTCAGGAGAAAATTGTAAAATGTATTCTGGTCCATAATTACTTCTTCCAGTGATTATTAATTTCTGAAAAAAATAGAGAAAGAAATTGAATGCATGTATTTAAAATATAATACAAGACATATGAATAATGAGTTTTGAATATAGAATCCTCATTAAAATTCTTAAATACTCTTTGTAAGGATTTTATAATACAACCTATCCTTTGAAAATATTTACATTATTTTCAAATCTTCTCGAAATATTATGAGCTTTGTTGTGTCGAATAAATTGCCCTGTATATACAGGGTGGTCCTTAAGTAATTGTACATAGAAATATGGTAGATTCCTGACTTTAAAATATTACGATTTAAACCAACTTGCTTTAATAAAATCTTGCTAATAAGAAATATACAGGATGTTTAAGGTAAAATTTTAAAATTTCTTTTTTGCAATAACTTTAACGTTTTTGGATATGTATACATAAAAATTTGGAAATAGAGGTTTTTGGGCACGAAAAATTATAATCTGGTACCTACTTCGATGTAATTTGCAGAGGGCGCCACATAGGCTACATTTGTGGCATCAATGTGCCCAGAATTTTTTTGCTGTTTAAGTTAGAGGTATTTTTGTAAAAGAATATTGGAGCCACGTTATTTTAATAGAAAAAAGGTATACTTGTGATTAACCTTAAAACTTAACGGTTTATGATATAATCGCATTTTAGGGATCAGCTGCATGATTATTATTGAAAACATTTAGAAAACAAATTTAAGAAAAACTAAGCTAAATAACATTATAACTTCAATTGTGTCACACTAAATGTTCGATATGTCCTCCATTCTCGTCGATGCATTTATCTACACGTTCCATAAAAGATCGTCTCATATTAAACAAGATCATTGGATCAAAAAATACCGCTGTTCTATTTATTTCTTCCCAAAGTTGGTCGCTTGTATTTATGGGATCCTTATAAACAAGTTGTTTCATTGCACCCCATACGTCGAAA
The DNA here is from genome assembly GCA_963921935.1 of Galeruca laticollis. Classification (NCBI taxonomy): domain Eukaryota; kingdom Metazoa; phylum Arthropoda; class Insecta; order Coleoptera; family Chrysomelidae; genus Galeruca; species Galeruca laticollis. The sequence continues at coordinate 143,561,840 of OY998181.1, forward strand.
TCGAGAGGATTCAAGTCTGGACTACGTGCTGGCCAAGGAAAATGGCTACCACGACCAATCCAGCGTTCAGGAAATTTGTTATTCAAATATGTTTTGACTGCTCTCGTATAATGCGGCGGTGCACCATCTTGCATGAACCACATATTTTTTCTTATATTCAGTGGCAATTCTTCCAATAGATTAATGAAATCATTTTGCAAAAAATGTAAGTAGTTCTCACCATTCAAATTACGAGGTAACTCGTATGGTCCTAAGAAATTGTTACCAATGATACCACACCATACGTTTATTTTGAATTCATATTGGAAATGGCTTACTCGTTTATCATGGGGATTTTCAATAGCCCAAAGATGGTTGTTCCTTAAATTAAAAATACCACGGCGGTTGAATGTAGCTTCGTCGGTAAATAATATTCTGTCGACGAAGGTGTGATTAAGATTTTGCCTGTTTCGGATAGCACTTGCAAATTGGTATCTTAACGGTAGATCTGCTGGCAATAAATTTTGTACCGGAGTAAAATGGTATGGGTGATACTTCTCGAGGTGTAGTCTTTTTAAAATAGAAGTTTTACTGATTTGTAGAGCAGCAGATAAACGCCGTGTACTAACTTGAGGATCATCTTCAATGCGAACCATTATTTCGTCATCTTTATCAGGCGTAATTATTCTTGGTCGGCCTAAGTTATCACGCTTAGAACGAAGCGAACCACTATCGCCTAAATTCCTAAATAGATTCTGGAATGTTCGATGATTAGGTTGCTGCCTGTTTGGATATCTTCTCAAATATTCTCGTTTCGCAGCTCGCCCATTAAAATTTTGCTGAGAGTAAATAGCAACCATATCTCTCATATCTGTATTAGAATAATTATTATGCCTCGGCATTTTCTGCTTTTTTTAAATTAACTAATAAAATGCAAACTAAATATTACAAGACTGACATAATATTGAAACAAATCGAATGCTTCGCTGTCAAAATCATTCGTGACGTCAGCCTACTATGTTAATAGTTTCCGAAATGAATAATTATTACTTTGGGAAGAAATAAATAGAGCAGCGGGTGTTTTTGATCCAATGATGTTGTTTAATATGAGACGATCTTTTATGGAACGTGTAGATAAATGCATCGACGAGAATGGAGAAAATATCGATCATTTAATGTGACACAACTGAAGTTATAATGTTATTTAGTTTAGTTTTTTTTAATTTGTTTTCTAAATGTTTTTAATAATAATCAAGCAGCTGATCCAAAAAATGCGATTATATCGAAAACCGTTATGTTTTAAGGTTAATAACAAGTATACCGTTTTTCTATTAAAATAACGTGGCTTTAATATTCTTTTACAAAAATACCGCTAACTTAAACAGCAAAAAAATTTAGGGCACATTGATGCCACAAAGGTGGCCTATGTAGCGCCCTCTATAAACTACATCGAAGTAGGTACCAGATTATGATTTTTCGTGCCCAAAAACCTCTATTTCCAAATTTTCATGTATACATATCCAAAAACGTTGAAGCTATTGCAAAACAGAAATTTTAAAATTTAACCTTTAACATCCTGTATATTCCTTATTAGCAAGATTTTATTAAAGTAAGTTGGTTTAAATCGTAATATTTTAAAGTCAGGAATCTACCATATTTCTATGTACAATTACTTAAGGACCACCCTGTATTTGTTAAATCCTCAACAAATTTTAAATGTTTTATGTGATATTTCCCATCGCTTTATGCTGAAGATGGAATAATATATTAAGATGGTTAAGACTACATCAATAATAATTTTGACGTCTCATCGGAATATAATATTGTTGTTGTAACAACTAATTACTTTATAAACAAATCCGTTAGAGTACGAAAACATATTCAAAAGTAGGAATAGGTGTGGTATTACTATCATTAAATTAGTACAGTATTTTTTATTACCAAATGCCGACTAATTTCGACTTATAAAAGTCATCTTATGGGCAGGTAAGCTAATATTGTGGTCCTATGACTCGCAGGTCGTTTGCAGCTCGCAGCTGCAGTTGAATGCACTCGACCGGTTTATTTAGCACATAATCCTGTAATCAGTGCGTACGTCTTCGGACTTTTCATACTTCTGCCTCTAACCGCCGACATTCCTCTAAGCGACAAAATATTATTACACGCTATCTAGTAATATCACTCAATCTTCTGCTGAATATAGTGAATAACAGATATCCAGGTCGTTCTCCAAACCGTGGTCGATGACGATTCTTTCACTTGTGATTAAACCCATTATGTCATTTTGAACATCCCTCAATGATTTGGTTTCGTTCCTGACATCATTAAAAGTATTACCCGAAAATAGTGTATTAAAGTCAATGATATCACTTTCGGGACGAACAAAACTGTCATTAACGTTTTCACCACCCAATCCCACAACGGTCTCGATCTCGATCCCGCGCATTGTGAAGCACATTTGACAATCAATAGCGTAGACACTGCAATCCTTCATTGAATATGTAAATGGAGCGGAGAAAAACTCTATGGAATTCTTCAATTGCACTGACTAAACCGCTCCAAACATGAACTTCAGCTTTGCAGCAGTCTTCGGCAACAGCCAATTGACTACAACAACTGTATCGCCCCTCATCTTTCCCATTGTAGGCAATTGTATGCAATTTACCCCAATGGTACATGCAGCAGTCTCTGGAAATATATTCCATATATGTTCACTGGTGATGAAACCCATTATGTCATTTTGAACATCTCTCAACGATTTGGTTTCGTGGGTGATATCATTGACAGTAATACCCGAAAATCGTGTATTAAAGTCGATGATATCACTTTCGCGACGAACAAAACTGTCATAAACGATTTCACCACCCAATCCCACAACGATCACTTTGGAGATCTCGAGCCCGCGCACTGTGAAGCACATTTCACAATCAATGGGGTAGACACTGCAATCCCTTTCTACATACGTTAATGGATATGGTGTGGGAGCGGAGACAAACTCTATGGAATTCATTACTGCAGCAACTGTATCGCCCCTCCTCGTTAAATGAAACTCACGGTTTCTAGTTATTTCCACAATATTGTGGAATTAACTAGAAACCGTGAGTTTCATTTAAAACACTGATATGAGCAGATTCCATGAAGTAAGGGTCGAGACAGTTAATTTCACTAAATATTACACTTGCGATTCGACATTTCTTTGACTTTTCTCCGGGACGTGCGATATAATTACACTGGTTTCTAGTGATTTTATGTTTGCTAGGTTTCTGGTAAATTGAAACTCTGTAATGTAATAAACAGATAATATTTATTTCAGAAAGTTATAAATATTTTTTATGCCTTCATAGGCCTCTGACAATAATGTTAATTCCAGCAATGTTCTTTCGCTTTGGAACATTTTGTCAGTAACTCCGATATTCTCACGATAATTTGATTTATTGCAGGTTGTGCCGGTTGTGGACAAGGTTTATTTTATGAGATATTTCGATCATATCTATAATTTATAATAAAATAATCATCAATTATTGGTAAAAAGGTTAAATTGATATATCCGTACATGTTGCCTTCCTTCTCGCTGACTCGGCTGATTCTACTCGGTTCTTTGAAATTATTTTTGGAGTGGTGTTCAAAAACGCCCCACCACTGCATCTTCTTCAATAATGAAATAATAGAAATTGAAATATTTCTGGTTTTTCAATTTTATTTACACACTTCTGGCTGCAACTGTGTCTTTAAGAAAAGAAAGTTTCTTATAGTATTCCCAAACTTTCTCCCTCTTCTTGTTAGCACCACTGCCACTAGGTATTTAAATTTCTATTTCTCCCTTCACTTTTATGAAAGTGTCCCATAGATTTCTTCATTTCTTTTGCAAAAATCCAATGGAATATTTAATTGTTTAATTTCCAAACTCTCAGAATATTTCCAACCACAATCCATCCCTCTCGACCTCATTGTCAGTGGCAATCTAGAGTCCTATAGTGCAGCTCGGAATTCGACAAATGATGCCAAAGGTTCAGCCACTTTGTACACTACTGATCTAAAATTGGAATTTTGATTATTCTCAAAAATGTAGTAATTTTAAACAAACTTATTGCTCTGTAATGATTCATCCACCTCGATCTCTTATTCAATTTTTTCTTCAGAACATTGAGATTCTAAATATTGGGACTATGATTGGAATTCAACGTCTTCTTCAAAGTCACTCATTTTAGTCACAGCTGTCAGAAGTCTCTACAAAATAACGAAAAAACAAAAAACGGAGAAATTATAATTAAAAATGAACTAGGTACTCACCAAAATATGATAATAAGATAATTATTGGCAATATTCAATCTTTTTAACAACAATTAGACAAAAAATACTAACAATTATCGATCTTAAAAATGAATGTTAAAATCGAGTATTGAAAAAGTTATGAAAAATACGACTTTCCTGAATTTTGAGGTTACTGACAACAAGATAGATGACAAATGACAACGATTGGCGTCATGAAATTCGCAAAATCTTAAAATTATTTCAACATTTTGCGGTGCCGCAATTTTCTTAAAACATTCGTACGAATATTTCTCGCCGTTATAATTCAAACTCCACAACCAATAAGCAAGTTTCCGCATTTCGGAATTTCGCAATTCCGGATTCATGGGAACTAACCTTGTCTGTTGTCACGGTGTGATTTCACCATTAAACATTCTCGAGCCATCCCGTATCCATAAATTATAATTCTTATCATTTTAGTATATTCTCGATATATTCAAGTGAAATATCTGGTTGATTTACCCACAACTGACTGTTATTATGCCCAGTTCACGTTCTACTTCTGCAATTCTTTCAACTAAATCTTGATTTAACCTTTATAATTCAGATATCTAGATAATGTTTCGTTTTATGTTAGTTGCCTACAGGCAAATAGCATTGTGTTTTGCTAAAATCAACATTCTTTTTTTACGTATCAATTCGTTAACAGGCAGGGTTTTATAATGAAGGAAATTGTATTTCATTATTTTGAAACAATTCGTGTATACAGGCCTTCACTGTCGTTTGTACGCTTTCTTTATTTACCAAGCGGATAATTTTTTGCCATCTAATGTCCTTTTTATTTGATTTATTTTCATCGGGGTCTGGGAGAACGAAATTAGAGGAGAATTTTGATTTCTCTTGACTTCAAGAATAGTGTTCGGCTGGTTGGAGATTTAACACTCCGTATTTTGTCACTTATTTGTGGATTTTGGGGCTTTTTCTCCAAAGAAATCTTCATGAATGTTTACTTCTGTACTGGTTCTTTGGTTAAGTACGTGAAGATTTATCTGAAATTCAGGATTTGAGATCACCGACTACACCTTTCTTTGAAACCCCTATAAACCATCCCAGGGGTATTAAGCACGGGCTACAAGGTTTTTGAGCGAGGAATTAGTAAAAGTAGCTTCTGAGTAAAATACAGCTACTTCACTACGTTTCACCAGCCCTCAGCTGTTGGTACTACCCGGCTACGACCGGAAACTTGGGGAAAATTTTCCTGCTTTGTGTCTTACCTTCATTATTTTGTTTATATATTTAGGCTTTGTGCTACTAACATATCTGTATATTCGTACACAATATTATATTTTCTTTTTTTTTGTTAAATAGATCAAACTATAGTTCGACTATTTTGTTTTATTTGTTCACCACCAGGCCTCTGCTTATAGATGTTTACAACTTATTATTATTAATCTCTTTTTTTTTTAATAATTATACCAATATATTTTACTTAAATATTCATATTTTTCTTATATATAAGACGTTAACTGATGGGGAGTTCCAGGACAGCAAGGAGAGCTTCTGTTTTGGCTCAGCGAAAACAAAACAGTGGCGCCCTTTTAACTTAACCCACCCCTACTCTCCGGCATTTGAGATAGCTCGGCATAATTACACGCTCACTTCGCTACAATCTATCAGTTTAACTTTCATTTTATATTTTTCATATTTCTTTCAATTCTCCCATTTTCACTAATATTTTCTTTAACTTCATAATTTTTTTTCTTCTCTTCTCGTTAATTAGGCACAAAGAAAGCGCGTGGCACTGCATGGATTTTGAAAACTATCGATTATTAAAGATTTTCAAGGTCGTTCTTCAAATATAGTTTCACTACCATATAAACAAATATGAAAATTTGTAAATAAAACTGCTATAATACACAGACTTTCAACATCTTGTAATAATAGTTTTAAATTTTCTTTATAATCTATAAAAGCTAATAAAGAAATTAAATTACTTTTTGGTAACCCCACTCAACATATGTCCACAAGACTTTCATGGATGCATTAAATTGATGTTCATGTAGATGTAGATTTGGTTTGACTCCATAAAGAGACATAAGAAGCTCCCTAATGCCATATGCCTGGTCTCCAAATATAACAAACCTATCATTTTCAAAAACTGCTGCTGCTTGCAATTGATTATATATTCTAGTCTCTCGGAATATATCTGCACGTCTTTTTCGGTAGCCAAACCATATCTGCCCTATTCCACAAATCGGGAAACTTCCCTTCCGTTAAACAGCTATTGTAAGTGTCTGTCAGTATCTTGGGGTGTTGTGTGTGTATGTATTCTAATGTTTCTTTGTTAAGACCATCCCTTGTTGTAGCTTTTTTGTTTTTCATGTCTTGTAGTGTTTGTGTAATTTCGTCTTGTGTAAAAAGTGTCTGATTTTGTCCGTTGCTGTTTTCGTGTTGTCTTTGTCTTATGTCTTTATGTATTTCTGTGTCGGTGCTGTCATCGTCTTTAGGGAAGTATTTGTCATGTAGGCAGTGTATTGTGTCAACTCTGTCTTGTGTCCATGTGCCGTCGTCTTTTTTAAGTGTTGTGATTGTTCTATTGTCAGGTGTTTTTTGTCTTATGATTTTGTAGGCTATATTCCAAGGGTTGTCAGGTTCGGTGTTAGTGAAATATTGTCTTAATGAAGTTTGTTTTGTCTGTTTGATTAGGTTCTTGTAGTGTCTTCGTTGTGTTTTATAGTTTATTAGATCCCGTTGTCTGTTAATAGGATCTCTTTGTTGTTGGAATTTCTTCCTGAATGTGTTCGTGATGTGTCTTTGTGTTGTGAGTTCAGCTGTCCACCAACTTTGTGCTTTCTCGTGTTGTTTTTTAGGTTTTCGTGATGATTTGTGCATTAAGTGTAGTATTGTGTTTTGTGTTTGTTCGATTTTGTCTTGAAAGTCCCCGAATGTGTCCCACTGTGTTTCCTGTATGAGTCTCGTCAGTTTAGTCTTGTCAATTTTGTCAAAATGTATTTTGTTTACTACATGTTGTTGTGTTCGTTGTGTATTTATGGCATATCGAATATAGTGGTGGTCGCTAAGTGTGTCTTGGTCAGATACTGTCCAGTTTTGTAAATGTATGTCTTTTGATAGTGTTAAGTCGATCCAACTTTTCCCCCTGGTATTTTGAAATGTTGGTGTACTGTCGTGTCTGTTGTTTATGTATATGTTGTGTCGTGCCGTCCAATCGAGTATGTCTTGTCCCCTTTCATCTGTGATTGTTCCCCCCCAAGAAGTGTGTTTGGCATTAAAGTCACCTGTGACTATCATGTGATTTTTGTCGTTTTCAATGTCTTTTTTGTGTTTGTCTAGTCTAGTGTTTGTGGTGCCACCTGGCTCGTCGTATATATTCATAATGGTTATGGTTTTGTTAGGTGTTTGTTAGTGTAGTGTTGTAACGTTTTCGTCTGTTCTGTCTGTAAGTGTTGTAGTGTATTGTGTCAGTCTTTTGTGTATTAGTGTTACTGCCTTGGAGGCCCGGTTTACGCCAATCGTCGTGTAGTCGCTGCTATTCCACACGTTGCGTCCTGGCTCCTGAATCAGTGCGATGTCGATGTTGTCTGTGTTCATTGTGTGTAGTAACTGTTCTATAGCGTGTGTACCCCTCCCAGCGTTAAATTGTATTAGTTTGATGTTCATGTTGGTGTTAATGTGGCGAGACTCTGTTGTTTTGTGTTTGTGTTGTAGTTAAGTGTAGTGTGTTTTCTGTTGAAGTGTGTTGTGCTGGTTGTTTACTGGTAGTTTGTTTGTCTTCTAAATTCTTGCAATTTGCGTTGATAGATTGGGCAACGTGTATCCCTAGCTTGATGTCCTCTAGGTTGGATTCTGAGGGTTTCACAATTTAAGCAATTAAATTCGGATTTTTCACATATGCTATCATCATGTCTTTGTCCGCACTTGTAACATGTTGGTCGTTCTTCTTTGCAGAATTTACCAACGTGTCCATATCTGCAACATCGATAGCATAGTGCCACCGACAAGTGCTCTTCTGTATAAATTTTGGTGAGGTCGTAATATATAAAGCCTTTTTTCAAAATTGCCTTTGTGAGGCTTATCGGGGCTTGTATTATAATGTTCCATTTCCACGGGTTTCTACACGGTCTATTTGTTAATATTTTAATGTCCTTAATTTGTTCTTGAAACTCCGCTGCCAGATTTTCGTTCTCGTATAGTATTCCCTTGGTTATATCTTCTACAGTTACGTCCTTCGGCATGCCTGTTAATATAATGGCCGGTTCATTAATTCTAGTGGCATCTTTAGTATCTAGGTTTTGTGCCTTCTGTGCTCGATCCATTATGTCTTGGTGCTTTGTTTTTGATTCCGTAGACACAATAATCCCTATCTTAGTTCTTCTTCCATTTCCGAGGGCTTAATAATTTTCTTGAGCTCACTCATGGTCTTATGTTTAGTTTCTGAGTCTCTCCCTGTCTTCAGTGTTATGAGGGTTTCATACTTCCTCTTGTTTTGCGGCGTTGTCCATTGAGTTTTACTCGTCTCTGATCTAGCTACCGGTTCCCGTGCTGCCAGTTGTGCATACGTCCTCGTCTGAGTTCCAAGAGGTGGGAAGTTTATGTTATCCTGGGAGTGTGACGGTTTTTCTTCCCCGTGGCTTACTGGTCCGCTTGTTTGTGCAGTTTCTTTCGCGTTAGTAGTTGTCTGCAACATATTTGTCGATGCGATGTCCTCAATTTTTTTAGTTAATATTTCCATTTTGTCATTTAAAATTTGTACCCCTCTTGAATCATCCTTGTCCTGTCCACTGCCGACTACTTCCATTTTGCTTTTGCTCAGTTGTATAATGTCTGATTGCAGATCATTAATTTTTGTTTCTTGGACGAATAAGTACGTAAGAAGGGCCTGGTACATATTTATGATTTGCTCCGTTGACTCAATCACCGTTGCCTTATCTCTTAATGTAAACGAAATTTTTCCTTTCGCTTCCGGGGTAGTCCTTGTGACGGCCAGTATAATCAGCTGTTTAAGCTCTCTGATTTCGATGTGATTCTCTAGTATGTTTTGCTTTATACTCTTTTTATGATTCTTACTTTGTCCTTGAGTAGGTTCGTCCGTTTCGTCATCATTATCCTCATCCTCTTCCCTCTGTCTTTTGTTTTCATTCTCCTTATCATCCCGGCGGGTCTCCATTTCATCAACGCTGAGAGATCTGTCCCTGTTTGGTGATCTCCCCAGAGATAGTCTAGATTGAAAGGGGTCCTTATTCTCGTTCTCCATGCTCATAAGATTTCAGCCCTCTAGGGCCTTTATTTCGGCTGATATGGCCAAAAGCACAATTTTGGCGGATGTGCCAAAAATGGTGGATGCGCCGCAAAAAACTTTTTATGTTGGCCCGAAGTTTCAGAGTCCTAGTTCTTATATGTAGCGAGTTCGCGCTTAACGTGCTTATCGAATTTTAAAATAAACTTAAACTACGATTAACTTATACTAAATCAGTCTCTGTCTGCCCCTAAACCTAAATAACTTCCAAAAAAATTTCTTTAAAAATTTCCTAAGAATACAAAAGTCTAACAAATCACAAAAATTTTCTAAATCCGTAAATTCGCAAACTTATACAGAGTCCAAAGTTAATATGGTGAAGGCACTTTGGAGATCTCGAGCCCGCGCATTGTGAAGCACATTTCACAATCAATGGGGTAGACACTGCAATCCCTTTCTACATACGTTAATGGATATGGTGTGGGAGCGGAGACAAACTCTCTATGGAATTCATTACTGCAGCAACTGTATCGCCCCTCCTCGTTCCCATCGTAGACAACTGTCTGCAATATACCCCAATGGTACATGCAGCAGTCTGTGGAAATATATTCCATATAAAGATATTGTGAGGTATACTTTTCCACATCTGCTGCATTCCCTGGATTTGCAGATGTTGTCTACACTGTGTAATTCGTAGGGGAAGATTTTTTCCATACCAGTAGATCTTCCGTGACCTCCCGGTATGAATTCATTTGCAACCGGGTTCAATTTTGTACCCCTTGTTCGATCGAAGCAGCTGTTGCTAGTTTGTCGATTAATACAATTTCGCAATCTTCTTCCAAATGTAATGGATAACCCATTTCTTTCATATCCTCTATACTCAATACATAATTCAGGAGAAGATTGTAAAATGTATTCTGGTCCATAATTACTTCTTCCAGTGATTGTTAATTCCTGAAAAAAATAGAGAGAGAAATTGAATGCATGTATTTAAAATATAATACAAGACATATGAATAATGAGTTTTGAATATAGAATCCTCATTAAGATTCTTAAATACTCTTTGTAAGGATTTTATAATACAACCGATCCTTTGAAAATATTTACATTATTTTAAAATCTTCCCGAAATATTATGAGCCTTGTATATATTTGTTAAGTCTTCAACAAATATTAAATGTTTTATGTGATATTTCCCATCGCTATATGCTGAAGATGGAATAATATATTAGTATGGTTAATACTGCATCAATAATAATTTTGACGTCTCATTGGAATATAATATTGTTGTTGTAACAACTAATTACTTTATGAACAAATCCGTTAGAGTACGAAAACATAGTCAAAAGTAGGAATAGGTGTGGTATTACTATCATTAAATTAGTACAGTATTTTTTATTACCAAATGCCGACTAATTTCATCTTATGGGCAGGTAAGCTAATATTGTTAATTTTTTTTTCATATTACTTTTATTAACAATAAGAATATTTCGTTACATTATATGGGTTAATTTGCTCGCAAGTGCTATGTGAACTAGCGTCAATAATGTCTTGATGATGTTTACATCGAGTGATGTAACCTCTAGTATTGGAATTGGATGAGTTTCTATGGTTTTATGATATTTGATGATTCTCTCCTAGATATCTTCTTCTACTGTGTGCATTCCTTATTCTAAGTGAATGGTGTGATTTGATACATACCATGGAGCATCTACTAGTAGACGGAATATTTTCGATTGGGATCTCTGTATAATATTTATGTCATATTTTTAAGAGTAACCCCACAGCGCAACTTCATGTGTCGAAATAGGCTCAATGACATATTTGTAGATGAGGACTTTGTTTTCCAGTGAGGCTACAGATTTTTTTCATATGAGCCAATGTAGTTCTCTCACTTTTATGTCAAGTTGTTTTTTATATGTTGTGACGTCCCCAGTCAAGTTTTTTGTCTATGTGGATTCCTAAATATTTAGCACTATCTGCTAGTGGTATTTCTGTATTATTTAGCTTTACTTGGGGGACATGTGCTCTTAGGTAGCGTAAATGTGACATGTGATGATTTGCGCTTATTTACTTTAATCCTCCATTTCTGTAGACACAGTTATAATTTGTGACCAAATGCGGACGTGTTTTGACTTAAAAAAATTGTCTTAGGGGCAGGTCAGCTACTATTGTCAAGCTTATCATACAAATTAGGATTACATATAAATTTTTCTGCTATTTCTCGATATGAGTTGTCACCATTTTACAATTTGCACTCTTTGGTGTATCTGCATGCTCATTTTATAATATTTACAAAGAACATTCGTCATTCGGAAACAAATAGGTAGTGACGTTTAGTTAAACGTCCAAAGTATAGCTCGTCAAAAGTACCGCCCTCAAGAGGTGCACGTGCCTTTCGTATCTTTTAGTATCTTATTTTATGTAATAATCTACGCTGACTTTGGATTATCTATCTCACCATGACTCGCAGGTCGTTTTCAGCTCGCAGCTGAAGTTGAATGCGCTCGACCGGTTTATTTAGATTTGGTCTTAGCGCGCGTGTTGGCGCCGCGCTCGTAGCGCTACTAGCACCTGATCCTGTAATCAGTGCGTACGTCTTCGGACTTTTCATATTTCTGCCTCTAACCGCAGACATTCCTCTAAGCGACAAAATATTATTAGACGCTATCTAGTAATATCACTCAATCTTCTGCTGAATATAGTGCATAACAGATATCCAGGTTGTCTCCATACCGTGGTCGATGACGATTCTTTCAGTTGTGATGAAACCCATTATGTCATTTTGAACATCCCTCAACGATTTGGTTTCGTTCGTGATATCATTAACAGTATTACCCGAAAATCGTGTATTAAAGTCAATGATATCACTTTCGGGACGAACAAAACTGTCATAAACGATTTCACCACCCAATTCACATTTGACAATCAGTAGCGTAGACACTGCTATCATTTTTTGAATATGTTAATGTACATGGTGTGGGAGCGGAGACAAACTCTCTATGGAATTGATTAGTTCCGGTGGTTAACCCGCTCCAAACATGCACTTCAGCTTTGCTGCAGCCGTCGGCAACAGCCAATTGACTGCAGCAACTGAATCGCCCCTCCTCTTTCCCATTGTAGACAACAGTCTGCAATTTACCCCAATGGTACAGTTGCGGCCAAAAAAAACTGGGAGAGTTGTTGTTGCCTAGTGTAAATGTGACTGACTTTCCGTATATTTAAATGATAATACCACTAAAGTGTGAATAATATTGTTTTTCATTATTAAATATCACAGGCTACTAAATAATTTTTTATTACCTTATATTATTTTACTTGACGCATTTTTACTAAGCATCATTGATAATTACATTTTTATATAAACTTCAAATAAATACTGAAGATTTCAATTCAGACTGTGCTACTCTGCGGTGGCTTATACGACAGGATGCTGGAACAGCTTGAACTACTGCTTCAAATGGATTTGCTCTTAAATGGTTAATCAAAATACCGTCCAGTTCAGCAGTTGACTTTCTCGGACGTCCTGAACCTGGAGTTCTATCAATTCTTAACTCTCATATCGCCATCTTCTTACAATACTTAAAACTGAGTTCTTGCTTACATTGTTACAATGTTGAATTACTTTTTAATTTTCAATAAAAAACAACAATTAATATTTAGTTATCCCGCCATTATGCTCTATGACTTGTCTTAATCTACTGGTCATCGATTTATATAATATTGAACAATATTCTTCAGTTATTTCCTTCCAAGTATTATTTAATACTTCCAACAAACCTTCAACATTTCTTGGTCTTACATTTGCCTTTCGAATTTCTCTAACTAACATTGCCCAAACATTTTCCACTGAATTCAAGTCTGGGCTTGTACTACACCAGTTAAGGACATTAATATTACGTGCCCGAAACCATTCGGTCACTACACCAGAGTTATGTACTGCACAGTTATCTTGTTGGAAGATAAAATCATTGTTAGGGAAAAGAATCTCAACAGAAGGTAGCATAACATTTTCTAAAATTCTAATATATGCTTCACCATTAAATCTTTCGCCAATATGCCATAGAACTCCGGGTCCCTGCGCAGATATCCACGTCCACATATTTACAGAAAAACGACCACTTTTATTTGTGAAATTTACATAATTCTCATCAAACCGTGTATTCGGTGGGCGATAGACACGAATATTGCCGCTATTTGACGATTGAAAAACCTTTTCATCTGTAAAAATAACACGATTCCAAAATTGTTCGTCATAAACAATATGCTCTAAAGCAAACCCCATTCTTGATTCTTTGTGAGTACTGTTTAATAATAGTTTCGTTGCTGCTGCATGGCATTTCAATTCAGACTGTGATATTCTACGACGGCCCGTACGACAGGATGCTGGAAAATTTGTTGCAGGAACAGCTTGAACTACTGTTTCAAATGGATTTGCTCTTAAATGGTTAATCAAAACAGCATCCTGTTGAGCAGTTGACTTTCTCGGACGTCCTGAGCCTGGAGCTCTATCAATTCTTCCCTCATATCGCCATCTTCTTACAATACTTGAAACTGAGTTCTTGCTAACATTGTAAAATGCCGCAGTTTGCCTCGCTGACCATCCATCGTCTAGTTTTGAAATTATTCCACCTTTCGTGACCGAATTTGTATGTGACATAATTACTTTCAAATTTGGAATTGTCTGTGGATGAGAAATGGTTCTTATTAGAAGTGTCCAACTGTAAGGCTACATTCGTAATCAATTCGCTGGCCAAGTGGCACTTTGGCACGCAAGTCGGAACGAAATTTGCTATTCACAATAACTTCAGAGTCGACTTTAACGCATGCGCGTTCGTACCTAAATAATTGTTATGATTCCTTCAACATATGGTCGAAACATGATTCTGTCTGTATTTATTTCAGTCTGAGGTTAGAGGCTATAATATATAATTTGGATTTATTTTTTATAGCAGTATATACTGGGGTTTAGTAGTGATGGACAACGCGGAATATCAATTCAATGATGAATTTTTGCTACAATGCATTTCAAATTACAAACCACTCTACGACAAATCTGATAAGGATTATAAATCTATACTCCAAAGAGAAAATTGTTGGGTCAATGTAGCCAGAAGTCTACGATGCTCAGGTTAGTTGGTTGAAATAGTGTTGTACAGGGTATCAGGGTAAAATTAGGTGAACCAGATTCAGCTACAACCGGATTGGGGTTTTCAATGATGGCATGATATTTGACTTTATTATATTTTGAGTGAATGAAAACGACGAATACTCAGTGTGTATTAGTTTATTACTTTCAGGCTAAGCGCTTTCGGCTGTTAAGCCATTATCAAAGCCGTCCTATGAAAAAATACAAAGCTTGTGAAATTTTGAAAAAAACAATTTAAAAAGGTTGAACTTACGTCATTTAAAAAAGTAGTTGTCAAAGCCATCAAGTTGATCAAAAACAATACTCAAGATAGAACCATCGTTATGATTGAGTCATTCGAATAAAAACATTAAAATACCCTATTGTAAGGGTGTAAAATTATATTCACATGATGTAAATTCACTCAAAATAAAAAAACTGAATTAAAACAGATGACAAGTTTGACATTAGAATTACGGTGGCTAATAAGCCAGCGCGCCGTAAAAACAAGTGCATGACAATACAACATATTTACACGACGAACACTGAATCAAAAACATGATTGTAAAGATGAAAAAAATTTTTTTTTCTATAGTGAACTGAAAATTGTAGGGAACCCCGAATATTACATTTATTTTTAAATTTGAAAATGAAGTTAAAGATGTGAATAAAGCAAAAAAATTGAAAAACTCTATTCAAATTCAATTCCCAACATTCATCCAATTTAGATGAATAGTAAAATCCCCCTCATCCCTCAGCTGCATACTGAGACCGAATTAAGAGGTTGGATCCATTCCCCAGCCAGTCAGGAACAAGCGTAGTTATCTAAACGTGCGAAATGCTAGATAACATAAATCAAATATTTAGTTGTAAATGCATCCATGGAGGAGCTTATATAATCTATTGACTAAGGTGGAAGAAATACGCTGGCAAGGTGAACCCAACAACCGACGGTCTCACATATGAATTAGATGTAATGGCATAGTGATTGTGACCTAATGGACCAAACTATGTCCCATACATAGCCCGACGTCAAGAACACAATGTGTTTATGAATTTAAGTCAGTTGTTACAAACCTAGACCCATACTAGGCATGTACAAGAAGAGAAGAAATCATAGGAGTATGTTAAGAGTGGAAGGGGTAGGACAGAATGTGATAAGAGCTGCAAGATAAAGAAGTTGATGAACCCAACTATGACCCATACATAGCTAGGTTAAACGGGAACAATGAGGTTAAGAAATTTTGGTAAGTATGACAAACCTAGATCCATACTAGGCATGTACAGGAAGAAACGGGGTGGGGTGTAAGGAGAAGACAGAGAAGGCGTGTAGTTATAACAAACCTAGATCCATACTAGGCATGCATAGAAGAGAAGAAACAAAGTTTATAAAGAGAAGAAAGGATAGGAGCCATGCCATGGCTGTGACAAACCTAGATCCATACTAAGACCGTCAAGAACCAGGCATGCTCAAAATAATAAGAAAATAAGGGAAAGTGAAAAGGAGGATGATTTGCTCAAGTTATTACGTAGCTTATATGCTTAACCAAACTATGACCCATACATAGCCTGGTGTCTAAAAATGTGAGAAGTGAATAAGGTTGAGCAAACTTAAAATAGAAGAAAGAAGAAATAGAGGTAAAGAATTAATAGAAGATAGGAAAGACTCTTTCATTCGCCTTTTACGAATCAGTAGAGTGCTGGGCGATATATTCTTGGACCGGATCGCCACGGTGAGAATGTAAGTCGAACGCCGTAGAGGACCACAAGGTCTTGAACAGAGGTTGAAATTTACAATTAAGATGTACCTGTGTGTTGAGGCAGTTTTCTGAGTTAACATTCATTTCTCTGAGTATTTCTAGATCCTCAAGCAAGTCCATCTTTCTAAAGTTGTTCCTGGGAATGTTATGTAAGATTTTTGAGTTACGTGATGGAGAAAAGTTATGGTTATTGAACTTAATGTGGAAGCCGAAATTCGATGAAGTGGGTTTATTAAGATGTTCCTTAATTCTAGTACCTAAAGAACGAGTAGTCCTACCCACATAAGTAGATGGACAGGAATCACAAGTTAATTTGTAGATACCACTTCTATTGAGTTTATCAATAGGATCTTTGTTCTTAGAGAAAATTGTGGAAATGGAACATTTAGATTTAAAGGAGATTTTAACATCTTCAAGATTGTTGGTAATAATCTTTGAAATTTCATCTGAAACTACACCACAATAAGTCAACGCACGATATTGAGTTTGAACGTTGTTGTGAACCTCAAATTTCTTCTCAACCTCCTTGTTGTCTTAGAGACCATACTATCAACAATTAGAGGAGAATAACCATTGTTAAATGCCAACTGTTTCAAGATATTAAGTTCTACGTTGAAATTATGTTGAGAAAGAGGAACCCTAAGTAACCTATATACATAACAAGATATGGCGGACATTCTATGTTGAATGGGGTGGTTAGAGTGTATTGGAATAAGATGATCAGTCTGTGTGGGTTTTCTGTATATGGAAAATTCAATTTCAAAATTTTTCCTTGATAAGGTCAAATCCAAAAAATTTATTGATCCATTGTTTTCAATTTCCAAAGTAAACTGTATGGAAGGGTGTATATCGTTAAGTTTACTGAGGATACTATATGCATCCTCCACATCCCCATTAATAAAAGCTAAAACGTCATCAACATATCTGAACCATTTAATAACTTTACTAAAATGTGAATTATTATTGAAGATAACCGTTGACTCCAGGTGATCAAGGAACAAATCCGCTAACAATGGTGAGAGTGGATTACCCATGGCTAATCCATCTGGTTGTCTGTATACTCTGTCATTAAAGGAAAAAAAGTCCTGTGATAGACAAAATTTAAGTAGAGCTATAACATGAGATGTTGTAACTGGGTCAATGTTCTTAGATTGGAGTAAGTTGTTAACGATAGGGATTGTCTCCATTTTGGGAACGTTGGTAAAGAGATTAGAAACATCAAAAGAAACCATTAAAAAATTAGACTGGAAGTTACAATCTTTAATTCTATCAGATAAGTCCAAGGTGTTCTTAACAGTGTACACTGGTTTATAATTTAGAGTTGTAGAAAGGAAGTTATTGACAAATTTAGATAGAAGTTCCAAAGGTGTGTTGGAAAAGCTAACCACTGGTCTCATTGGAGAGTTCTCTTTATGTATCTTAGGAAGTCCATAAAGTCTAGGTATGTAAGGGTTAGTAGGAGTGAGATGTCTAGTATTGATGCC
The DNA here is from genome assembly GCA_963921935.1 of Galeruca laticollis. Lineage (NCBI taxonomy): Eukaryota > Metazoa > Arthropoda > Insecta > Coleoptera > Chrysomelidae > Galeruca > Galeruca laticollis. The sequence goes on from OY998181.1 coordinate 143,579,695, forward strand.
ATGTGCGGAGAAGAAAGTCTTATGTTCATTCAATATGTCTTTTAACTCAATTGTTAATCTTTTAGTGGGATTATTATTCATGATTAAGAAGTTATTATTTTGTAGAAAATCTTCAGTTTTATTTATGTAATCACATCTGTACATTATGATTAAACAATTACCCTTATCAGCTTTTGTAAAAATTAAACTATTAGCTTTCACCTTGCCAGCAATACCCCTTACCAACCTTTGTTGTTTAAAGAATTTTGACTTCAACTTAGCCTTGTTATGAAATTTAGTGAAGTTTCTGTGTAAAGATAAATAGCAGCTACTCTTTATGCTATTTTTAATATTATCATCTAGATTCAAACTTTCCAGTAACACATCTACATCGATAGCGAGTTCTTCTAAAACTCTTGAATTTAAATTATTTAAAGTAGAAAATTTGAGGCCATTATTCAAAAACTGAATCTCCTCATTATTGAATGTAGTATTTGTAAGGTTAATAATGCGGTCATGAAATTTGAAGTCAGAAAACTTACCTGAGTTCGAAGACGTCTGCCCATGACTAGCTGGAGACAAGACCCTATCCCTAATAAGCTGTTGAAGCTTTTTATTAACCCTATTAAATTTATTGGTACGTATTAACCCCAATTCCTCCTCATGTTCACCAAATCTCTGCTGAAAAACCCCGTAAGGAACCAACAACTGGTTCACTCAATTTGCATCTAGTGTGTACACCATATCCACAGGCATTTCTTATTATATTTTATTCTTTTAGTGTCACAAGCAAAAGCAAGGTTTAAAAGCCTGAGGGAAAAATTTAGAAGGGAAGTCCAATTAATGGAAAAACTGGAAAGCAGTGGTGCTCCTGCTTCTGCAAGACCTGTTTGGCCTCTGATGAGTTTTTTTAAATTCATGTACAAATGTGGTGAGGAATCAGAGAGTCAAACAACTTCAAACATTCCTCTTCATGAGTATGACAGTCAGTCAGAAGCCACCGAACAATTAAATAATCTTGGTGATTCAGATGATGAAAATATAATTGTGCTATTTGAGGAGGAAGATAATGCAGGTGCATCTCAAAGCTTCATGAGTGATATACCATTGAATGCGCCTACTCCAAAAAAAAGAAAATCTGAAAGAGAGCGATTAAACCTAAATAGAGAGCTGAGTCAAATTGACAGTGGTAATGAAAAAACCTCTGATAGGTATAATATATTTGGCCAATATCTGGCTTCAGAATTAAGAACAATTGGAGAACCACATGCAAGTTTCTTGATGGAGGAGTTGCAGCTTTTTTTGATAAATTACAAAAGGGAATTAAGATCTTCCAACTAGCAATATATTTCTTTTTGTTCTATTCCTAGAATATGTTTAGTTTATAGTAAATTTTTAAGCATACCTCAGGGCCATGTGCAATATGTGCATATTATATAACATGGGGGACCTACGTGCCAAATGTTCCATAGAGAGATGCACAACCTTCATTTCACCATTAGTTCAAGAAATGATTTTTTATATGTATATATATATATATATACGAGTATATATATATATATATATATATATATATATATATATATATATATATACGAGTATATATATTTTTTATATTTGACAAGACTGAAGTAAAAGTTTTTTTATTACATAAGACTGAAGCGACAAAAATGTTTTTCTCGAGTTGTTCTATTTTTATTTTTTATATGTAGTTTGGAAAAGATTGTTTTTTTTTATTGGGGTGAATAAAACACTTCAAAAATTTTTTTATGTTTATTTATTAAAAAATAAGATTTAATCAAGTGGTATAAAAGTATACTAAATATATTAAATTTAAACAAGAACATTATACAAGATAAAGTTTTGGATATGATCTTTAATTAATATTTTAAAATTAAAAAGAGTGGTACATTTTTTTATGAGTGGCTATTGATTGAACTTGTGGACGCCTTTAAGAAACAGAAGTTCATTGTACTACGATAGACAGTTCTAGTTATGTATATGTCATTTAAACCTCTGGTATTATGCGAATGAATATCTTTATTAAATTAGTGTTTTAAATGAAACTCACTGTTTCTAGCTAATTCCACAATATAATAAAAATTATTGAAAATTCAAAAAAATTGACAATTGTTTCGATAAATCAATATCATCATCAATTTTTTAGCATTTTCAACAATTTTTATTGTATTGTGGAATTAGCTAGAAACAGTGAGTTTCATTTAAATAAATAAAGAAAATAAAATACTTTATTTTTTGAATGACAAACAAAGTTTGTATAAAATTCGTTAACAGTTTTTTTAAAAACTAATCTAACTACCTAACTAACTAACTAGTACAGCCTAAAAGTAAAGTGAAAATGACGCATAGTGAAAAATATAGGATAATATACACAAAGTTCTTACAAATTTAAAAACTCATCGACTGAATAAAAACACATATCCACTAAAAATGATTTGAGTAAAATTTTGAATGATTTTATTGTTTTACTTGATTTAATATATAATGGTAATTTATTAAAAAGTCGTAGTCCCATTATAGGAGGGGATTTGAAAGTAATATTACTTTTATGAAAAGTCAAAGACAGATTATTACAGCGTCTTGTATTGATATTATGCTTCTGGTAGTTAGTTTTGAAATCACATATGTTATATATGAAAACACAAACATCTAAAATATACAAACAGGGCAACGTTAATATTTTAAATTTTTTAAAGTGTTCTCTACAACCAGTTAGACGAGAGACACCAGCAATACAACGAATTATTCTTTTCTGTGACACAAATACGTCTTTAGAATTGGTAGACATTCCCCAGAAAGATATGCCATACCTCAGACGGGATTCCACTTGTGCATGATACAGCATAATCATTTGTTTTTGTGTAAGAACAAATCTCAGATTTTTAAATAAGTAATCACTGGAATTTAACTTTGAAATAATTGCCTCACATTGCTTACTCCAATTAAGACATTAGTCGATCAGCAAGCCCAGAAATTTGACACAAGAGACACACTTTATCGATTGATTATCTATGATGAAATTGTATCGCTTGCGTTTTGTCTGCATTAAGATAGAGTGAATTCATAAACCAATTACAAAGATTAATATGGGTAGATTCCACGAAGTGAGGGTTGAGACAGTTAATTTCATCTTTATTAAAAGTAATGTATTCCTGGAAATATTCAGGTGATGACGGGAAGAAACGTTGGTAACAGGTAATAAAATATACCGTTTTATGCAATTACTTTTTTCCCCTGTATACACATAAGTAAAGGTAGATATGAATTATAATGACACAGAATCGTCGTTTTTCCCCTCACAGCAAAAAAAGTGTTATAGACGGGAAAACTATTCGATTGTTCACTTGTAAAAAAAATAATTTTTCTAGCACAGGTTCTAGCAAATTAAGAGAGTGGGAAATTTTGATTTGATACACATTAATTTGTTCTATCAATTGTTTCCCACTGCCATGGTGCCAAACATGCTCCTGCTCCATTTAGATAATTTTTGACATGATTTCTCATTGTCGGAGCTGAAAATGGAGCATTTCTGGCACCAAGTCTAATGGGAATATTTCCAAAAGCACTACCCTCTTTGGGTATTTCATTTCTCCACCTTCCTGGTATGCCTTTGCCTTCAACTTCCTTATCTAAATCACCGTCGCTTATATAAAAGTTATTGTTCTCTTTTCTAATAAAATTGTGTAGACATACTGCAGCCTTCACAATATTGTCTACAGTTTCTGGATTGCCATTTATAACCCGATGAAAAACTCTAAAACGTGCCACCATAATACCGAAAGTATTCTCAATGACTCGCCTGGCTCTGGAGAGTCGATAATTAAAAATTCTTTGATCACGTGCTAATAAACCTGTTCTAGGCTTGCTAAATGGCCGCATTAAGTTTTCCCTCAAGGGAAAGGCCTCATCACCCACAAAAAATGGGGTATTTTCATATTTTATGGGCAGTATCTTAGTTCTTGTGATGGTGGTATATTAAGCTCATTAGAAAATAACTTTTTCCCAAAGGAAGAATTGTTTAATACACCGCCATCACTCTGAGAACCGTATGCACCAATGTCCACATATGTAAAATTATATTTACCATCACATACTGCCAATAGAATGATACTAAATGATTTTTTATAATTATAATACATGGATCCAGTGTTGGATGGCGCTTGAATAATGATGTGCTTGCCATCAATGGCTCCAAGGCAGTTTGGTAATGACCACAGAAATAAAAAGTCTTTGGAAATATTTTTCCACTCATCCTCTGTCAAAACGGGTAAAAGTTGTGGCTGTAACTCATTCCAAATAACACATGTTTCCTTGATTACTTCACAAATGGTTGACACTCCAACTCGAAAACCATATGAGAGGCTTGGATAAGTATCGCCAGTAGCCAAAAACCTTAATGTGATGGCTAATCTAAAACAAAAAATGTAGCTATCATAAATTGTTTTTATGGAAATAAGTCTTACAAAATTTTAGTTATACATATTTTTTTAAAATATGTTACATTAGAGTGTGTGCAACTTATTATTTATATATTTCCCATGCCTGCACCCTGGAGATATAGGTTCTCTGTTCGATCTCTTCTTAATATGTGGGCCCACTATACTTAAAAGTCTATCAAAGCTAGCTGCTGACATCCTTGTGAAATTAAAAAATGTATAAGGATCACTTAAACGTGCTTCTTGCAAAAGATTTTCATAAAACCCGAATCTCTTTCGTGCCATTAAAATTGGTCGCACTCCCCATCTTTTGGGCCTTGGAGGGTTCCTTTGTCTTTGACCAAGAACAAACTGCATCAACAGTTGCCTTTTTTTTAAAAGCAAAATCAACATTGTTGCAAGTAAAGTATAAGTAATATCCTCCTCCTCCATTTTATTTTTTTAATCAATCAGTCGTACGGAAAAATCAAGAAAAACAAACCAAAAACACACAATTCTATGAAAATGTCAAACTATCGAACAAATGTCAGATATATGAAAAATCAAATAACAAAAATTAATGCGCATGTCCCATGGCCGACACGAAGTGCAAGTCGAAGTGAAAGTTTGCAGCTTGCAAGAAATTTCGTCGACTTCAACTTCAACTCTGACGCCAAATTGCGTTGTGAACGATCACACTGAAATATATTTGCTTAGCTTGCGTGCCAAAGTGCCACTTGGCCAGCGAATTGATTACGAATGCAGCCTAACACACTAATGTTACTGGATAATATATCTTCGATACGATCGCCGGTTCACTCGAAGAATATACAGAGGGGTTGAAAAATGAATATTTGCCGATTACACTAACAAATATATTTAACTAATTAAAGATCTTCTAGTTTACATGAAGTTTATATGAAAATGTAATTACCATTGACGTTTAGTAAAAATGCGTCGAATAATACTGAAGTGACATTTTGTGATATCAACTGACTAGATCGAAATAAGAAATTAGATTTGAAGTGTGACAGATGTTAAATATAATGTTGCATTATGACACATTCATGACAATTTGATCAAATTACCAGTGACAGAGTATTGATTATATACACCAAACATGTAATGACGTCATAAACATAGCCGCTGACAGTTACTGAGAGAAAACAAATATTTATTTACGTTTGTAATATGCTTAACACTTTGACTGCCACCAGACGAATGATATGTAACCTCAGGTGCCAATTTTTGTTTATTTTATTTTCCAAAAAATTTTAAGATATGATAAGATTTTAGGAAGTTACTACATAGTTTCAAAATGAAAAAGTCAAAAATTTTCAAAAAAAAATAGAACGCGGGAGACGCGTTGCTGGCACACAACCAACCAGAGACTTCTGATATGCCGCCAACGCTGCCTCCGCGTTGTATTTCATATAGTTCAAATATATGTATCTTTTGCCAAATATGAACACATACTTAAATACACATAGGTTTATTATCTAAAATTTTTATAATATGCAAGAATAATAGAAAAATATTTCCTAAAAATACCACTGTTCATGAAAATTCCTAAAACATGGAGTCAAACACAGTCCAGGTCCGTTGGGGCACTGGGGACAAAAATAGACAGAGTCTTTTCTGACCTTGTTGGTCTGGTAACAATATTTGCAGCGTCGTCTTTTGGCGTTTCCTTTATCATCTTTAGGACAATACTCTGGCAAATGAAAGACAAGCTTCTGTTTCTCCTGCGTTATTGGCGGTGGTCCTAACAAACTTTGGATTATAGACAACCTAAAGTCATATAAACTAATTTTCTTCTGTTCATGCTTATTATACAGAAAATGCGCATTTCCAAGCATAATTTGAAACAAATGTATTCCTAATTTTTTAAACCAACGCAACGTTTTATGTTCACAAGAGTAATAATTTAGCATTTGATCACTGCGATCAACGCCTCCCATGAACTTATTATATTCCAGAATCAATTTTGGCTTCGTTTGTTCTACTCCCCTTCTTGATGTTGTTTGAACCATTTCACCATCGAATTCTGTTGAAACAGCCAATACCTCTCGACGATCCTTCCATTTGCATATGCAAGTATTTTCATGTGTGTATTCGCAGTATGATTCGCCTTTACTTAATTTTTTTTGTATAACATTTTTTAGATTGCCAGTCCGATTTTTTCTAAGAGTGCCTGTGGTATACGTTTTAGCCTGCAGCAATTTCTCCGATAAAGGTACGCTATTGTAAAAATTGTCCATATACAAAGCATGTCCAACATTTAGCTTGCCATCCATCAGTTTTAAAACTACATTTTCTGTATGTTTAGAGCCTCCCAAATCTGGGTCTGCCGAACCTCCGTATACTAACAATTTTTGTATAATTCCGGTTGGCTCCGCCAGCACATATAGCTTTATACCAAACTTGTGGCGTTTTCCTTGTATGTATTGTCGAAAAATTAGTCGGCCTCGCCAAAGCACCATCGACTCATCCAATGCTAGTTCACTACTTGGATAATAAATTTCCGACATTCTGAAGTTAAAAAAATTCATGAGTGGTAAAATTTTTCCCAGTCTACTTTCTTCTTCTATTTCATTTGAGGTAAAATGTAAAGCACGCAGTATTAAAAGAAAGCGATTTCTACTCATAAATGTAGAAAAAACTGGAATATTGAATAAATAATTCGTTTTCCAGTAATCATTTATTCGATTTATTTTAATTGTGCCCATATGATACAGAAGACCAAGAAATATTTTAAATTCTTCTTTTTGCACGTCTTTCCAGGCTGCTATTCTGCTTTGTTCGGAAGTACTCTTTGAGCGAATTTCGACAGCATATGCGTTAGAATTTTCAATAATTAATTCATAAAAATTGTCAGTGGCCAATAATTGAAATAGTCTATGGGATCATGACCATCCATAACAATTTTTAATCCAGAGACGGCAGAATACGGAATTTTTGCTACATTCGACGCTTCTCTAAACCAAATCCCTTCACTTGTTTCACCACTTGGACCTGCTTCCCCGGTTCTGTTACCTTCAAACAAAGGAGTTGGTGATGACGAAGGCGAAATTATTAATTCATTTTCTTCCTCCTGATCAGAATCATCACTCTCTCCATCTTCAATCAAGTTGAATTCATCGTCTGAGTCATCCAGAGCCTTTAAAAGCTCAGCATCAGTCAATGGTCGCCTCTCTATGCGAATTTTCTTTGAAGTCGATGGTTGGTTTTGGTCATCCATAATTACCCGACTTTTACCCCACCTGAAGCAAATGAGAAAAAAATGTTATCTGATATATCATAAACTTAATAATTAAATAAAATAAAATACGTAGCAAAAAATAACAAAGAATATATAATGTAATGTATAAACTATTTAGGCACAAAGCTGTATGTGCTATGTGTTTTAACAACAATTATCCAACTCATTGTTTTTCAAATAGACAAACTTTACAAAAACCAATCCTGTCAATTGCGGTTACTTTAGGAACCTTCAACAACTCCGTAATACATAAAAAAAGCAGTAGGCATTTAGGACTAAATACCTCTAAAAAGAAATATTAAATCCATTGTAATCCGGCCCTGTGTTCAAACATATTGCACACATAACCTATTATGAATATTCTTTACTTTTATTTTTGTCAATAAAGTAATATATGGCGCATATATGGCATCAATAAAAAAACGATAACTCACCTTTTTCCAATTTTACCAAACAAATTAATAATATCAACAATAAACTTTTAATCGCACACCCACAAACACTATAATGCAAAAATTCCGAAACCGCTACTTTTCTCTATCATCGACAAGCATCTACTGTGTGCCTACCTGAATAGAAGTCTTTCAACCTGATGCCATCTGTTTATCTAAGCAATAAAAACTATAGGACCCAAAAACGCGGGAGCCGCGTTGCCGGCACTTGGTTGAAATTTGTCACAACGCGGTACCCGCGTTGCCGGCAGTCAAAGTGTTAAACATGGCTATTGTTAATTTGTCGAGCATTTCGGAGTAGTTTTGTAATGAAATTGAAGTGTTAAAGGAATGTGGAGACAGTTTAAACAGTGGATATGTCGTAGTATATGATGGACGTTTAGGAGCGAAGCAATAAGGCATAATTACTTGATAGTCACTGCAGTGTCACTTTACAAATGAAAAAACGAATAAACTTTTAAAATATTACAACGGTCAAGACAAGACATAAGACGTTAAATAATTGATTTGTTTTCCCTCAGTAACTGTCAGCGGCCATGTTGTGACGTCACACTTTTTCGGTCTATAACGATACAACACATGTTTTATCAGCCAAACATAGCATTTATCAACGAACGCCGTACAACCATCAACAATTTATATTGTATCAAGACAACAATATTTCAAGAATTCTATTACATGATTATAATCTTTGTAGCCACCTACAAACAAAATCCAGGCACGCTAACGTCAACGCAACGTAAACGCTCACGACCGACTGAAATCGCAACAATGGTAAACAGACACATTATCTACAACAATATAATAAATAACATTTCATACACTACGAAATAACGTTTAAGTGTAAAATACAAAAATAAATAAAAATATACGACTTTATATGGGATACCAACATCTATTATAAACCATAGTAATAATACTCTATGGTAACCGTACATTAGAAACATATTATAATTATTAACTAAAATTTTCGAAAATAATTAATAGCGTTTGATTTCACAATTTCACTGGGAATAACTTCTCAACTAAATGTCCTACGAAGTTGTTGTTTGGATTTTCGGAATCTACGAGGTCGAATTAGTCAATATACGATTTAAAACTCAAGAGCCAACATAAACTGTGGATTTTGAAAATTTCGAATTTGAAATACCACGTTTCGTTAAACAAAAACGTGCACGTTCGAGCTTAAAACTTCGTATAGTCCACAATAATTGGAATATCAATCTGAAATTTGGAGAGGTCACTGTCAGATAGTACACGAACGTAGAAAAAAATCGAGAATGCCATAGGAATTATATTTTGTAAACGCGATGAACGCAAAGTGAAATTATATAAAATGTAAAACTTCTTTTGCTTGTAATTTCTAAATGGAATGTCGTAGAATGGTATACGACACGGATTTTGAATCAGCGCAGTCTGCTTAATACGTTGACACTTAGTAAATTTCGTTGCGACGGGAAATGTGGACTTTTACATTTTCACGGGCTGTACACAATTAGAGCAGTTATGTAGACAAGATTTTGGAAAAATTTTACTATAGTGGCGTGACTCAGAATTTGATGAAATTTTTTTTCTAGACTAATTATGACTTCCTGAACACGAATCAGAGAAAAATTTTATTCGGAAATGAAATTTCGAATTTTTTTTTCAAGATTTTGAAAAAGAATTTGAATTAATTTTATTATACAGTTTTGTGAAAAAGTTAATATAATGAGAGTATAAGTAAGATCGTAACAATTCAATTAAATTCGTCGTCGATGTTATCTTCATCTTCTTCCGCATCCTCCCATTCTCTCTCAAATGTAGGTACATCATTCAATGCCACTGGATCATAAAGATCACGAGCGAGCATAAAAAAAATAACAAGTGGATCCTGTTCAAGGTATCCTCCCAAAAATCCTTTTTGTCTGTTGGCATATGGCCCGGATGCCTTAGCATGCCGCCATGACGATTCAATGTGGTTGGTGTGGACTCCAGTCTCAGGATCCTTGAAATGAAGGGAATGGTTCACCCGAAGATTTTCAAAATTAGGGTGGTCTTTCAAACCCGAATAGCCTTTCCCACAGTCGGAGTAGATGGTAGTGCCAGGCTGAATGAAATGCTCAATGCAGTCCAACAAAGTTTCAGCAGTCCGATCTTCAACAACAACCATGAAGACTTCCCAGATCCTCTTTCATATCCTCCGAATACCCAAGCCCCGTCCACATGATGACCACGATGGTACTTCCGTTTTCCAAACTTTGATTCGTCAATTTCAACACTGAAAAATTTAGAATTATTTGAGCATTATTAACCTAACCTAATATAATCTAATCACATCAATAAAAATACTTACGTTTTCCCTGGACCACCAATCTTCGTAGCCTTTTTAATAAAGGCGTCGAACACAACCTCCCGGCAGAAACAGGCCCAATCCACAGCAGTGCGGCTGCTAATTCTGATTTGCTTCATGATGAACTTGAGGGGACACTTTTCAACCCAAAGGTGGCAAAATGCAACAATTTTCCATAAAGGTAAATTGGATTTGTGGAAGAACGTGTTGTGACGAACGGAAACCCTAAAATACAGAAGGCAAAGGTTAATATATAAATGAATAAATATTGTAAATATAATAAATTGAGGTACCTCTTTTTGCATTTCACGGCCTTGGCGAACAGTGCCATCGCAGCTCCAACGAACTCCATCGGACACCGTGCTGTCATTCATAACTTTAAAATTTCCGTTGCAGAATGGTTGAGAGCACTTGATTTCATGGTCTTTGGGAATTACTCCAAAGTCCTGCAACTTCTCAACAATCTCGGAACAATTCCTCCAATTAAAAATCGTGTCAAGATTAATATATCCAGTCATGATTAAATGAGAAACAGAAAACTCAGTCAAATTTAAAATGACACAAGAATATTACAGAAATAAACAAAACACGATTCGATGAATCACAGCCTGCTATTAAAAACAATCGCTCCCCGGCACACTGACACAGATCAAAGTGTATCCGTTTTAGTTAATATAATAGCATAAACATTTTTATAAGAACATAATACGGGAAGAAAAAAAAATAAACATGAAAATTTCAAAACTTTATAACTTTTTCAGTTTTCATTTCCGGTGAATTTTTTTTTAAATTCTTGATCAGCATACCCAAATTAGTCTAGGAAAAAATATTTCATCAAATTCTGAGTCACGCCACTATAGTAAATTTTTACCAAGATTTTCTTCGAACGTTATTTTATGTATAACTTCTAAACTACTTATCGTACGGAAATTTTAAACCTATCGTTGGATTCAACGGAATCGAATTGGTAATTTTTGATGAGACGCGAAAGGATATACCATATCAAATACATAGATGTATGTATGGTTGCATACACTATGTCAGCTCAAAATTTTTCAAATTTTTAACAAATTGACATTTTCTATATATGCTATGGGACTTTCTTATTATAAACTCATTATAATACAATGTTAACAGTAATTCTCAATTAATATGAATATACTGTAATTTAGATCCACTATTGAGAACTACCCTAATACTATATTAAACAATATCATAACAATACACTGACTATACACTGCGTCCATAAAGTAACGCATAAATTCATTATTAGCTAAATAAACAATAATATTAAAAATTCCAGAAACAGGTCAATTTTTGATTTTAATTTACTGTTTTTTCAAATTATAATGTTATTTACAGGGTGAACCATCTTCGTGTGATGACGTCATCGCCATTTTTTTTAAGTGGAACACACCAATTTTTTTTCGATTTCCGGATTTCCCTTGATGAGCTGATTCCAAAAATGTCTAACACTTTGTTTCAAATTGGTACAGGGTGGAAAAAAATACAAAAATTGTAATTACATAATTATGAAATTACTGTGATTTACTACCAAAAAGAAACAAAAGAAAATTTACAATAAATGTTCAAATTGTTCTCCATTGACTGCTAGACAATGACAGAAACGGACATTACATTCTTCTTTAACATTTTGTAGCATAGCGGGTGTTATGTTCTGCATTTCTTGCCTGATTCGGTCTTTTAGATCACGGATATTGTCAGGTCTGTTATTATAAACTTTAGATTTTAAATAACCCCATAAAAAGAAGTCTAATGGGGTAAGATAGTTTTGATTATATCTATTTCTGTTCTCTGAATAATTTATAAAATCGTTATCTCTATAATGATATCTATTTGCACTGTAATTATTACTTGTGTCAATATTATACCAATTGTTTTTGTTATGATTATTATAATCTCTATTGTACATATGATAATATCTATCTATACGCTGCCTATTATTTGTATTATTATTGTTATTATTTTTAATATTTTGTTGTTGATTAGATGTATTTTTATTGAAACTATTTCTTTCAATTCTTAATAAATAATTATTTAATTGTTCCATTGTCTTTATATTATGAATTGCAATGGTTTCTGCAATCTCTGGTTTATATTGACGAGATATAAACATCACGATTTCAGATTCACTCATTGGTGGATCTAAATGTGCAATTGCAAATAATTTAGTTGCATGTATACTAACTGTATCATGTATTTTAGCATCATGTTTGCCGAAATACATTTGTTCCCTAACTATGGTTTGAGCATTCTCTCCCCAGAAATAGCTTAGAAAACACTTTTCAAAAGTATGGAAATCATTTATTTCATTTTCTCTTCCAGAGAACCAAATAAGTGCATTGTCAGTTAAATTATCTCTGATTATTTCTTTAAATTCTATTTGATTGTTCATGTATTTAATTTTGTTAAATATAATTTTTAAGGATACTTTTGGATGTATTTTGTTTATATCTCCATCGAATTTATGATTATTTGGTGAATGCTTGTAATTAATCACCCTATAGTCATTTCCCTTATTGAGTATTTGTTTTATTGTAGCCTCAATTTCCGTGTTGTATTTGCTTTCCAAACTTCTTATGTGTTCTTCTAGCTCTCCTACTCTTCCAATTTCACCTTCACTTTTCTTATCTGTTCTTTCTTTGATGACAGTTTTAATTTTGTTTATTCCCCAACCATTTTGTTTAATTTTCGACTCCATTACTTGAATTTTCTCCTCATTTTCTTGATATCGTACGATTCCTTCAACTTTCACCTCCATTATCTGTTCATCTTGTTGTATAAGTTTGCTTCCTATGTTACTTAAATCCTCATAAATCTGTATTTTATTTCTTTCATAATCTTCATGATTTTCATGTATAACAAGTTTGACTCTGTCTATTTCTTTGTGGGATTGTTCGTTCTGTTGTCTTATTTCATCTTTAAAATGTCCTTGATCTCTTTTAGTCTCTTGTCTGAAAATATTCATTGTTTCCTTGAGTTGTAGAACTTCTTGTTTCAGTATCTCTCGTATTTCTTCGTATTGTTTTTCCGTCTTTTCTTGATATCGTTTATTTTCTTCATGATATTTTTGATTTTCTTCATGGTATTTTTGATTTATCTCTTGATTTATTTTGCTTTCTTCTTGGCCTTTTATAATCATATGCATCATCTGTGTCAACATCTCTTGAGTTTTGTACTTCTCTGTTCCATCTTCCGCCTTTTGTATTTTCAATTCTTGTCCCCTATCTTTTTCTTCGAATACCTCCGTTTCCATCTCCGCTTGTAATTCCTTTCTATTTTTACTATTTAAAGTTGCCCTCGTTCTCGATTTATGATTCCCTTTTTGACTATTCATTTTAATTCCCCGTTTTATTTCGAAAAAAACCTCACGTTTTTTTTGTTGTCAATTTACTTCCCCGTTTTATTTCGAAAAGAGCCCCACGTTGGGCGCCATATTTATTACATATACGTGAGTGTAATTATTATATATATATATATATATATATATATATATATATATATATATATATAAATGAAATTTTATATCACCACGTAATAGTCGTAAATTCGTAATCTCATTTGGGTCGAGTTCTATCGAAATAAATTATATTCAGTTATTTTATTTAGCAAAATACATTCAAAACAGTTCTTTATATTATATCTCTACAACCATGCATCAAATAAAATTGTATAATATTTCAATTAATATTATCATGAACCAAACGACTAGTTAACATTTATACTTTATATCACATATATAATACAACAGTGCGCAAACTCCAAACGATGTTCGTTTCTCCTCGTTAACGCTTCGAGCTTGTCGGAAAGAAACAGTAAAAACATTCAACGTAGAATGATTACATTGGATGTTTATTTTATACAAATGAAATATTATATCAATATTGGAATTAAAATGAATTATTGTATCGTTACTGGAATTAAAGGTAAGCTTTCCTTTTTGTAAAATATCAGTAATAATAAAACTATATACAACCTATAACTAATTGAAAATTGATTACTTACAATTGTCTCTGTTGTAATGGCGGCTGAACGATAAATTTAATCACCTTTTTAGATATACGACAAATCTATGTTCCAAACTGCTTCTTGACGAAATTACTGGATGCCAATGATATAATGTGTTAATGAAATTGTTAATTTAGTTTATATGTTATTCCTCAGAATATATATATATATCTGGACTTTCCTCTAATATGGATGTCTTTCTTGGTGGATATTTGTTGTCACCCAATGATGTCATTGACATGTATACAATGTAAGTTTTGTCATTTTTATAAGTATAATTTTCGGTACATTTGCTTATACTTTTCGAGAATTTTACTTTTATATGTCTCTATCTTCTTATTTCAAAATCAACAATTTTCTTCTTGATAAGACAATTTCATACATTTGAAATCTCTTCAAATTCTTTTATAATATTCTTATTTGTGTTTTTTCTCGATTGAAAATCAGAAATATCGTTCCTTCGCAATATAATCTAAATACTTTTTCTTTAAAAATTCTTCAATGTTTTCAAATTGTTACTACTCTCATTTCATATTCAAAATCAACAACTAATTATTTTTCTTTTTTTTCCGTTCCTACTAGTTATTTTTATATAAACTTTTGATGAATCATTCATATATTTTTCCGCAAATTTCGTATCTTGATTGTCATTGGTCACTTTCGATTACGATTTCTTATACATGTCGCGCACTTATCACCAATCACATTTTTTTCGTAATTAACGTTGTGTACCGACTTAAATTAACTTAGCTACATGAACAAATTGTTTAATTTTCTTTTCTTTACTATATTATTCGTAACGATACAATAATTTTTAAATATACTCTGTTGATCCATTAATATTGACGTTTATGTCAAAATAAATTAACCTTTATTTTCCTATTATTTCAAAATGTCATAAATGTTTATATGAGGATCATCTAATATTATATTAACAATATACGAGGATGGCTCAATATATATATATATATATATATATATATATATATATATATATATATATATATATATTCAATTGATAAACCAACACTTAATAATTAGAAATTATGACGACTATAACCGCAAATTGATGAGAAGGGTATAAATAATATATATTATATACCAACTGTATACATACATATTTCAAGTTTAATAAATACATTTATTTTGAAACTTTTCTCACCATGGATATGTTGCGCAGAATACTTGTTCATTACTATCGCTTTTATATTATTATAGCATCCAATCATAATGTCGTTGACTTAATCATACGGGTAATGATGATTTGAAATTCGAATGCAGCATCTACTAAAGTCCATAGGAACACTAACAGATGAAATGATATCTGCAACGAAGTAGTCACTTCCGACTTAATATAGGCTACATACATAATCAATATAGTCAATACAGCTATGTAATAGATAGCAATGACAAGCAACAGAAAAAACCAAACAAAGCGTAATACATTATAATTATATTCACAAGGATTATTCATAATATAATTGGCTCGTGTATGGGAAAAGTGTCATATGTCAAAAATAGCAAAGCTGAGAAAATGCGTGTCAATAATTATTTTGTAATGAAAGGCTGGCGATTGGCTTCTTCTATTTAAATGTTCAAACTTCTTTTGTTGTAAAGGTTTAGCTAAGATCTTGCTTTGCTTTGGTTTAACTTAAATTTGAAATAATGTTTTTTCAACTAAAATTAGAACGACTTATACCGGTTTTCACAAAACTTTATTGAAAAATCGAACTTATATCAGTATGCACAAACAAAACTTATAGTTATTATAAAAAAACTAAGTAAAATACCCTAATTTAAATCTATTCTTCTTCTTGGCTTTCTTCTTCGGAATCAAGTTCTGGTAACGTATCTCTTAAACCTTCTTTTGTCGCTAAATTTTTGTAGAAGTCGTGAAAGCTTTGATCAACAAAGGGAAGAAGCTCTATTAAATTTTGTTTTTTCTCTTTATATATAGGATTAGGACCCTTATACGACAGTGGAAGTTTAACTCCTTTAGGCCAGGAGGTACCCTTGCGTAAAAATTAATTTTTTTAAAAGGCTCCGACTCGTCCAGGCTTGTTTTGAACTCAACAATCCCAGGTTGCTGTGTATACCTCAGCCATTTGATGTCCCTCCAACACAGTTTTTCACCATCCTCGGTGACATTTGTTTGCAAAAAGGGGCCCTTAAGTAAGGCCGAAAACTCGTAAAAATCGGCTCGTTTCATTTCCGTAACTCGAAAAGGCGTCTTGGAACCACAAGGTCTTACAAGATTAATCCAATCTCTTGGATGATGATGGTAGTGGATGTTTCTTTTTCTTTTTTTCTATTATTGAGTGATCCCCTTCGCATTCCATATGAGTATGGCCAGGAACCAAAAATTTGTGATTAATCTCTTGCAAGTGTGCATTATTACTTTTCCGCCCAACCTTTCTATATGCGAGAAAAGTATTGGTTTACCCCAAAAAAAGTTGGAATTTTGAAATTTTTTTTTGAGTTATTTTTACGTTTTCCATCAACAACAAAACGAAAAAACGGTTTTTGGAAAAAAAATCCTGTGTGTATGTCGTCGTCGTTGTCGTCGGCCACTTTTCCTTACATGTCTTATTAGCACGATACAGCCTCCGGAGTACAATAAGTCAGCAATTTTATGATTGAATATTGTTAAGGACATGTTACAGATGATCCCTATTGATTTTCAGTTCACCAGAGCCAGTACAACGGGTGCTATGGTACTCGAAGTACAAAATTTTGTAATTTTTTGAGAAATTTCAGTTTGTTAGCACGATACAGCCTCCGGAGTTCAACAAGTCACCAATTTTATGATTGAATATTATTCAGGGCATCTCACTGATGAACCCTATTGATTTTCAGCTCACCGGAGCCAATACAACAGGTGCTACAGTACTTTAAGTACGATATTTTTGTCATTTTTGGAGAAATTTCAGTTTGTTAGCACGATACAGCTTCCGGAGTATATACAAGTGACCAATTTTATTATTGGATATTACTCGGAGCGTCTCAAAGATGAACGTTATTGATTTTCAACTCAGTAAAGCCAGTACAACGGGTGCTATGGTACTCGAAGTACCAAATTTTCGTCATTTTTGCAGAATTTTCAGTTTGTTACCACTATACAGCCTCCAGAGAGTATACGATTGATCAATTTTATGATTGAATATTGTTCAAGGTGTCTCACAGATGTACCCTTTTGATTTTCAGTTGACTAGAGCGAGTACCGCGGGTCCTATAAATCCAGATATACTGAATTTTTGGTTATTTTTGGAGAAATTTCGGTTTGTTAGCTCGATACATCCCCCGAAGTGTATACAAGTAACAATTTTATGATAGAATATTATTCAGAGCCACAGATGCGGAAAAGTTAGTTTTAATCCTTAAAACCGTTTATTTTTCATAGAAAGCATAAACATAATACAAACAAAAGTGTTTTTATTTTGCCCTGCACATGTGTCTGAGTAAAATGTTATCTTTTTAACATTACTTGAAGTTTCAGCTAAATATTTAAACAGATAGGATGCAATTTGGTTTGCACCTCTTGCAGCAACGGCCTCATGCCACATAAAGCATAACGCTTGTTTGTCTTGGCATCTGTGTAGTGTTAAATTGTATGTCCACAACTGGCGCTTATAAAACGCTACAGAAGTTTCGACAGCTGGAGTCGGAAGAGATTGCTGTAAATCAAATGTCAATACTTCGTGAGAGGATTCAGACAGTAAGGACATCCTTTTATCTTCACGTTTGGTCTCATAAGCTTGTTCTGCTTCTTTTTGGTGTTGTTTAAGCTCCCAACTTAATTTCCTCTTTTTTGTTCACATTATTTGAACTTACTTTTAAAAGCATATTTAGCTTGTCGCCTTTCGCACAAGTGTCTTTATTAAGACATTTTATTTTAATTCCTAATTCGTGAAACACCTGTTGATATACAAATCTTGATACTGTATTTTTTCCTTTGAGAGCCACTTTTTATATTCGCTATACATTTTTGTTATGGTGTAATGATGCGGAAGGTTCTTCTTGTCAAACTTTTTGCGACATTAATGACTTTCATAAGAGGGTACTGATAAAATATGATTTCGAAGAAGGTTCATGTCTTCGGCGATCTTATTTGCAGGTGTCGATTTTCCTCTAAAATCATCATGGGTAATTCCTGATGTAGACGAAGATTTGTTTTGCAGGATATCGGCTATGAATCTGTCAGTCTCCCCAAAAGTCTTTTTGAAACATGTTTTACATACTATTTGAAGTTGTCCGTCGATTGACAGGTGAAATGTGTTAGATATTTGTCTATTTTTTATTTTTCTGGGACAACAGTCTTAACTTTAGAGCTCTTTTTTGCTCAGAAACTATTAGTCCTGCAAGGAACGATACCCGTTTGTTGAAATTTCCCATAGACCAGTACTCTTTAAATAAAATCTGTCTCTTTCGTTCTTCTATTCGATTTTTACATTTTGATCTACAATCTCCTAGTTCCAAACATTTCCAATTTGGAATTATCTTTCCTTTTTTTGTTGTATACTCAAGCCCCAAATTTCTATTTTCCTGTCTCTTTTTTCGGACTTCCCTTGTTTCATTTTTATCACCTCTTCTTCGCTGTCCAAATGAGCTTGCCAATCTCCCATACGTTCAGCTCTTATAAACTCCTTTGCAATCGACACCATATCAAAATATTGAATCCATAATTTTGCGAGAGGTCTTCGTTTTTCATATTCTTTTAGTTTTTCATTAAATTGATTCAGTAATGCTCCAGATGTTTCATTATCATGTTCAACATCACTATATGAAATAGTATTATTGCGACGATATAGGGTTTTACCCCAACGCTAGGATTTCGGGTTGGGTCCCTATCCGTCTACCAACATCCACGATGTCGCTGCTGAATCCACTGTTTGGGTCTGGGGGGTCAATTAAAAAATCACTCTTCAAAACAACAAATGTATTGCGGAAAAAATAAAAATGGACAGAATATGTACAGGATAAATATAAAACAACTATGGCCAGTTCGATAAATATAAAACAAATATAACCAGTCCGATAAATATAAAACAGATATAACCAGCCCTTCCGGGCATGTATTCAACAATAATCCTCAAGGGGCAATATAATATCCAATCCCAAAATTTCAATTACAAAATTATACAAAATACGTATAATGGCCTATTTACTTACATAAACATCCTTGGGCACGTCTTCTCTACTCGAAGGGGCACTTTGTCTTCAGTCACGGTATACACTTCCCAGGTAGGCCTTTCCCAATTCCCTGGACTGGTCGCTGATTTTTCTCAAAACCGACTGCCCCGAAAAATTATATTTTTCGAACCATGAAAGTGTTCTCTCGAAAAATGCTTAGTTTGTTGTTTTTTTATATTAGAAAATATTATGCTCTAGTTTGGAGTAATTAGCAAAATATATTTTTAAAACATTGACCTACTTTTGTTTGGCCTACCATATACTGGGTGTTATTTCTAAACGTGACATGTGCCCCCCCCCTTCGAGAAGAGGACTGCCCCACTCCTAAGTTACCCCTGTTACCTTTAACCTAGAATAAAAATTTGCCGCTCCTATGAAACTAATAGTACATATCTACTATACTAAATGGTTACCCCTTTTTAAATATCTGCGTTTATACAATTCAAGTCCCTATCATTTAAATTTATTGTCCGAATAGCACCGTTCGCACAACTTCTTCCTACTGTTCTCTGGGCGAGTCCGGACCTGGGCCTGGCGGTACGTCATTTTCTTTACATGGTGGTTCAACATGCGCTTGATTGGAATGGTGGTCCTTCCGGGTATCGTCTTACATTTCGGCTAAACTCACGGTATGTTATGGAAGCAAATTCACACCGTTTTTTGGACTTTCCGGTGCTTCTGTACTTTTGGCTGCTTGGGCAGAATGGTATTCGGCATGCTAAACTCTTCGGTATTCTTCTGCATTTTTTGCGCTACTTAATACTTATTTGATTTCAGCGCATTGCATCCAGATTGCTTTTTCTTTCAATCAATCGGGTTTGGTGGGTTGGAACCAGTTTGTTCGACCATATGCGACAATTCGTGAATTGTACTTCCGTTGATTACTCGGGTCTGTTGACTGGGTCTGATAGTCAATTAATATTGTCCCAGGATTTACCCGTCAAGTGGCATCTGGTAGTCCCATAATGTGTCCACAATTCTAGTTCTAGCTCGAATCTAACCTCTGCCGGATGTTAACCAACTACTGGAGGTGTATCTGTTTGATTCGGATGTGGGCGGAGCTCTGGCTAATTGGTATCTGCCAAAGCCACCCAACTACTTAAAAAATAGTTATAAAAAGCTAAGTAAATATGAATTATTATTATGGCAGTAGCAACATAGTATTATTGAAAATTATTTCTTTTCAGATTCATCTTGTTGATTTGGCAGGTAGTGAGAGAGCAGATGCAACTGGAGCTACAGGGCAAAGGTTAAAAGAAGGTGCTCATATAAATAAATTGTTGAACATTTGTATCGGATCGATATTAGATAATCAATTGTTCTGCAATTCTGAAGAAACATTTAATTATCAAGACTATAAACTAATAATCTAAAACTGTTTTGGTTAATAACTCTTCTTTGATCAGAGCTCATTTCTCCATAAAGTGCATGAATTTTTAGACAGCTAAAGTCTTGTCAAATTCTAATACGTTTCGACTAAAAAGATAATAAACAGCTTATAGATATGATAAAATAGATTCAATACTTCTATATTGCCTTGAAACCCAGTTTGGCTTTAGGAATGTACCTACTTAATACTTATTTGATTTCAGCGCAATGCATCCAGATTGCTTTTTTTAGTCAATCGGGTTTGGTGGGTTGGAACCAGTTTGTTCGACCATATGCGACAATTCGTGAATTGTACTTCCATTGATTACTCGGGTCTGTTGACTGGGTCTGATAGTCAATTAATATTGTCCCAGGATTTACCCGGCAAGTGGCATCTGGTAGTCCCATAATGTGTCCACAATTCTAGTTCTAGCTCGAATCTACATCTGCCGGATGTTAACCAACTACTAGAGGTGTATCTGTTTGATTCTGATGTGGGCGGAGCTCTACAGCCTCTATTTCTCTGTTGGGTCGAAGGAACTTTGGTGTGGAACATCTAACGAGTTTCTTGTTCCCGGTCATCGGGATCGTGACGATCATCTAGGGACCGTTGTGCTTCAGCCAGTGGATTTATTCTTCGTTGTCGGACCGAACTCCACCCAGTTGTGACGGCTATCACCCTTACATGAAAAAGAAATAAACACAAAGGTAGTATTGGGGTAACCATTTCCTTACTTACTATTTATTTCTATTAGGGACTTAGTTTACTGGCTAGTTATGGTCTAATGTTATATACAATATTTTTTCTACCTTATGTTTACATTATTAACAAATCTACTTCAAACTCGTTTCAAAATTTATGTGGTTGGGTCACCTTTTTCTTTATTTGATATCCTTCAGAGAATTATATGTATTGAGGATAATTATCTTAATAAATACTAGTAAATTGGAGGATACAATGATCTGTTACTTAATCTAGGAATTATCTTAGTTTTATTTGACTTGGTCCCTAACTTATCCGCCTAATGGTAGTGATATAAGAAAGACTTAACTTTTAGTCTAATTGTGGCCCTTCATCCTGGACAATCCGTATTACGCATTGGTGTGGTTGGCCGTCCTCCAGCGTTGCGGGTTCTTCCATTTCGATTCCGAATTTTGTCTGCCTCTGTGTACATCTGAGGATACATCTTCATCTGTGGAGTAGCTTCAAACCCATGTATCCCGCGAAGACTCCGACGGCTGTTAGTACCAACCCAAACTGGACGTTCTCGTACATTTCTGATCCCGCTGTGAACGCTAAAATGTTGGCCCCTGTGAAAAAAAATAAATATATTAGTCCTAAAGTTAACAGTATGTTCCCTAGAATGAAGATCGTATCCACATGGTGATCCCTGATGTAATTTGTGGAGCAGGAGGAAACTTCTTTTATATTACTCGTAATTGCATATTTTTTCTCTGTATTCCTCCTGGTCGCTCCATTTGGCTTCGTACACTATGGTATTGTTGCCTCATACGTTATTGCATCTGGTAATGCTCTTCCAAAATCGGCGCATGCAGTTACTTCCACTACGTTACCTTCTTTTTTGGTGGTTTTGGACTAGTGGGTGTCTGAGTGGTAATAATTGGTTTTTGCTGGCTTATACCACTAGCCAAATCTTCCTGTTGTTGGGCAGTCTTGGTTGTGACCTTGTCATCAGGTTTCTTTTCTTGAGTATCAGTTTTGCCAGCAGCATTATCTAGATCTGTCAATTTAACAGTTTTATCAACATTGCTAGTACTAGGTGCAGGTGGGAATCTATATTTCTCTTCAACAGGCGGTATTTTGAAGACATCAGATTGTAAGTCATCATCATCAAAGAATTGGGACTTGTTGCCACCTGTTGGTGACGGTGATCTGGTGCTATCAGTATATGGATACTGTTGTTGATCCAATGTTGGTATTACTACCTTAGTTTTGGTCAAAGTCTGAAGACTAGCTTTAGCAGCACTAAGAGGAGAAACACGTTGTATACTGTTAAAAAGTTCAATTAATTTATTAGGAGCTATGTCTGTTGGCACACCGCAGTGCCCATATTTGGTGTATTAGAAATGTACATGGCATTCTTTTTCTTTTCTTTTAGTAATTTCATATATTCACTGAATTTTTCAATAACGAGACCTTTTAATAATGGCCATGATAAATGTAGATCCTGTTTCTTTATTATTGCATTTCTACCACATTTTTTCGGCCGGTAGCAATAAGTCCTTTCCGCGACCCTTTTTAACCATGTTAAGGGAACCACAGAAAAATAAACATCTTCATCATTATTTATAAATCGAACAACTGCAAACTATCTAAACATAAATACTTACTATTACTTTTAACACTTTGAAATGTAATAAGTACCTAAAAGTAACCACAAAAAATTTATAAATCCCAAGAAATTATAATGGGTACTAAACTAAAATAGAGCAACATTTTTTGCTCATAATCAAAGATGATTTATTCCCTATTTTAATGTACTGTTTATTGATAATTGAATGAATTAGTATACATTATGTATCTGGATGGGGTTAACAAAGGAATAAAAAATACTTTCGATTTCTCCGAAAATATTCTTTATGTACCTAATAATTATTGCTAGTCTTGAAACCCCAAAATATAACATCGCTTTGTACAGGGTATATCAACGATGGAAGAGTGGACGTTAGCTGCTTCCCTCATTGGAAATACTGAAATAGGAAAAAATTTCTCAAATAAAAGTTGTAGCGACTAATAAAGATATGCTCTAAAAATAACTACCAAAATACATGTCCAATAAATGTGACTTAAAAAGCTATAGGTTTTCTGATCACTCTTTATCATTTATCGATGCCACTGCACAAAACCAGAAAAGTTAGGATAAGCCACATTAATTTGAAAAATATGATGATTTTTCAGTAGCTGTAGAATATTCACTTTAGTGTCATATACTTACCGTTAAATTCTATTCATTGAAGTTTCTCAGAACGTAAAAATATTATGTTCCATTTAAAAAAAACAGCTTAGATACAACTTTTGAGGTTTGAAGGCAAGCAAGAATTATAAAGAATAAAATTTTCGGAGAAATCAAAAATATTTTTTTCTTCAAAAGTCAAATGATTGAGTCATATTTGACTCAGTTGGCTACGGAGAAATGTTTCATTGGTCGAAATCAATGTCTGTTAACAAATTCAGTTATGCTTGGAACTACTTACATATATTATACACACCTACTTAAATATTTATTGCATGAATAAATTAAACCCAGAGCTAAGTACAAAAATGAAATTATAACAAATAAAGCATAAAAGAACCCCGCACGTTTCTGATGGAAAATGGGTAGAGTCGAATTGGTTGAAAATCTAGTATGATGTAGTCCTGTATATATTTGTTAAGTCCTCAACAAATATTAAATGTTTTATGTGATATTTCCCAAGCTGAAGATGGAATAATATATTAAGATGGTTAAGACTGCATCAATAATAATTTTGAAGTCTCATTGGAATATAACATTGTTGTTGCAACAACTAATGTCATATGACGCATTCATAACCCATTGGACCAATGAAGGTCGCAGTTTCCGGAAATATAGAGCATTCCAACTACTGATGACCGGCGCAGGATCAGGCGTATTCAATCCAGATAACGTGGGAACGGTCTGGGATGGGCTACCCAGTAACAATGGAATCACCACAGATAAAACGTCCGCGTCGAACTTGTCAGTGTTCGACATGGACGGTGGTCCTATGACTCGCAGGTCGTTTGCAGCTCGCAGCTGCAGTTGAATGCACTCGACTGGTTTATTTAGCACATAATCCTGTAATCAGTGCGTGCGTCTTCGGACTTTTCATACTTCTGCCTCTAACCGCCGACATTCTTCTAAGCGACAAAATATTATTACACGCTATCTAGTAATATCACTCAATCTTCTGCTGAATATAGTGAATAACAGATATCCAGGTCGTTGTCCAAACCGTGGTCGATGACGATTCTTTCAGTTGTGATGAAACCCATTATGTCATTTTGAACATCCCTCAACGATTTGGTTTCGTTCGTGATATCATTAACAGTATTACCCGAAAATCGTGTATTAAAGTCAATGATATCACTTTCGGGACGAACAAAACTGTCATTAACGTTTTCACCACCCAATCCCACAACGGTCTCGATCTCGATCCCGCGCACTGTGAAGCACATTTGACAATCAATAGCGTAGACACTGCAATCCTTATTTGAATATGTAAATGGAGCGGAGAAAAACTCTATGGAATTCTTCAATTGCACCGACTAAACCGCTCCAAACATGAACTTCAGCTTTGCTGCAGTCTTCGGCAACAGCCAATTGACTACAACAACTGTATCGCCCCTCATCTTTCCCATTGTAGGCAATTGTATGCAATTTACCCCAATGGTACATGCAGCAGTCTCTGGAAATATATTCCATATATGTTCTAAGGAATAGTTTTCCACATCTGCTTCATTTCCTCGAATTGCAGATGTTGTCTAAACTGTGAAATTCGTAGAGGACGAATTTTTCCATCCCGGTAGATCTTAGATCTTCCGTCATCTCCTGGTATGAAATTGTTTGCGAACGGGATCAATTTTGTACCCCTTGTTAGATTGTCTGTTTGCAACCCTGAAGGCGCAGGCGTATGCGTCAGCGAAATCACAAAGTAGTACCTCAAAGAATGTATCAACGACACTTACAGCTACAACATCATCCATGATAATGAGTCCATGGAGCAATTTATATACTGAATTCTCATTCTCAGCAACTATGTTCTTCAACAGCTCATAGATTGGCTGACGAGCCATTATCTCTGAAGCGCTCTTCCTCATGTCACTCCATGGCGGCTCATCATCCAACAGTGATAAATTAGTCAGTACCGGTTCTAGCCTTTAGAAGCGAAGCCATGATTTTCTGCGCTAGGTACTCAGCGTTCATGAGATAATTTCTACACACGTCATACAGAAAAGAGAATTCCTCAGTACGCATCTCCGCGAAATGTAATTTAAAATGTGAAGCTACTTTAGTGTCATATGACGCATTCATAACCTATTGGACCAATGAAGATCGCAGTTTCCAGGAATATAGAGCATTCCAGCTACTGATGACCGGCGCAGGGTCGGGCGTATTCAATCCGGATAACGCGGGAACGGTCTGGGATGAGCTACCCATTAACAATGGAATCACCAGAGATCAAACGTCCGCGTCGAACTTGTCAGTGTTCGACATGGACGGTAATCCTATGACTCGCAGGTCGTTTGCAGCTCGCAGCTGCAGTTGAATGCGCTCGACCGGTTTATTTAGATTTGGTCTTAGCGCGCGTGTTAGCGCCGCGCTCGTAGCGCTACTAGCACCTGATCTTGTAATCAGTGCGTACGTCTTCGGACTCTTCATATTTCTGCCTCTAAGCGACGAAATATTATGAGACGCTATCTAGTAATATCACTCAATCTTCTGCTGAATATAGTGGATAACAGATAACCAGGTTGTCTCCATATCGTGGTCGATGACAATTCTTTCAGTTGTGATGAAACCCACTATGTCATTTTGAACATCCCTCAACGATTTGGTTTCGTTCCTGATATCATTAGCAGTATTACCCGAAAATCGTGTATTAAAGTCACTGATATCACATTCGGGACTAACAAAACTGTCATTAACGTTTTCACCACCCAATCCGACAACGGCCTCTTTGGAGATCTCGATCCCGCGCACTGTGAAGCACATTTGACAATCAATAGCGTAGACACTGCAATCCTTTTTTGAATATGTAAATGGATATGGTGTGGGAGTGGAGAAAAACTCTATGGAATTCATCAATTCCACTGACTAACCCGCTCCAAACATGAACTTCGGCTTTGCTGCAGCCTTCGGCAATAGCCAATTGACTGCAGCAACTGTTTCACCCCTCCTCGTTCCCATCGTAGACAACTGTATGCAATTTACCCCAATGGTACATGCAGCAGTCTGTGGAAATATATTCGAAAGATGTTGTTAGAAATAATTTTCCACTCTGCTGCATTCCCTTGATTTGCAGATGTTATCTACACTGTGAAATTCGTAGGGGACGATTTTCTCCATACCGGTAGATGTTCCGTCGCCCCCGGTATGAATTCGTTAGCGAACGGGTTCAATTTTGTACCCCTTGTTCGGCTGAAGTAGCTGCTACTCTTTTTTTCTATTACTACTACTCCACAATCTTCTCCTGAATATAGTGGATAACTCATGTCCTGCATGTCTTCTATGCTCAACACATAATTCAGGAGAATATTGTAAAATGTATTTCGGTCCATGTTGATTATTGGTATCTGAAAAAAATAGAGACAGAAACTGAAAACATATATTTAAAATATAACAAAAGACAAATGAATAATGAGTTTTAAATGTAGAATCCTCAATTCTAATTATAAATACTGTTTGTAAGGATTTCATAATACAACCGATCTTGTGATAATATTCATATAAAATTTTTTTTTAATTCTTCGCAAACACCACATCTCGAATGCTTCTAATTTATTAACAGAAGTTGCTTCTGAAGTCTATTCCTCCACACCATACAGAAGAAATGACGAGACATAACATTTCTGTTCCGTATCTCAGTCACAGTGGATACCAACAAGGGGCACAAAATCAACCACCGATAAAGTCAGTCTCCACTTTCCACACCATCAGCTCCAAACAAGTGTTGGCGTCCTCTTTTCAAGATTGATGAACATAAGGATTTCAAGGATCTCCTGTATGGAAGTCCTTGAGAGTGCGGAAATGTTTTCGCAGTGTCTACGACTAAATAATGAACCATTTTCAAAGCGCGCAGGTCGTTCTCCAAACCGTGGCCGATGAGGATTGTTTCACTGGTGATGAAACCCATTATGTCATTTTGAACATCCCTCAACGATTTGGTTTCGTGGGTGATATCATTGACAGTAATACCCGAAAATCGTGTATTAAAGTCGATGATATCACTTTCGAGACGAACAAAACTGTCATAAACGATTTCACCACCCACTCCCACAACGATAACTTTGGAGATCTCGAGCCCGCGCACTGTGAAGCACATTTCACAATCAATGGGGTAGACACTGCAATCCCTTTCTACATACGTTAATGGATATGGTGTGGGAGCGGAGACAAACGCTCTATGGAATTCATTACTGCAACAACTGTATCGCCCCTCCTCGTTAAATGAAACTCACGGTTTCTAGTTATTTCCACAATATTGTGGAATTAACTAGAAACCGTGAGTTTCATTTAAAACACTGATATGAGCAGATTCCATGAAGTAAGGGTCGAGACAGTTAATTTCACTAAATATTACACTTGCGAATCGACATTTCTTTGACTTTTCTCCGGGACGTGCGATATAATTACACTGGTTTCTAGTGATTTGATGTTTGCTAGGTTTCTGGTAAATTGAAACTCTGTAATGTAATAAACAGATAATATTTATTTCAGAAAGTTATAAATATTTTTTATGCCTTCATAGGCCTCTGACAATAATGTTAATTCCAGCAATGTTCTTTCGCTTTGGAACATTTTGTCAGTAACTCCGATATTCTCACGATAATTGGATTTATTGCAGGTTGTGCCGGTTGTGGACAAGGTTTATTTTATGAGATATTTCGATCATATCTATAATTTATAATAAAATAATCATCAATTATTGGTAAAAAGGTTAAATTGATATATCCGTACATGTTACCTTCCTTCTCGCTGACTCATCTGATTCTACTCGGTTCTTTGAAATTATTTTTGGAGTGGTGTTCAAAAACGCCCCACCACTGTATGTTCTTCAATAATGAAATAATAGAAATTGAAATATTTCTAGTTTTTCAATTTTATTTACACACTTCTGGCTGCAACTGTGTCTTTAAGAAAAGAAAGTTTCTCATATTATTCCCAAACTTCCTCCCTCTTCTTGTTAGCACCACTGCCACTAGGTATTTAAATTTCTATTTCTCCCTTCACTTTTATGAAAGTGTCCCATAGATTTCTCCATTTCTTTTGCAAAAATCCAATGGAATATTTAATTGTTTAATTTCCAATCTCTCAGAATATTTCCAACCACAATCCATCCCTCTCGACCTCATTGTCAGTGGCAATCTAGAGTCCTATAGTGCAGCTCGGAATTCGACAAATGATGCCAAAGGTTCATCCACTTTGTACACTACTGATCTAAAATTGGAATTTTGATTATTCTCAAAAATGTAGTAATTTTAAACAAACTTACTGCTCTGTAATGATTCATCCACCTCGATCTCTTATTCAATTTTTTCTTCAGAACATTGAGATTCTAAATATTGAGACTATGATTGGAATTCAACCTCTTCTTCAAAGTCACTCATTTTAGTCACAACTGTCAGAAGTCTCTACAAAATAACGATAAAACAAAAAACGGAGAAATTATAATTAAAAATGAACTAGGTACTCACCAAAATAAGATAATAAGATAATTATTGGCAATATTCAATCTTTTTAACAAAAATTAGACAAAAAATACTAACAATTATCGATCTTAAAAATGAATGTTTAAATCGAATATTGAAAAAGTTATGAAAAATACGACTTTCCTAAATTTTGAGGTTACTAACAACAAGATAGATGACAAATGACAACGATTGGCGTCATGAAATTCGCAAAATCTTAAAATTATTTCAACATTTTGCGGTGCCGCAATTTTCTTAAAACATTCGTACGAATATTTCTCGCCGTTATAATTCAAACTCCACAACCAATAAGCAAGTTTCCGCATTTCGGAATTTCGCAATTCCGGATTCATGGGAACTAACCTTGTCTGTTGTCACGGTGTGATTTCACCATTAAACATTCTCGAGCCATCCCGTATCCATAAATTATAATTCTTATCATTTTAGTATATTCTCGATATATTCAAGTGAAATATCTGGTTGATTTACCCACAACTGACTGTTATTATGCCCAGTTCACGTTCTACTTCTGCAATTCTTTCAACTAAATCTTGATTTAACCTTTATAATTCAGATATCTAGATAATGTTTAGTTTTATGTTAGTTGCATACAGGCAAATAGCATTGTGTTTTGCTAAAATCAACATTCTTTTTTTACGTATCAATTCGTTAACAGGCAGGGTTTTATAATGAAGCAAATTGTAATTTATTATTTTGAAACAATTCGTGTATACAGGCCTTCACTGTCGTTTGTACGCTTTCTTTATTTACCAAGCGGATAATTTTTTGCCATCTAATGTCCTTTTTATTTGATTTATTTTCATCGGGGTCTGGGAGAACGAAATTTGAGGAGAAAAATAAACATCTTCATCATTATTTATAAATCGAACAACTGCAAACTATTTAAACATAAATACTTACTATTACTTTTAACACTTTAAAATGTAATAAGTACCTAAAAGTAACCACAAAAAAATTATAAATCCCAAGAAATTATAATGGGTACTAAACTAAAATAGAGCAACATTTTTTGCTCATAATCAAAGATGATTTATTCCCTATTTTAATGTACTGTTTATTGATAATTGAATGAATTAGTATACATTATGTATCTGGATGGGGTTAACAAAGGAATAAAAAATACTTTCGATTTCTCCGAAAATATTCTTTATGTACCTAATAATTATTGCTAGTCTTGAAACCCCAAAATATAACATCGCTTTGTACAGGGTATATCAACGATGGAAGAGTGGACGTTAGCTGCTTCCCTCATTGGAAATACTGAAATAGGAAAAAATTTCTCAAATAAAAGTTGTAGCGACTAATAAAGATATGCTCTAAAAATAACTACCAAAATACATGTCCAATAAATGTGACTTAAAAAGCTATAGGTTTTCTGATCACTCTTTATCATTTATCGATGCCACTGCACAAAACCAGAAAAGTTAGGATAAGCCACATTAATTTGAAAAATATGATGATTTTTCAGTAGCTGTAGAATATTCACTTTAGTGTCATATACTTACCGTTAAATTCTATTCATTGAAGTTTCTCAGAACGTAAAAATATTATGTTCCATTTAAAAAAAACAGCTTAGATACAACTTTTGAGGTTTGAAGGCAAGCAAGAATTATAAAGAATAAAATTTTCGGAGAAATCAAAAATATTTTTTTCTTCAAAAGTCAAATGATTGAGTCATATTTGACTCAGTTGGCTACGGAGAAATGTTTCATTGGTCGAAATCAATGTCTGTTAACAAATTCAGTTATGCTTGGAACTACTTACATATATTATACACACCTACTTAAATATTTATTGCATGAATAAATTAAACCCAGAGCTAAGTACAAAAATGAAATTATAACAAATAAAGCATAAAAGAACCCCGCACGTTTCTGATGGAAAATGGGTAGAGTCGAATTGGTTGAAAATCTAGTATGATGTAGTCCTGTATATATTTGTTAAGTCCTCAACAAATATTAAATGTTTTATGTGATATTTCCCAAGCTGAATATGGAATAATATATTAAGATGGTTAAGACTGCATCAATAAAAAATGTTTCGGAGAATGAAAATGTTTTTCGTTACATATGAAAGGTTACAAATTACATGTAAAAGGTATTATACAAGCAAATCGCCCAAAACTGGTATTCTTACCTGAAGGTCCCGGACGATCTTCTGCGGGGTTGCAACCCTTCTTCGAAGTGATATAATGGACTGTATCAGGGGTTCAATGGGTTTTATTAAGGTCTTTGGCACTAGCGCGGTAAATACACTACTTTGAACTGTTCACTTCGACAACTGTTCTGCTTCTCTGTGTTGAGAACTGGGTTTTTTAAATTAAACATAATGGGTATATACCGTGTGTCCGCTAGGTATAAGAATACCACCAACGATTTGCTTGAGATGTAAACATTTAAATTTTATCATTAAATAACCTTACATATTAACTATATATCATAATCAATTAAAATAAAATTAATGAATACTTAACATACCCCCCACCAAAATACATAGTATTTTAACTAACTTATTTAGAACATGTTGGTAAAGGACATAACTTTACCGTTGGTCTTTGAAGAAGACCCTGAGTGGTTCTGACATTAGCAACTCTTGCAATACCATCAGAACCCGGAAATAACTTCACAATTCTTCCCAATTTCCAATTTAAAGATGGGAGATTGTTATCTTTAATAATAACTAGGTCGTTAAGTTTGAGTGGAATTTGTTGATTTAGCCATTTATTTCGCTGTTGGAGTGTATTTAAATATTCACTATGCCACCGTTTCCACACATCTTGCTGTAGTCTTTGTATAAGCTGCCATCGATCCAACTGGTTCATATTTAAATGGGAAAGATCTGGATCGGCAACTGCCGTTGGCGGCTCTAACATAAGAAAATGACTTGGGGTTAACACGGATAAATCATTGGGGTCTGAACTTGAAGAATAGAGCGGCCTGGAATTGAGAATAGCTTCAATCTGAGCTAATAGGGTGTAAAACTCTTCAAAAGTTAAAACTTGAGAGCCAACAACTCGAAAAATATGAGTTTTAACAGACTTTATTCCCGCTTCACTAAGACCGTTAAAATGGGGACCGGACGGAGGAGAAAATGAAAATTTTATTTTTTCTGATCCACAAGCCTTTTGCATATATTCATGAAGAATGCGAGAAGCCCCTACAAAGTTGGTTGCATTATCACAAAAAATATGGGTGCATCTGCCTCGACGGGCAACAAACCGACGCAAAGCAGCAATAAACGCATCCGAAGAGAGACTTGATACTAACTCCAAGTGTACGGCTTTTGTGGCGAAACACACAAAAATACAAATATAGGCCTTTTGTGACTTAATTCCACGTCCTTTAAGGGGAGTGACTAAGAAGGGACCTCCATAATCAGTGCCTACACAAGAAAATGGTTTAATTTGGTTGACGCGAGTAGGAGGTAAGTTTCCCATGAAAGGTTCGTGGGCCACCGGTTTCAGTTTAAAGCATCGAATACAGCGGCTCAACACACTCCGAATTGCACGTTTGGAAGAGAGAATCCAAAAATTCTGAGCAATTAGGAAATGTAAGTGCTGTAAACCCGGATGAAAATATGTTTTATGAACGGACTCAATTATTAAATCTGTCAAACGATGTTGACGGGGTAGAATTGCTGGAAATTTTGTATCATAAGACAATCCTGAGAACTTCAAGCGTCCCCCCACCCTCAAAACACCCCCGCTGTCCAGAAAAGGACTCAACTTTCTAAAAGGTTTTGATAAGGTGGTGCCTGCTTCCAAATTTTCAATTTCTTGTGCGAAACAAATATGTTGCACTCGTTTTGTGAGAACCATTAAAGCTTTGTGGAGTTCTGAGTCAGTGAAATAATCCAATGATTTATTTTGAGGATTTCTTAAATTTGCTACAAAGCGTAGCGCATAAGCAATAATTCGTTGAATTTTACTCAAGGATGAGTATTTGTCCAATAGAAGATCTAATGTGTCCCAAGACATAAGTGTTACAAGAACTGAGGGTTTTTCTTCCGGACAGGAAACTGGAGAAAATTTAGGATTGGACCATAGGGGCTTTGGAGACATTAACCAAGGAGGCCCCTCAAACCACAACGGATGATTAAGAATTTGACTGGGCATAAGACCACGAGAGGCACAATCGGCTGGATTATCGGAGCTTTCAACAAAATGCCAACGGTCAGGGGGAACCTTTTCTTGTATGTGAGCTACACGATGACCGACGAAAGTTTTCCAGCGGGAAGCGGGTGATTTAATCCATGATAGGGTTACCATTGAATCAGACCAAGCAAAAATTTCACTAATTTGGAGGTTGTCTCGGAATGCGTTAAGGACAAATTCTATTAAATTGGAGAGTAGAACAGCTGCACACAGTTCTAGTCGGGGAATTGAAAGAGTTTTAAGTGGGGCCACTCTAGATTTAGCGGCAATTAGGCAGATTTTGGAAGCGTTATTCTCTGAAGTAAATTTAAAATATATTACACTGGAGTACCCTTTCTCTGAACTATCTGCAAAGCCATGCAGTTCACAAGAAATATATTTATTAGGTAAGCAGCGAGGAATATTAATATGTGAGAGGAGCGGAAGTTCAGTTTTATACTGATTCCATTTGTCGACTATGTCCGAAGGGGGTATTTGATCCTAATCTAAACCCAAACTCCAAAGTCGTTGTAAGAGATGTTTAGCTAGGAATGAGAGTGGAGCTAAGAACCCAAGGGGGTCATACATTCGAGCAACTTCTGAGAGTATTATACGTTTAGAACAGAATCTGTCAAGGGGTTGAATATCATAAGAGAAAACATCTAAGGAGTTATTCCACCGCAATCCTAAAACTTTTACCACAAGGTCATGGGAATCAAAAGAAGACAAGGAGTGTTGGCAAACCTCAGCAGGGAGACACTGCATTAACTGGGGATTATTACATGCCCATTTTCGAAGAAGAAGACCTCCTCTTTCCAGCATCGAAATTAATTCTGATTGAAGAAGTTTGGCTTCCTGGAGAGTTGAGGCACCTGTGATAATATCGTCAATATAGATATCAGAGGATAAACACTTTGCAGCTCGAGGAAAATTTTCCCTTTCCTCTTGTACTAACTGCTGAATTGTACGAAGGGCCAGGAAAGGAGCGGACGATACTCCATAAGTAACAGTAGTAAGCTTAAAATCTTGGACGGGATCTTCCGGAGCGAAGCGCCAAAGAATTCTTTGGTAATTCTGGTGCTCTTCCGATATTGATATTTGCCTATACATGTGCTTAATATCAGCAATAAAAGTAAAAGGATGAAGTCGGAATCGCAATAAAATTTCGATTATATCCTTTTGCAACTTTTGCCCTATGAAAAGAGTGTCGTTGAGCGAAAAACCTGCAGGAGATTTGCAGGAAGCATCAAATACAACCCTAAGCTTGGTTGTAGCACTATTAGGATTTATGACGTAATGATGTGGGATATAATAGATTTTGTCGAATGAAGAAGTAGGAGAGGTCTCAACCATGTGACCATTGGAAAGATAATCTTTCATAAAGCTGTTATATTCATTGTAAAGCTGGGAATTTTTCAAAAGACGGTTTTCCATATTTTTCAATCTCTTTAGAGCAGATATTCTGGTATCTCCAAAAAATGGATCCGCGGTTTTGAAAGGAAGAGTAACACTGAAACGACCCGTAGATATTCTTTTATGAGTTTTTTGGAATATCATTTCACATTTTTTATCATCATCAGAAATAGGTAAAGACCGAGGAATACTTTCAAGTTCCCAAAATTTTTGAAGGGTATTGTCGAGGGATGTAAGACATGATGAAAGAAAAGAATGTGAGACCAATGGTTTATTAGCGGTATTTATTTTCCCCATCAAAATCCAACCAAATTGAGTGTTAACAGCAATCGGTTCCCCTTTTGCTGTTTGAACTTTGTCAGGTTTAAAGATTTTTGCAAATATATCGGATTCCAGTAACATATCTATAGGAGATGAAATGTTAAACATCTTATCAGCCAATTCCAACTTAGAAATACAGGGAAATGTATCTACTGAAAATGATTGGACGGGCATATTGTTACAGATTGTTGACACTATTTGAGCATCCAAATTGAATAAGGGAGTTGACTTATTCAAAGGTTTTAAAATACAACTTAGAGACTTGTTAGAGAAAGTTCCAATATCTTCGACTCCTCCTATTTGCATAGGAGTGTTACATCTGGGCAGACCCAATCTGCTGGCACATTTATCAGTAATTAAAGAAACTTGACTACAGCTATCAATTAAAACTCTAACCTGTTGATAGTTTCCACGGCAATCCAGTACCTCAACCCGGGCAGTAGGAAGTAAATTAGTAGAACGTACTGACGTGTGTAAGACAGAGGCGATTTTAGGATCAATAGGATCTAAACTAGAAATCTGAGTTGAATTGGAAGAAGAGGGAGCATCTATAGCAGTCATATTGCTATTTACTAAAGGTTGTTGATCGAAATGTAAAAGAGTGTGATGTCTTTTATTGCAAATTCTACAACCACCATTAGAAGTACAATTCTTCGAAGTATGTTTGGTACCTAAACAATTAGTACACCACTTGTATCGTTTGGATATCTCGTATCTTTCCTTTGGGTGCTTGGCACAAAAATCAGGACACTTATAAATTGAGTGATTATTTTTACAAATCACACATTTGGTTAGATCTGCAACATTAGCAAGACATGCAGAATTGTACGGTTTAACATTTTTTATTTGATATTTACTTGAGTTAGTTCTCTTAGGAGGTTGGATTAAAACAACTGAATCGTAAGCATCGCATTGCTTTTCAAGAAATTTATATAAATCATCATATTTAGGAATTTCGGATGCAAAAGTGGCATTTTTTGTTCGAATCGCTGTAAAGTTTCCGAATCAATTTTTTTGCTTAAAAGGTGAAATAGTACAAAATCCCACTCTCGGACCGGTAACCCCAAATTTTTTAGAGCTTCCAAGTTATCAAAAAAAAGTGCCAAAAGCTGTCTAAGATATTTTGGGTTCTCCGAAGTTAATTTTTGAGAATTATAAACCTGTTCCCAATAAAATATGGCTAACGCACGCGTATTTTGATAATGCTTAATCAATTTACTGAAAGCTAAGTCATAATTAGCTTCTGTAAGTTTAATATTTTTAATGAGAATTAAAGCGTCGTCGGACAGGGACGACATTAAATATCTAAATTTTTCAATTTTTGTAAGAGATTCATTAGTATCTATAAGAGACTTGAAAAGATCAAAAAATGTTGGCCATAATTTTAAATCTCCTGAAAAAACCGGTATATTCAATTTTGGCAGCTTTACATTTGAACCTTTGTTCTTGGAATGCAAGGTAGAGTTAGTATCAAACAAATCAGAATAAGCACTCATTATATGAAAATATTTATTATCTACTTCCTGTCTGATCAATGTTTCAATATTCAGATCTGCCTCCTCATTTGCAGCGAGAGCAGTAATAATTGTAGAATGCTGAAGGTTAAAGTCACTGTAAAATGTTTTTAATTCAGCATATCTAGCTTTAAAATGGTTATGAGCACTTTGATCCCCCTCTGCCTGTATGGCAAGATCATGCAGTATCGAAATTCTATCAGAGGCTGAGTCTCTAAGAGCTTTTGCTTGACGCAATCTAGCTGCCATTGTGATACAATAATAAGATTGATCAGATTCTAATATATAAAACTATATAAAACTTTCGAACACAGAAATAATGAATTTCAATTGATAAATATATTATGTAGGCACATACAGATTAAAGTTATACAACTCAAGCTAAAATACCTGATTTGAGAAATTAAATTAACGTGTCTAACGAATATTTCACTCAATCTTTATACTACCTAATAATCTGAGACACCTAAATTATAAGACCAATACACAATAGGTATGTATCTAATAAGTGAATAGAGAGATAAGATTCAATCTTTAATTCAATAATTATTTTCTATTGAGTTGAATCCAATAAATTATAAATATTTAGTACACTTGAGAATGGATCTGTTTAAAGAGAATAAATGGGCCAAACTGTATTAATAAAGTGAACTTATTTTTATTTAAACTAAGTATATTATGTTTAAATAGTCAAATTTCGAAGAAAGTAAAAACTAATAATTATCGAGAATGCTAATGCCAGTTAACCTTGAAACTTATAAAAAGTTGATTTAAAATTTATATTTTCAAATTTCACAAGTTTGAAAATTAATATCCCGGGAGAAGTGACCAAAAAATGTTTCGGAGAATGAAAATGTTTTTCGTTACATATGAAAGGTTACAAATTACATGTAAAAGGTATTATACAAGCAAATCGCCCAAAACTGGTATTCTTACCTGAAGGTCCCGGACGATCTTCTGCGGGGTGCAACCCTTCTTCGAAGTGATATAATGGACTGTATCAGGGGTTCAATGGGTTTTATTAAGGTCTTTGGCACTAGCGCGGTAAATACACTACTTTGAACTGTTCACTTCGACAACTGTTCTGCTTCTCTGTGTTGAGAACTGGGTTTTTTAAATTAAACATAATGGGTATATACCGTGTGTCCGCTAGGTATAAGAATACCACCAACGATTTGCTTGAGATGTAAACATTTAAATTTTATCATTAAATAACCTTACATATTAACTATATATCATAATCAATTAAAATAAAATTAATGAATACTTAACAATAATTTTGAAGTCTAATTGGAATATAACATTGTTGTTGTAACAACTAATGTCATATGACGCATTCATAACCCATTGGACCAATGAAGGTCGCAGTTTCCGGAAATATAGAGCATTCCAACTACTGATGACCGGCGCAGGATCAGGCGTATTCAATCCAGATAACGTGGGAACGGTCTGGGATGGGCTACCCAGTAACAATGGAATCACCACAGATAAAACGTCCGCGTCGAACTTGTCAGTGTTCGACATGGACGGTGGTCCTATGACTCGCAGGTCGTTTGCAGCTCGCAGCTGCAGTTGAATGCACTCGACTGGTTTATTTAGCACATAATCCTGTAATCAGTGCGTGCGTCTTCGGACTTTTCATACTTCTGCCTCTAACCGCCGACATTCTTCTAAGCGACAAAATATTATTACACGCTATCTAGTAATATCACTCAATCTTCTGCTGAATATAGTGAATAACAGATATCCAGGTCGTTGTCCAAACCGTGGTCGATGACGATTCTTTCAGTTGTGATGAAACCCATTATGTCATTTTGAACATCCCTCAACGATTTGGTTTCGTTCGTGATATCATTAACAGTATTACCCGAAAATCGTGTATTAAAGTCAATGATATCACTTTCGGGACGAACAAAACTGTCATTAACGTTTTCACCACCCAATCCCACAACGGTCTCGATCTCGATCCCGCGCACTGTGAAGCACATTTGACAATCAATAGCGTAGACACTGCAATCCTTCTTTGAATATGTAAATGGAGCGGAGAAAAACTCTATGGAATTCTTCAATTGCACCGACTAAACCGCTCCAAACATGAACTTCAGCTTTGCTGCAGTCTTCGGCAACAGCCAATTGACTACAACAACTGTATCGCCCCTCATCTTTCCCATTGTAGGCAATTGTATGCAATTTACCCCAATGGTACATGCAGCAGTCTCTGGAAATATATTCCATATATGTTCTAAGGAATAGTTTTCCACATCTGCTTCATTTCCTCGAATTGCAGATGTTGTCTAAACTGTGAAATTCGTAGAGGACGAATTTTTCCATCCCGGTAGATCTTAGATCTTCCGTCATCTCCCGGTATGAAATTGTTTGCGAACGGGATCAATTTTGTACCCCTTGTTAGATTGTCTGTTTGCAACCCTGAAGGCGCAGGCGTATGCGTCAGCGAAATCACAAAGTAGTACCTCAAAGAATGTATCAACGACACTTACAGCTACAACATCATCCATGATAATGAGTCCATGGAGCAATTTATATACTGAATTCTCATTCTCAGCAACTATGTTCTTCAACAGCTCATAGATTGGCTGACGAGCCATTATCTCTGAAGCGCTCTTCCTCATGTCACTCCATGGCGGCTCATCATCCAACAGTGATAAATTAGTCAGTACCGGTTCTAGCCTTTAGAAGCGAAGCCATGATTTTCTGCGCTAGGTACTCAGCGTTCATGAGATAATTTCTACACACGTCATACAGAAAAGAGAATTCCTCAGTACGCATCTCCGCGAAATGTAATTTAAAATGTGAAGCTACTTTAGTGTCATATGACGCATTCATAACCTATTGGACCAATGAAGATCGCAGTTTCCAGGAATATAGAGCATTCCAGCTACTGATGACCGGCGCAGGGTCGGGCGTATTCAATCCGGATAACGCGGGAACGGTCTAGGATGAGCTGCCCAGTAACAATGGAATCACCACAGATCAAACGTCCGCGTCGAACTTGTCAGTGTTCGACATGGACGGTAATCCTATGACTCGCAGGTCGTTTGCAGCTCGCAGCTGCAGTTGAATGCGCTCGACCGGTTTATTTAGATTTGGTCTTAGCGCGCGTGTTAGAGCCGCGCTCGTAGCGCTACTAGCACCTGATCTTGTAATCAGTGCGTACGTCTTCGGACTCTTCATATTTCTGCCTCTAAGCGACGAAATATTATGAGACGCTATCTAGTAATATCACTCAATTTTCTGCTGAATATAGTGGATAACAGATAACCAGGTTGTCTCCATATCGTGGTCGATGACAATTCTTTCAGTTGTGATAAAACCCACTATGTCATTTTGAACATCCCTCAACGATTTGGTTTCGTTCCTGATATCATTAGCAGTATTACCCGAAAATCGTGTATTAAAGTCACTGATATCACATTCGGGACTAACAAAACTGTCATTAACGTTTTCACCACCCAATCCGACAACGGCCTCTTTGGAGATCTCGATCCCGCGCACTGTGAAGCACATTTGACAATCAATAGCGTAGACACTGCAATCCTTTTTTGAATATGTAAATGGATATGGTGTGGGAGTGGAGAAAAACTCTATGGAATTCATCAATTCCACTGACTAACCCGCTCCAAACATGAACTTCGGCTTTGCTGCAGCCTTCGGCAATAGCCAATTGACTGCAGCAACTGTTTCACCCCTCCTCGTTCCCATCGTAGACAACTGTATGCAATTTACCCCAATGGTACATGCAGCAGTCTGTGGAAATATATTCGAAAGATGTTGTTAGAAATAATTTTCCACTCTGCTGCATTCCCTTGATTTGCAGATGTTATCTACACTGTGAAATTCGTAGGGGACGATTTTCTCCATACCGGTAGATGTTCCGTCGCCCCCGGTATGAATTCGTTAGCGAACGGGTTCAATTTTGTACCCCTTGTTCGGCTGAAGTAGCTGCTACTCTTTTTTTCTATTACTACTACTCCACAATCTTCTCCTGAATATAGTGGATAAATCATGTCCTGCATGTCTTCTATGCTCAACACATAATTCAGGAGAATATTGTAAAATGTATTTCGGTCCATGTTGATTATTGGTATCTGAAAAAAATAGAGACAGAAACTGAAAACATATATTTAAAATATAACAAAAGACAAATGAATAATGAGTTTTAAATGTAGAATCCTCAATTCTAATTATAAATACTGTTTGTAAGGATTTCATAATACAACCGATCTTGTGATAATATTCATATAAATTTTTTTTTAATTCTTCGCAAACACCACATCTCGAATGCTTCTAATTTATTAACAGAAGTTGCTTCTGAAGTCTATTCCTCCACACCATACAGAAGAAATGACGAGACATAACATTTCTGTTCCGTATCTCAGTCACAGTGGATACCAACAAGGGGCACAAAATCAACCACCGATAAAGTCAGTCTCCACTTTCCACACCATCAGCTCCAAACAAGCGTTGGCGTCCTCTTTTCAAGATTGATGAACATAAGGATTTCAAGGATCTCCTGTATGGAAGTCCTTGAGAGTGCGGAAATGTTTTCGCAGTGTCTACGACTAAATAATGAACCATTTTCAAAGCGCGCAGGTCGTTCTCCAAACCGTGGCCGATGAGGATTGTTTCACTGGTGATGAAACCCATTATGTCATTTTGAACATCCCTCAACGATTTGGTTTCGTGGGTGATATCATTGACAGTAATACCCGAAAATCGTGTATTAAAGTCGATGATATCACTTTCGGGACGAACAAAACTGTCATAAACGATTTCACCACCCACTCCCACAACGATAACTTTGGAGATCTCGAGCCCGCGCACTGTGAAGCACATTTCACAATCTATGGGGTAGACACTGCAATCCCTTTCTACATACGTTAATGGATATGGTGTGGGAGCGGAGACAAACTCTCTATGGAATTCATTACTGCAACAACTGTATCGCCCCTCCTCGTTAAATGAAACTCACGGTTTCTAGTTATTTCCACAATATTGTGGAATTAACTAGAAACCGTGAGTTTCATTTAAAACACTGATATGAGCAGATTCCATGAAGTAAGGGTCGAGACAGTTAATTTCACTAAATATTACACTTGCGAATCGACATTTCTTTGACTTTTCTCCGGGACGTGCGATATAATTACACTGGTTTCTAGTGATTTGATGTTTGCTAGGTTTCTGGTAAATTGAAACTCTGTAATGTAATAAACAGATAATATTTATTTCAGAAAGTTATAAATATTTTTTATGCCTTCATAGGCCTCTGACAATAATGCTAATTCCAGCAATGTTCTTTCGCTTTGGGACATTTTGTCAGTAACTCCGATATTCTCACGATAATTGGATTTATTGCAGGTTGTGCCGGTTGTGGACAAGGTTTATTTTATGAGATATTTCGATCATATCTATAATTTATAATAAAATAATCATCAATTATTGGTAAAAAGGTTAAATTGATATATCCGTACATGTCGCCTTCCTTCTCGCTGACTCAGCTGATTCTACTCGGTTCTTTGAAATTATTTTTGGAGTGGTGTTCAAAAACGCCCCACCACTGTATGTTCTTCAATAATGAAATAATAGAAATTGAAATATTTCTGGTTTTTCAATTTTATTTACACACTTCTGGCTGCAACTGTGTCTTTAAGAAAAGAAAGTTTCTCATATTATTCCCAAACTTCCTCCCTCTTCTTGTTAGCACCACTGCCACTAGGTATTTAAATTTCTATTTCTCCCTTCACTTTTATGAAAGTGTCCCATAGATTTCTCCATTTCTTTTGCAAAAATCCAATGGAATATTTAATTGTTTAATTTCCAAACTCTCAGAATATTTCCAACCACAATCCATCCCTCTCGACCTCATTGTCAGTGGCAATCTAGAGTCCTATAGTGCAGCTCGGAATTCGACAAATGATGCCAAAGGTTCATCCACTTTGTACACTACTGATCTAAAATTGGAATTTTGATTATTCTCAAAAATGTAGTAATTTTAAACAAACTTACTGCTCTGTAATGATTCATCCACCTCGATCTCTTATTCAATTTTTTCTTCAGAACATTGAGATTCTAAATATTGAGACTATGATTGGAATTCAACCTCTTCTTCAAAGTCACTCATTTTAGTCACAACTGTCAGAAGTCCCTACAAAATAACGATAAAACAAAAAACGGAGAAATTATAATTAAAAATGAACTAGGTACTCACCAAAATAAGATAATAAGATAATTATTGGCAATATTCAATCTTTTTAACAAAAATTAGACAAAAAATACTAACAATTATCGATCTTAAAAATGAATGTTCAAATCGAATATTGAAAAAGTTATGAAAAATACGACTTTCCTAAATTTTGAGGTTACTAACAACTAGATAGATGACAAATGACAACGATTGGCGTCATGAAATTCGCAAAATCTTAAAATTATTTCAACATTTTGCGGTGACGCAATTTTCTTAAAACATTCGTACGAATATTTCTCGCCGTTATAATTCAAACTCCACAACCAATAAGCAAGTTTCCGCATTTCGGAATTTCGCAATTCCGGATTCATGGGAACTAACCTTGTCTGTTGTCACGGTGTGATTTCACCATTAAACATTCTCGAGCCATCCCGTATCCATAAATTATAATTCTTATCATTTTAGTATATTCTCGATATATTCAAGTGAAATATCTGGTTGATTTACCCACAACTGACTGTTATTATGCCCAGTTCACGTTCTACTTCTGCAATTCTTTCAACTAAATCTTGATTTAACCTTTATAATTCAGATATCTAGATAATGTTTAGTTTTATGTTAGTTGCATACAGGCAAATAGCATTGTGTTTTGCTAAAATCAACATTCTTTTTTTACGTATCAATTCGTTAACAGGCAGGGTTTTATAATGAAGCAAATTGTAATTTATTATTTTGAAACAATTCGTGTATACAGGCCTTCACTGTCGTTTGTACGCTTTCCTTATTTACCAAGCGGATAATTTTTTGCCATCTAATGTCCTTTTTATTTGATTTATTTTCATCGGGGTCTGGGAGAACGAAATTTGAGGAGAATTTTGATTTCT
Source organism: Galeruca laticollis (assembly GCA_963921935.1). Classification (NCBI taxonomy): domain Eukaryota; kingdom Metazoa; phylum Arthropoda; class Insecta; order Coleoptera; family Chrysomelidae; genus Galeruca; species Galeruca laticollis. Next base: position 143,623,661 of record OY998181.1, read on the forward strand.
CTTGACTTCAAGAATAGTGTTCGGCTGGTTGGAGATTTAATACCCCGTATTTTGTCACTTATTTGTGGATTTTGGGGCTTTTTCTCCAAAGAAATCTTCATGAATGTTTAGTTCTGTACGTGAGGATTTATCTGAAATTCAGGATTTGAGATCACCGACTACACATTTCTTTGAAACCCCTATAAACCATCACAGGGGTATTAAGCACGAGCTACAAGGTTTTTGAGCGAGGAATTAGTAAAAGTAGCTTCTGAGTAAAATACAGCTACTTCACTACGTTTCACCAGCCCTCAGCTGTTTGTATTACCCGGCTACGACCGGAAACTTGGGGAAAATTTTCCTGCTTTGTGTCTTACCTTCATTATTTTGTTCATATATTTAGGGCGGCCGTACATGGACCACATATTTGCAGTTGAGGCAACTACAAAATTGTGGTCGCGTCAACTGCACCTCGCAGTTGACCCAGCAGCATTTTTGTGGTCGACTTGCGGTCATATGAACCGCACGTGCAGTTGAAGCGACTGCAACCTGACCACATCACAGGGGAACGTTGTTTAGTCCAATATTTTGTGGAATCATTGATTGTACTGCCAGAGTTGATATGGATTTCGAAGAAGAAGCTCTACTACTTCTTATGTTGAGGAGGAGAAGAAGAAGACGTAGGAAGGCACGATCGCTTTGGATACATCCACTTTTGGTTACGCGACGACGGGAAGGAAACTTTTATAATTTATTTACTTTTATAATTTATTTGGCAAACTCAGGCAGGACGACAAAAAATTTTATAATTATTTTAGAATGTAAATTTGTTCATTTGATGAATTACTTAGAATTTTGAAATCAAAAATTGAACGTTGTGACACCAATATGAGAAAAAGTATTCCAGCTGAAGAAAGACTTGCAATTACTTTGAGGTGAGTAATTTGATAAATTCAATTATGTAATCAATAGTTAGGTAAGCCCAAAATTGTTTATTTTACTGAACTAATGAAATAATGTTGGTGGATACACATTTTATTGAGTTTTTGTTACTACAATGTTTATGTAAATACATCTTCAAACGATGAATTTGTACGTACAGAATCCATCGAATCCAACGTTGAATCATGTGGAGACATTAGCGGAGTAGTAATGGTGGTAGGAGGAAGTGTTTCATAATTATTGCGCTGAAATTGTCCGGATGTTGATGGAGGGGGAGCACCAATACTGCTAGGAGGAACTGTTTGAAAATTATAGCGTTGAAATTGACCGGAGGTAGAAGGTGTGTCTGAATTGATATCGTGATTTATTGGATGAAACTGCAACTGGTTTGTGTTGTAAAGTGGCTGGTTCGTGTGCTGGCTGTATGGGTTTCGAATCATGTTTGTCATACTGAATTGAGTAGTACTCGGAGAGGACATTGCCCTAAATTTCTTCAGCACGCCAATTATTTCAGCTTTCGCCTCCAATTTCAAACCTTCTGAAATGTTTGTCAAATCCTTGTGGAGGGACAAAAGAAAATATTTATCATCATCACAATCATCAATGTTTGTATTAATTCTTTTTTCAACGCGCTGAGACAATGTGTCTATAAGTTTATCTTCTGAAGACTGGACTGACTTTCTTTTTCTTTTTTGCGGAGAACTTTTCGGTGGTTCACTATTTTCTTCGTCATCATTAATTTGAGAATATGTATCCGTTAAGCTGTTCGATGTCTGGGCCCTGGCTTCTGCTAATGGTAGTAGAATAGACAGTTGATGGAAAAATACATACTGCCTCTTACTGGATGCTGCGGAACCACTCTTTGTTGAATTGTTTTTTTTCACTTCTCTGTTAAAACCATCCCTTAACGTCTTCCACTTACGTTGTAATGTCTTGGCTGAAAAAAAAATATAACCTTAGTAATACTAAAAACAAAATCGAAGTGGTTACAGAATAAACTAGAATATTTTGTCGAATGACAGTTTTTTCTTGTTTTAGGTATTTGGCAACTGGATGTTCATTTGTCGACATGGAGTATTCATACAGATGTGGATCTACAACAATAGGTAAAATAGTTCGAGATGTTTGTCAACAAATTTGGATAAATTTAAAAGAGATGTGCATACCGCAGCCCACGGAAGAAAAATGGCTAAGCATTGCAAACGAATTTGAAACACGAGCAAACTTCCCTAACTGCATTGGTGCCATAGATGGAAAGCACATCAGAATTATCAAGCCAACAGGCAGCGGCTCTTTATACTTCAATTACAAAAAATATTTTTCTTTTATTTTACTAGCTATTTGTGACTCGAATTATATGTTTACATTCGTGGATATAGGCTCCTATGGTAGACACTGCGATGCATCTATTTTCGAAGAAAGCGCTTTCTACAAAAATCTACAGCAAAACACACTTAATATTCCATGTAGCCGACGAATCCAGGACGGAGAAAATTTATTGCCATATGTATTTGTTGGTGATGAAGCTTTTGGTCTATCTAAAAATTTATTGCGCCCATACGGAGGAAACAACCTTAGTATTACTAAAAAAATTTTTAACTATCGTCTTTCCCGTGCTAGGAGGTATATTGAGTGCTCGTTTGGAATACTTGCAAATAAATGGAGGATCTTTCATAGACCAATTAATGTATGTGTTGATTTCGCCGCGGATATTGTAAAAGCTTGTTGTATACTTCACAATTTCGTTCGTGAAAGAGATGGTTACCGATTTGAAGATACTTTGACACTGCCGGAATCTTTGCAAGATTTAGAAGGAAACACTGTCCAAATTCGCCAGGGTGGGCGATATTTAAATTCTATTCGGGATCAATTTGCTGAATATTTTATAAGTGATGAGGGAAAACTCGAATGGCAGTTACGTAAAATTTAAATCTAAATAAAATAGTATACTTGACATTATATAGTTAAGCATTATGATAATAATTGAATTATAATGTGCTATCACTTTTATTTACATTTAATATCTAACTTTATCTGCCGTAAAAAATATTCATTGGCCAATTTATAAGGAAAATCCGTGTATACAAAATCTTGTAAACATTTATTATATACAATAAAAATGAAAAACTTACCGATATCGTTTTTATCCTTCATCGATTTCTCACCAAAATTTGCTGTAAACTTCTCGCATATGCTAGCCCATGCATTATTTTTTTCGATTTTATTGCTGTAGGATTCGCATTTATAATCCCATATGCATGGATAATTTTGAATTTCACTAATAAATGTATCGGTGTCGAATATATTGTCCATACTTCAAAACGTCCTCTTGCTGCACTCGTCGAGGTTCAAATGACGTCGAAGACGACGGCGCAACGCGGTTCGTACGACCACAAGTTTGTGGTTTGTGTACGGCGGCAGCAGCAGCGACCACTCGGCGGAGATCGACTGCAAGTGGACTGCATATGCCCGTTTCGACTGCAGTGAACGCTCGTGTACGTATAGTACAGTATTTCTTATGGGCGGCTTGAGTTTGCCGGAACGCGACGGCAATTTTGTGGTTGGGCCGACCGCAACATATGGCTCGTGTACGGGCTCTCTTAAGCTTTGTGCTACTAACATATCTGTATATTCGTACATATTTTCTTTTTTTTTTGTTAAATAGATCAAACTATAGTTCGACTATTTTGTTTTATTTGTTCACCACCATGCCTCTGCTTATAGACGTTTAGAACTTATTATTATTAATCTCTCTTTTTTTTAATAATAATACCAATATCTTTTACTTAAATATTCATATTTTTCTTATATATAAGACGTTAACTGATAGGGAGTTCCAGGACAGCAAGGAGAGCTTCTGTTTTGGCTCAGCGAAAACAAAACAGTGGCGCCCTTTTAACTTAACCCATCCCTACTCTCCGGCATTTGAGTTAGCTCGGCATAATTACACGCTCACTTCGCTACAATCTATCAGTTTAACTTTAATTTTATATTTTTCATATTTCTTTCAATTCTCCCATTTTCACTAATATTTTCTTTAACTTCATAATTTTTTTCTTCTCTTCTCGTTAATTAGGCACGAAGAAAGCGCGTGGCACTGCATGGATTTTGAAAACTATCGATTATTAAAGATTTTCAAGGTCGTTCTTCAAATATAGTTTCACTACCATATAAACAAATATGAAAATTTGTAAATAAAATTGCTATAATACACAGACTTTCAACATCTTGTAATAATAGTTTTAAATTTTCCTTATAACTATAAAAGCTAATAAAGAAATTAAATTACTTTTTGGTAACCCCACTCAACATATGTCCACAAGACTTTCATGGATGCATTAAATTGATGTTCATGTAGATGTAGATTTGGTTTGACTCCATAAAGAGACATAAGAAGCTCCCTAATGCCATATGCCTGGTCTCCAAATATAACAAACCTATAATTTTCAAAAACTGCTGCTGCTTGCAATTGATTATATATTCTAGTCTCTCGGAATATATCTGCACGTCTTTTTCGGTAGCCAAACCATATCTGCCCTATTCCACAAATCGGGAAACTTCCCTTCCGTCAAACAGCTATTGTAAGTGTCTGTCAGTATCTTGGGGTGTTGTGTGTGTATGTATTCTAATGTTTCTTTGTTAAGACCATCCCTTGTTGTAGCTTTTTTGTTTTTCATGTCTTGTAGTTTTGTGTAATTTCGTCTTGTGTAGAAAGTGTCTGATTTTGTCCGTTGCTGTTTTCGTGTTGTCTTTGTCTTATGTCTTTATGTATTTCTTTGTCGGTGCTGTCATCGTCTTTAGGGAAGTATTTGTCATGTAGGTAGTGTATTGTGTCAACTCTGTCTTGTGTCCATGTGCCGTCGTCTTTTTTAAGTGTTGTGATTGTTCTATTGTCAGGTGTTTTTTGTCTTATGATTTTGTAGGCTATGTTCCAAGGGTTGTCAGGTTCGGTGTTAGTGAAATATTGTCTTAATGAAGTTTGTTTTGTCTGTTTGATTAGGTTCTTGTAGTGTCTTCGTTGTGTTTTATAGTTTATTAGATCCCGTTGTCTGTTAATAGGATCTCTTTGTTGTTGGAATTTATTCCTTAATGTGTTCGTGATGTGTCTTTGTGTTGTGAGTTCAGCTGTCCACCAACTTTGTGCTTTATTGTGTTGTTTTTTAGGTTTTCGTGATGATTTGTGTATTAAGTGTAGTACTGTGTTTTGTGTTTGTTCGATTTTGTCTTGAAAGTCCCCGATTGTGTCCCACTGTGTTTCCTGTATGAGTCTCGTCAGTTTAGTCTTGTCAATTTTGTCAAAATGTATTTTGTTTACTACTTGTTGTTGTGTTCGTTGTGTATTTATGGCATATCGAATATAGTGGTGGTCGCTAAGTGTGTCTTGGTCAGATACTGTCCAGTTTTGTAAATGTATGTCTTTTGATATTGTTAAGTCGATCCAACTTTTCCCCCTGGTATTTTGAAATGTTGGTGTACTGTCGTGTCTGTTGTTTATGTATATGTTGTGTCGTGCCGTCCAATCGAGTATGTCTTGTCCCCTTTCATCTGTGATTGTTCCCCCCCAAGAAGTGTGTTTGGCATTAAAGTCACCTGCGACTATCATGTGATTTTTTTCGTTTTCAATGTCTTTTTTGTGTTTGTCTAGTCTAGTGTTTGTGGTGCCACCTGGCTCGTCGTATATATTCATAATGGTTATGGTTTTGTTAGGTGTTTGTTAGTGTAGTGTTGTAACGTTTTCGTCTGTTCTGTCTGTAAGTGTTGTAGTGTATTGAGTCAGTCTTTTGTGTATTAGTGTTACTGCCTTGGAGGCCCGGTTTACGCCAATCGTCGTGTAGTCGCTGCTATTCCACACGTTGCGTCCTGGCTCCTGAATCAGTGCGATGTCGATGTTGTCTGTGTTCATTGTGTGTAGTAACTGTTATATAGCGTGAGTACCCCTCCCAGCGTTAAATTGTATTAGTTTGATGTTAATGTGGCGAGACTCTGTTGTTTTGTGTTTGTGTTGTAGTTAAGTGTAGTGTGTTTTGTGTTGAAGTGTGTTGTGCTGGTTGTTTACTGGTAGTTTGTTTGTCTTCTAAATTCTTCCAATTTGCGTTGATAGATTGGGCAACGTGTATCCCTAGCTTGATGTCCTCTAGGTTGGATTCTGAGGGTTTCACAATTTTAGCAATTAAATTCGGATTTTTCACATATGCTACCATCATGTCTTTGTCCGCACTTGTAACATGTTGGTCGTTCTTCTTTGCAGAATTAACCAACGTGTCCATATCTGCAACATCGATAGCATAGTGCCACCGACAAGTGCTCTTCTGTATAAATTTTGGTGAGGTCGTAATATATAAAGCCTTTTTTCAAAATTGCCTTTGTGAGGCTTATCGGGGCTTGTATTATAATGTTCCATTTCCACGGGTTTCTACACGGTCTATTTGTTAATATTTTAATGTCCTTAATTTGTTCTTGAAACTCCGCTGCCAGATCTTCGTTCTCGTATAGTATTCCCTCGGTTACATCTTCTACAGTTACGTCCTTCGGCATGCCTGTTAATATATTGGCCGGTTCATTAATTCTAGTCGCATCTTTAGTATCTAGGTTTTGTGCCTTCTGTGCTCGATCCATTATGTCTTGGTGCTTTGTTTTTGATTCATAGACACAATAATCCCTGTCTTAGTTCTTCTTATAGATGCCCCTTCCATTTCCGAGGGCTTAATAATTTTCTTGAGCTCACTCATGGTCTTATGTTTAGTTTCTGAGTCTCTCCCTGTCTTCAGTGTTATGAGGGTTTCATACTTCCTCTTGTTTTGCGGCGTTGTCCATTGAGTTTTACTCGTCTCTGATCTAGCTACCGGTTCCCGTGCTGCCAGTTGTGCATACGTCCTCGTCTGAGTTCCAAGAGGTGGGAAGTTTATGTTATCCTGGGAGTGTGACGGTTTTTCTTCCACGTGGCTTACTGGTCCGCTTGTTTGTGCAGTTTCTTTCGCGTTAGTAGTTGTCTGCAACATATTTGTCGATGCGATGTCCTCAATTTTTTTATTTAATATTTCCATTTTGTCATTTAAAATTTGTACCCCTCTTGAATCATCCTTGTCCTGTCCACTGCCGACTACTTCCGTTTTGCTTTTGCTCAGTTGTATAATGTCTGATTGCAGATCATTAATTTTTGTTTCTTGGACGAATAAGTACGTGAGAAGGTCCTGGTACATATTTATGATTTGCTCCTTTGACTCAATCACCGTTGCCTTATCTCTTAATGTAAACTAAATTTTTCCTTTCGCTTCCGGGGTAGTCCTTGTGACGGCCAGTATAATCAGCTGTTTAAGCTCTCTGATTTTGATGTGATTCTCTAGTATGTTTTGCTTTATACCCTTTTTATGTTTCTTAGTTTGTCCTTGAGTAGGTTCGTCCGTTTCGTCATCATTATCCTCATCCTCTTCCCTCTGTCTTTTGTTTCCATTCTCCTTATCATCCCGGCGGGTCTCCATTTCACCAACGCTGAGAGATCTGTCCCTGTTTGGTGATCTTCCCAGAGATAGTCTATATTGAAAGGAGTCCTTATTCTCGTTCTCCATGCTCATAGGATTTCAGCCCTCTAGGGCCTTTATTTCGGCTGATATGGCCAAAAGCACAATTTTGGCGGATGCTCCAAAAGGGCGGACGTGCCAAAATGGTGGAGGCGCCGCAAAAAACTTATGTTGTCCCGAAATTTCAGAGTCCTAGTTCTTATATGTGGCGAGTTCGCGCTTAACGTGCTTATCGAATTATAAAATAAACTTAAACTACGATTAACTTATAGTAAATCAGTCTCTATCTGCCCCTAAACCTTAATAACTTCCAAAAAAATTTCTTTAAAAATTTCCTAAAACTAAAAATTCCCGCAATCAAAAATTCCAGTAAGAATACAAAATCTAACAAATCGAAACATTTTCCGTTAATTTCCAAAAACTAAAAATTTTACAAGTCCAACAAATCGCAAAATTTTTCTAAAGCTGTAAAATTCGCAAACTTATACACAGTCCGTAAAGCAAAACTTTTGTAAGTCCAAAGTTAATATGGTGAAGGCACTTTGGAGATCTCGAGCCCGCGCACTGTGAAGCACATTTCACAATGGGGTAGACACTGCAATCCCTTTCTACATACGTTATTGGATATGGTGTGGGAGCGGAGACAAACTCTCTATGGAATTCATTACTGCAGCAACTGTATCGCCCCTCCTCGTTCCCATCGTAGACAACTGTCTGCAATATACCCCAATGGTACATGCAGCAGTCTGTGGAAATATATTCCATAGATATTGTGAGGTATACTTTTCCACATCTGCTGCATTCCCTGGATTTGCAGATGTTGTCTACACTGTGTAATTCGTAGGGGAATATTTTTTCCATACCAGTAGATCTCCCGTGACCTCCCGGTATGAATTCATTTGCAACCGGGTTCAATTTTGTACCCCTTGTTCGATCGAAGCAGCTGTTGCTAGTTTTTTCGATTAATACAATTTCGCAATCTTCTCCCGAATATAATGGATAAGCCATTTCTTTCATATCCTCTATACTCAATACATAATTCAGGAGAAGATTGTAAAATGTATTCTGGTCCATAATTACTTCTTCCAGTGATTGTTAATTTCTGAAAAAAATAGAGAGAGAAATTGAATGCATGTATTTAACCTTTCGGAACTCGCGCTCACTTTTGTGATAGAAAGGTCGCGCGCGGACTCTTGGTCCGCAACTGTGAAATACCATTTTTACAAGTTTCATGTTATAATTCTTAAATAAATATACAAATTGAGATATTAAAAGTCATTTATTAACCAAATTTAAACATTTTAGTAATGTTAGAAACATAATATAACCAAGAACTCGAACAAATATAAAAAAAAGCTGGTACAAAAAATTTTTAACAAACATTATGGGTGACACTGAGGGCATATCATTAGAGAATGTTCCAAACAAATAAACTTGTGACATTCGACACAAGAATAGCGTGTAGGCCTATTTTTTCGTCGGTCGCAAATAAAACAACGTCCTCTCTGACCTGCTGGTGTTTCTGGAACTGGATGTGCTCTGGTGGTTTCTGCTCCAAAAACTTCATTTATCCTCAGTTGAATAGCCCTGGGAATGGGCTGGGTAGCACGTCGGCGAACATGTTCTTCTACTAACTGAGACGATAAGGCTCGCAAAAACATCCTTCGTCTTATTTCAGTAGCGTTATTTATCGAAAAAATCACAAAAGAGTTTATTCCAGTTACATTTAGTAAAGAGTAAAATAAAACCATGGGCCATCGTTTAGTGTTTCGCGCACAATCATAGGCCGCACATAGTTTGTCTACACAATCAACACCACCCTTTGAAGCGTTATAGTCCATTATCATGTCTGGTTTATTTGTACTGGCATCTATTTTGTCATCAAAGTGCATACTTGACAACAGTAAGACGTTTTTATTTTTCTTTGGTATATAAGATACCAGTGTACAGTCATTCCTGAAGGCAAACATACTCGAAGCAATTGGGCGACCTGATGGACGTGAAAATTCGAGGGGCAATTGCTTTTTATTTTTCCTGACAGTGCCTAAAAGAGTCAGCTTGAAATCTGTATAAAGTGACGTCAACAAGTCCATACTAGTGAACCAGTTGTCCACAGTCACGTTGCGACTTGTTCCTTTGATTGGCTGGCATAGTCTTTGTACCACTGCAGTTGGTGAATTGCTGCATTCATAGGGTCCGTCCGGTTGCTTGCCAATATAAACTTCCATATTCAAAGTGTAAAATGTCTTGGAATCCGCCATAGCAAAAATCTTAATCCAGTACTTGTTGGGTTTACTAGGGATGTACTGTCTAAATGAACAGCGTCCCCGAAACCCTTCTAACTTTTCGTCAATGGTTACAAATTCGAATGGCGTATAAGCAGTTTTATAGTTGTTCACCACAGCGTCAAAAACTTCCCTAATTGGGGCTAACTTGTCAAATTGTGTCCTGTCGTTTCTAGTTTCTAAATCGTCAAATCGCAGGTTTACTAAAAGGGATAGAAATCTTTTCTCAGACATTGTCAACCTGAATAATTCTACCCCAGTAGCATTTTTAGCCCACAGCTCTTCTGTATGTAGACGACTTGACTTCAACACTCCTGCTAAATACAATAGACCAATCAATGCTCGAATCTCCACGATATCCGTATCTCTAGCATCCCTTTCCCGCTGATAGTTTGGTCTAACCAACTGAATATGTTTATTTGTATAATAAACAATGGAATTTAAAGTGTCGTCGGTAAAAAATATTTCCAAATGTCAATCTCTCTTTTCAAACCCCTGGCGGTACCTTTCACTCCTGGGAGGTGCTTGATTAGATTTTGCGCTCTAGTTTTTACATTTTGTTTAGGGACATGCTTTGCCCAATGCGTAACGCCGTCTTCACCAACAAACATAGGCTGCCCTTCCCATGGCGTTTCCAAATTTTCTGGTTCTTCCACGTCCGATATCTCTTGTTCAGTGTCTGTGTGAAGGTCTTGCTCCTCAACATGGTCTTCTTCTCCAAATTCCTCCTGATCATCAAATTGTACATCAAACTCGTTATCGCTTTCTTCCAGGCAGTCAATCATCAACTGGTTCAGGCGTGCCTGTTCCTTTTCCCAAGAGTAGGCCATCCTAAAAAGACGTAAAAATTAGCTTATCCCTTCATTTATTTTATTAGACTTTTTTATTTTATAAATAAAATAAAAAACCACATAAAAACATACTTTTCTTTTGTAAAAAAATCCGAGAAGAAATTTATCACTAACAGTCGCATGCGGACTCACAGTCCGCAGACCTAAATATTTTTCAACCAGCTCCACTAATCAACGACTTGTGCACTACTGCTTAGCCAGTGCAGCGTTGAAGGAAGATTCTAAGCGGAGCAAGCTCCTCGAGTTACGAATTTTAGAATTAACCTAGGATAAGTTGAGCTGCGGAGCGAGAGTCCGCGCGCGAGTTCCGAAAGGTTAAAATATAATACAAGGCATATGAATAATGAGTTTTGAATATAGAATCCTCATTAAGATTCTTAAATACTCTTTGTAAGGATTTTATAATACAACCGATCCTTTGAAAATATTTACATTATTTTAAAATCTTCTCGAAATATTATGAGCCCTGTATATATTTGTTAAGTCCTCAACAAATATTAAATGTTTTATGTGATATTTCCTATCGCTATATGCTGAAGATGGAATAATATATTAGTATGGTTAATACTGCATCAATAATAATTTTGACGTCTCATTGGAATATAATTGTTGTTGTGACAACTAATTACTTTATAAACAAATCCATTAGAGTACGAAAACATATTCAAAAGTAGGAATAGGTGTGGTATTACTATCATTAAATTAGTACAGTATTTTTTATTACCAAATGCCGACTAATTTCGACTTATAAAAGTCATCTTATGGGCAGGTAAGCTAATACTTTAATTAACAATAAGAATATTTCGTTACATTATATGGGTTAATTTGCTCGCAAGTGCTAGGTGAACTAGCGTCAATAATGTCTTGATGAGGTTTACATCGAGTGATGTAACATCTAGTATTGGAATTGGATGAGTTTCTATGGTTTTATGATATTTGATGATTCTCTCCTAGATATCTTCTTCTACTGTGGGCATTCCCTATTCTAAGTGAATGGTGTGATTTGATACATATCATGGAGCATCTACTAGTAGACGGAATATTTTCGATTGGGATCTCTGTATAATATTTATGTCATATTTTGAAGAGTAACCTCACAGCGCAACTCCATGTGTCGAAATAGGCTTAATGACATATTTGTAGATGAGGACTTTGTCTTCTAGTGAGGCTACAGATTTTTTTCATATTAGCCAATGTAGTTCTCTTACTTTTATGTCAACTTGTTTTTTATATGTTGTGACGTCCCCAGTTAAGTTTTTTGTCTATGTGGATTCCTATATCTAGCACTATCTGCTAGTGGTATTTCTGTATTATTTAGCTTTACTTGGGGGACATGTGCTCTTAGGTAGCGTAAATGTTACATGTGATAATTTGCGCTTATTTACTTTAATCCTCCATTTCTGTAGACACACTTATAATTTGTGACCAAATGCGGACTTGTTTTGACAAAAAATCGTCTTAGGGGCAGGTCAGCTACTATTGTCAAGCTTATTATACAAATTAGGATTACATATAAATTTTTCTGCTATTTCTCGATATGAGTTGTCACCATTTTACAATTTGCACTCTTTGGTGTATCTGCATGCTCATTTTATAATATTCACAAAGAACATTCGTCAATCGGAAACAAATAGGTAGTGACGTTTAGTTAAACGTCCAAAGTATAGCTCGTCAAAAGTACCGCCCTCGAGAGGTGCACGTGCCTTTTAGTATCTTATTTTATGTAATAATCTACGCTGACTTTGGATTATCTATCTCACCATGACTCGCAGGTCGTTTGCAGCTCGCAGCTGCAGTTGAATGCGCTCGACCGGTTTATTTAGATTTGGTCTTAGCGCGCGTGTTGGCGCCGCGCTCGTAGCGCTACTAGCACCTGATCCTGTAATCAGTACGTACGTCTTCGGACTTTTCATATTTCTGCCTCTAACCGCCGACATTCCTCTAAGCGACAAAATATTATTAGACGCTATCTAGTAATATCACTCAATCTTCTGCTGAATATAGTGGATAACAGATATCCAGGTTGTCTCCATACCGTGGTCGATGACGATTCTTTCAGTTGTGATGAAACCCATTATGTCATTTTGAACATCCCTCAACGATTTGGTTTCGTTCGTGATATCATTAACTTAACAGTATTACCCGAAAATCGTGTATTAAAGTCAATGATATCACTTTCGGGACGAACAAAACTGTCATAAACGATTTCACCACCCAATCCCACAACGGTCTCTTTGGAGATCTCGAGCTCGCGCACTGTGAAGCACATTTGACAATCAGTAGCGTAGACACTGCTATCATTTTTTGAATATGTTAATGTACATGGTGCGGGAGCAGAGAAAAACTCTATGGAATTCATTAATTCCAGTGACTAACCCGCTGCAAACATGAACTTCAGCTTTGCTGCAGACTTCGGCAACAGCCAATTGACTACAGCAACTGTATCGCCCCTCCTCTTTCTCATTGTAGACAACTGTCTGCAATTAACCCCAATGATACATGCCGCAGTCCGTGGAAATGTATAACATAAATGTTGTAAGCAATAGTTTTTCACATCTGATGCATTCCCTCGATTTGCAGATGTTGTTTAAACTGTAAAATTCGTAGTGGACGGGTTTTACCATACCGGTATATCTTCCGTCATCTCAAGGTATGAAATTGTTTGCGAACGGGTACAATCTTCTACCCCTTGTTCGATTGAAGCAGTCGCTACTTGTTTTGTCTATTATTACAATACTCCACTAGGACCGGCCACTGGTGGTTCTTCCCCCTGCGTGGAGTGTCCAGGACTTCGTTCTTCAATGGGGCTTTCGGTCCTACTTTCTGGAGACGTTACAGTGTCCATTGTCACGGAGCTCCACACAGAGGGTGACGTCGATTGCCTACTTGGTGGGATCTTTTTTGTGGCAGTAAATGTCCTATAAAGCATAAAACCAAAATTATTGATAATATGCATATATAATAAAACAGTAGAAAAGTCAATTAAACAGTGAATACTAACATTCTTTTCTTCGTAAATTTACTATAAAATAGCATGGAATCAAAATAAATCCATTTGCTAGTAGGGGCACCAGCACCAGAAGGAAACTTATTCTTCTCTTTTACAAATCGATCTCGAAGGTTCTTCCATAGCTTCATGCACTCTTCAACTGAAACAGACAATATTTGAAATATTTTCAGATACAGCATTGAAATAAACAATTTAGGTACTCAGATATATTTCTCACCATAACTTGGAATTAAATAAATCATGACAGTATGTACCTCGAGATAATAAATCTGCGGGATTTTGAGTTGATGATACGTGATACCAATTATTAATATTGGTCAGCTGTTGGATTTGTCCAACTCGGTTGGCTACGAAGGTTTTAAATTTTCTTGGTTCGCCTCGTATCCAAGATAGTGTTATAGTAGAATCCGACCAACAATATGTTTCATGAAATTTTATATTTATTGATTCGCTGACCCTTTGGATCAATTCTGCGAGCAAAACTGCAGCACATAACTCAAGCCTCGGCAAGGATATTTGTTTTATTGGGGCTACACGTGTTTTTGCACACAAAAGGTTAGATCTAATTAGATAATCTGATCCAACGCATCTAATAAAGACACATGCACCATATGCATATTCTGATGAGTCAGAAAAACCATGAAGTTCAGTTATTTTTGAATTAGGAAACAAAATTTGTCTGGGAATTTTATTATTTTTTAAATGAATTAAATCGTCCTTGAATTTGCACCATTTAGTGTATATATCTTGTGGAACAGTTTCATCCCAAGTTATCTGAAATTTCCACATTTCTTGAATAATTAATTTAGCTCTAATTAATAAAGGTCCTAGGAGACCCAAAGGGTCGAAAACTTGACATATTGCTGAAAGTATTGATCTTTTAGTTATTTGATTTTCATTTAAAGACGTATTAGTCATTGTATATATTATGGAATCAGATTGTGGATTCCACTGAATACCAAGTGTTTTATTATTTTCATTTTCACCTATTTGTAAAATATTTTTATCTAGTTTTTCAATAACGTTAATTTGATTTAGTATTGTCTTATCATTACTTAACCATTTTCTTAATTCAAATCCTGCGGACTGTAAAATTAGTGAAATTTGCTTTTGAATATTAATTAATTCTTGTCTCGTATTTGCTCCTGTTATCAAATCGTCTACATAAAAATCATTAATTATTGTTTTACTGGCTACTGGATGTATAATTTTATTTTCACAAGCTAATTTTTGTAAACATTTTACGCTTAAATATGGAGCCGAAGTGGTTCCATAAGTTACTGTATTTAATTCGTAACAATCAATTTCAATGTCACTTGAATCCCGCCATAGAATTCTTTGGTAACGTCGGTCATCATTATGTATTAAAACTTGGCGATACATCTTTAATATATCTCCAGTAATTACAAAATTATAAATTCGAAAACGTAAAAGAATGTCTAGCAATTCATTTTGAAGTTTTGGACCACTAAACTGAATCTCATTTAAAGATATACCAGTATCTGTTTTAGCAGAACCGTCAAAAACTACACGTAGTTTAGTAGTTAAACTCGACATTTTTATTACTGCATGATGAGGAAGATAAAAATAATTACCTTCAAACGGATTATAATCTTTGTTTATTTTAGTCATGTGCCCTAACTGGAGATATTCCATCATAAAATTTGAATATTCCAATTTTAAATTGGGATTTGCAATTAATTTTTTCTCAAGGGTCAAAAGCCTCCTTTTTGCCATGTGATATGATTCACCTAACTGTTCCTTTAAATTGTTGAAGGGAATTCTAGTAATGAATCGGCCGTTATCGTTTCTAATAGTGGTTTTTTCAAAATAGTCTTCGCAATATTTTTCAGAGGCTGTTAAAGGAAATGATTTTAATTTTACCTCTTCTAAATTCCAAAATTTAGTAATTTGATCATTTATTAAATTATTTTGGGTAACATTTAAACACGAAATAGTTTTGTTTTTATTCAGAGAACAAATATTGCCAGCTATAATCCATCCAAAGTGAGTTTTTTGTAAAATGGGTAATTCTGGACCTAATTTAATTTGTCCTATACACAAAAGGGACCAAAACACTGAAGCACCAAGTAGTAAATCTATTTCTCTACTTTCATGGAACTTGGGATCTGCTAATTTTAAATGTTGAGGAATATTAAATTTATTAATATGAATTGATTCTAGTGGTAATTTTTCTGTTATTACCGGTAGTACTAGACAATTTATGTTTACTTTAAAATTATTGTAACATGATTTTATGTTAATGTTAACTTGTTTATTGATATTTTTTAAATTTTGACCGACCCCTGTAATTGAAAAATTTACTTCTTTTTGAGTCAAATTTAATTTTTTACATAATTTTTCGGTGATTAAATTACTCTGAGATCCATTATCTAATAAAGCTCTACAATAATGAACGTTATTTTTGTTATCCATTATGTGGATTAAAGCAGTTGACAAAAGTACATGAGATGGTACCTTGTCTTGTGTAGAAGCATAATTTGTAACTGTTGGATCTGCAACGTTGCCGGACGCAGAGTCATCAAAATTTAATTCATTGGTATCAGATGTAACTGCCAATATTTCACCAGCTACTTTGTCTGATTGAATTGGTCTGCGGTCAGAATTTGAGAAATCCAAATGTAATAATGTGTTATGAGGCTTGTTGCATTTTTTACATTTGTGAACATTACAGTTCCATGAAGCGTGGTTATCCTTTAAACAATTTAGGCATAATTTTAATTTTTTGATTTCCGCTATTCTTTGATTTATTGATAATTTTAAAAACTGTTGACAAGTATAAATGACATGATCTTTACTGCTGCAGTAGAAACATTTATACTTATTTGATATCGATGTATAACTATTAAAATTTTTTCTTTTAAATTGATTATTTGGTTGAGAATTAATATTTTGTGGTTGTTTATAAGAATGCTTTTTTGAATCAACATTACTCAGAATTTTAATTCGTTCCTTTAAGAAATTATTTAAATCGTTTAATTCAGGTAACGCATTTTTATATTTATATGATTGCCATTCTCTATCAGTTATATTATCAAATTTATTAGAAATTATTTGAATTATAATTCTATCCCAATATTCGGTTTTTTCTCCTAAATTATTGAGTGAACGTAAATGTTTATTAACTTCCACATATAAACCTTTAATCTCTACATATGATTCTTTACTTATATTGGAAATATCTAGTATAGCTTGAATATGGTCATGAATTAATTGAGCTTTACTTTCATAATTGTCAATTAATGCTTGCCAACCTACTTTATAATTGTCTTCCGTTACTTGTATGGCTAGTAAAATATCTGCTGCTTCATCTTTGCATGCCATTTTTAAGTAATAAAATTTTTCATACTTAGAAAGTGAATCATCTGAATCGATTAAGGCCACAAATGCATCTCGGAACTCTAGCCATGTACCTGGTTTTCCTTTAAAATTTGGCAACGTCATTTTAGGTAAAGCGATTCGACTACGCGCATTATTATTATTAGATCTTGAGCTGCTAATGTTACCTTCAGCAGGGTTTAATTCTTTGTTTAAATTAATATGATCGATATTAGTATTAAATTTTTGAATTAAAGATTGTGCATCTGCTAAATAATCATAATAATCATCTTCAAATTGGTTTCTTTCGTAAGCATTAGTAACTTCCCGCTGATCCTCTACACTGTCGGAACTTTCGATTTGGTTTTGAATTTCATTAAACTCTTCTAATATCAATTCAAATGTTCGTAATCTAGTTGTTAATCGTGAGATTACTTGTTCTGTTAAATTATCTTTATCTGTCGCATCAAAATAATTTTTAAATCGAGTCAATTTTGATTTAATTTGACCACGGGCAATTATTAGATTCGCCATTTTACACAAATTGAACCTCGTTAATATGTTTAAGAAAGCTAATGATTTGTTGGATAGTAATAATAGGAATAATTGGGATAACTTACAGGAAGTTGAAGATCTTTCTTTTCTTGGCACTGAATCACTTTATTTATGATCGGTTGTAAATTTAATTGTTTATTTATATTTTATTTATTACTTCTGGACTGGAAATCCGATTCTTAAGGACCAATGTTGAATGTTGAATGGACTGTAGATATATTTTTTTTGTTTTTTCACAGAATTTTCATTATATTTATCTAAATATCAAAAACAACATCTATTGAATAATACCTATTTATCAAAAAAATCTGCTTTTACAATTTTCCCTAAATAAAAAAAACAAATTTGTTCAGAAAAACAAATAATGTCATTAAACTTTTTGTATGCTTATATGTTTACTCTTATTTGATGCATTGTTTATATGTTTACTCTTATTTGATTAAGTCAGACAACCAAATTTCTTCTCCGTCGGTACTGCTATCACTGTCCCATTTACTTAATTTCTTTGGTGGTATTTGAGATGTACAGGGGATTTGTTTTTCCAAGTCTTTTAAAATGTTTTCTTTGCAATTTTTGTCCTTTTCTAACTGAAACGTTTTATCTTTTATTCCTTGTAATACCTTCTCCAAGTTGTTGATGTTTCACTTTTTTACTTTTTTGTTATTTCGTCGGGAGACGTAACAACGATTATGAGTGCAAAAATTCTTGATACATTTGCCATGAAACGTGGAAGAACAATGGAAGATGTAGTCCGAAAACCATTAGAAGAAAAATGTTAGTGTGGTCTTTTTATATCAAAACAGTATCCAATGATAGCAGGTTCGCCGGATGGTATTTGTAGTGAGTCGGTAATTGAGTGTCCCCTTAGCTTGAAAAGTTATCACAATTACATAAGAGAAGGAGGAATTGACAAAAAGTTTTGTGCTGAAATACAACTTCAGATGGATTTAACAAAGTTAAAGACGGGTATTTTTTGTGTAGCTGATCCTGATTTTACAAATAATCAAAAAGTTGATATAATTAGTGTAAATTTTGACAGAGTATGTAGATAACCTGTTGGATATTTTATCAACATTTTGGAAGGACAATATTTATCCACTTCCGTATAATTTATAAAATATACATTTTAGCATGCTTAATCTCTTTTATTATTCCTTTTATTTTTTATACTTACTTAAATGGTTTTATTTTTTTAAAGGCAACTATTCAGACTGTGTGTACTAGAAGTTGCAAGGCTCAAGTACACGGGGCGAGTTTACAAGATAACAAGCCGGCTTGTAAAAAGCCGGCGAGTGGTTAGTAGTCGAGTACACACAAAATTTCCCACTTGCTCAATAGCCAACTAGCTGGCGTGTGGAAAACACGTGTTGTAGTCTGCTGTTAGGTTAGGTTATTGTAAAAATTTGCTAAACTATTGGTGGTTTCCCTATAGTATCCTACTTAAATCCTGTTGTGAAAATGAAGTGGAACTCGAGTAATATTTCATTGTTTTTACAAGTGTACCAACAATTTCTTACATTGTGGAACGTTAAAGAGAAAGACTACAGCAAAAAAACGTTGAGGGACGCGAGTTTTAAACGACTTATGTCTGAGCTGAAAGAAAATCAGTTGCTATGCGAAATGGATGCGAAGCTGCCTAAGTCTAAAATCAAGCCCATTAAGGATGTCTATAGAACGGAATTACAAAAAATTGAAAAAAGCAAAAAGAGTGGCTGTGGAATGGATAAAGCTTATGTACCAAAGTTAGCCTGGTTTAAGGATGCTACGTATTTGAGTGAGGTTGTGACAACAAGAAGCAGTACATCAAATTTGGTAAGTAAATTTAAAGAATTGTGAATTTAATACATCACAGATGCATATTATGTTTTTAAAACATTGTTTATGCCTTTGTAAGTCCAAGTTTCTCCCATTGCCACTGTACTATCTCTAAATACTGCACTGTCACTTGCTCGGCCATTTCCTCCTACATCAATATAAGTGAAGCAATAATCTGCATCAACCATGGCAAATAGTATGATACTGTAGGTTTTCTTGTAATTGTAGTATAATGTACTTGAACAGGGAACGTGTTTATCATCAATAGCTCCACAGCGTCTAGGGAAATTCCAGCGCTGGAGGAATAACTTTTCAACTTATTTCCAATCTTCAACAGTTTTTGATACCTGAATGGAAAATATTGTTTTTAAGTACTTATTATGTGTTAATGAATAAAACATAAAATATACATTATTATTAATTTTTGTTCTTTTTTCAGGACCTAAACCAAAGTCAAAATTCAGAACAAGATGAAGGGGAGGCGACACCATTGACCCTGCTATGCCTGGCATCGTGAACAACTCCACCGTTTAACTTTAAACAAACAAGGCCCACTCATCTGGATTTATTAAGCCACCTGAGCCATCATAAAAAAGGTTTAGAAAAAATGTACAAACTAGTAAATCCGACAATAGAGAGATATCCCAAGCAATCAAGATATTAGACGACATTGTAAACAATGCTGCTGTGGATAAGCCATATGATCTGTTTGGCAAGTATGTAGCAAGCTACCTAAGCGAGCAGCCACCTTGATGTAGCAGGATATTCAAAATTGTATAACTCGTGCTAAGTTGGACATAATGGACAATACATCAGACCAACAAGAATTCCACAACTTTCCTCTACTCGCGTCTCCTCAATTAATGGGTGCATTCATGCGAGACACCGCTCCTTGACAATGAAAGCGGTTAGCGTTGCCATACGGCAACGGCCATTATCTTGTAAGCGGTAACCGAACGAACATTTTCTGTTGACTTTTTTGTTAAAAACATCATTTAGGCTAACACTATCGTAATATAAACTTAATTCAAAAAAAAAATTAATTGGGGCGCTAATGGGTAAAATAGAGATTAGTATTACTGTTAACTTAATTTATTGAATTAATTTACAATAATATTTTTGTAGGTGATAATTTTACATGGAATAGAGCTACTACATGGCTGCTGATAAGACAATTCCATAAACATAAAGATGAATACCGAAACCCCAAAAGGAAAAAAGGACATTTGGCAACAGATTAAGGGTGTATTCGACGAGCTGGGTTATAATGTATCCATTGATACCTTGGATCGATAATTTAGAAATATTGGAAAAAACATATAAACTGCAAAGGAGCAAATAAAAATCGGGAAGAGGTCCAATCAACTGCGAGTATTTTGCGAATTGGATCAAATATTTTCTGACGATTTAACTGTCAACTTTCCGGAAACTCTACCTTCCATTCCTTCGACATCTGCGCCACCAGCTACATCATCAGTACTACCTGCTGTGTCACCTGAACTACCTCCAAGTTCTGCGGTAGCTTCAACACATACATGTACAACATCTAACATAAGTGTACAGGAACATGTACCAGCAGAGCCAGATGGAGATTCGGAAGCTACACCCAGCAGGAGAAAAACTTCAAAAATCACAGATTTGTACAACTTAAGGAGAAAGCAATTCGATATTGTAAAAGCGAGGGTAAAAGAGATGAAAAAACTTCGACTGGCCATCGAAGAAAACAATATTATCCAAAGGGATAGAAATGAGATCCTCAGGCAGATTGCCGGAAACAACAGCGGCTAAAATAGTTTTTTGTACATAATAATTTTTATTCATATTATTATTAGTTTTAGTGTCTTAAAATATTTTTTTTGTGTAACCTGTTATTAGTTTAGTAATGTAAATTCGTTTTTTAGTATATTGTATTATTAGTTCGGTAACGGTAGAATATAATGAAATTATGTTAGGTACTTGTGTTAATGGTATTAAAGTTGTATAGATAAAACAATTTACAATAATGCAGCAATATTGTTTCATTTAACATAAGCTGAATTTTCTGCTTCATGTTGTCCATTGTCTACTTCTTCATTTTCTTCAAGCACACATTCCTGATAATTAATTTCTTCTCTATCTATAAGAAAATTATAGACAACGCATTATGCAACTATTATATTGTTAGCAAGTTGCATATCTGATATGTCTAAATATTTTAAACGTCGAAATTTGCCTTTCAATATACCAAATGCACGTTCTATTACTGATCTAATTGAACTTAATTTGGTATTATATCTTTTTTGATTATCATTCAAGTGATGGTTATCTCTATAAGGACACATCAAATTTGTCATCAAGGGATACGCAGAATCCCCAATTCAATGTAACTGGTCACTTAAAAGGGGATTATGAGGATCCGTAAGCTTTTCATATATTTTGAGAAACACGTGCATCATGCATTTTACCTAGTAGCCCAATAAAACAGTCTAAAATTTCCCCTTATGATCATAAGTACCCAAAACATATGTACAGATAAATAAGTTGGTGATAATATGATATAGATGTGAAAAGAATTTTATTTTTCAAATGCAGTCGAACATAATTTAGAACATGACTCCAAAAATGTATTGTTAAATATAAATAATTGGTTTTACAAACCTTGAAGAATAATAGAATGGAATCTCTTTCTATTGTAACATTCATGGACATTTCCATCAGGTTGTTTTATTGGGATATGGCATCCATATATCGCACCAACTACTCCAACAAAAAACAATGTGAACGTTAGCGAAAATTCTGAAAAATATTTAAAAATAATCTAAGTACTATCATATATAATAAACACTCCTACGTATTTTTAGGTGTAGTATACAAATCAGGCCTTCAATACTTTGTACAATAATTTTCATTTTTATGTTAGACAAATTCAATGTAGTGTTTTTAAATGAAACTCAAGGTCTCTAGTTAATTCCACAATATAATACAAGTTATTGAAAATTCTAAAAAATTGACAATTGTTTCATTTAAAAACACTAATATGAGCATATTCCACGATGTAAGGGTCGAGACAGTCAAATTCAATGTAATTTGTAAGCTCAATATTTTTAATTATTACCATTTAAAACTACCTACCTATAAGTATACATATCTATTTCAGTGAATAACACTTCCTATATTATTCAAAGACAAATAATCTTGTACTTACCATTTCAGAGATATTGTACTGGGCTTCATTTGGAAGTATTACATATTGTGGCAGAAAGTTTGCTATTGCGTTGACTATTTCTTTGAATATGCTATGTCCCGTACTTTTTGCAATACCAAATATATCACCCACACCCAAAAAACTTTCCGGTTTTGTAAAGGTTTATATAGTGAACAGCATTTTTTTATTAAAGTCAATGTGGTCTCTGTTGTGTTCAATATTATTTCCTAATATGATACTAAGTTCCTAGAAATGAATAGCTTGAATTATAGTATTCTATTGTTATCATGAGAAACTATCAAGTTTGGGAATTAAGATTCAAAACGTCAAGAACTTTCACAATTTATTATTGCATTTCAAGGATCTCGAACAGTATTAATACTTTTGAAATAGCTTACTTCAAATGTCTGTCTCGTCAGTCTAAAATGCTCTCTGAATGAAACATCTTCAAATCTGTGAACTGTTTCCTCCACAAAATTAGCATTTCTTGGTATTCTCTCAATCGACCCTCTAACATATTTCCTGGAACAGGATTCCGAAGATTTTCCATTATTGCATTTACTGCATTTAAGTTAAAATTTTCATCTGCCAACAAATTCGCGTCCATAATTTTTTAATCACACAACTCGAGATCGATACTTAATATAAATAAAGGAATAGATTTACATAAACACTGTTCTAAACTTCTAAAATATCAATCAGGTAACACAAAAAACAACAACAAGATAAAAATAACAATAACTATTGGTTAGGTTAGGCTTCTGTTTCCAGCAAATAATATGCGCACGCAAGAGGTGATCACTGATCACAAAATCTGAAAAAAATTGACGTTCATCAGAATAAGAGAGAGATTAAGGAGAATAAGTGAAGGGGTTGGTAGCGCTACCTTCAGATGAACGCCGCCAAAGGCTTCCGCAAATAGTTCCTCAAACGACGAAGAGGACATCTTACAAACAGCGACGATTCATACATCTTCACGTATTATGTAAAAAGATTCCATGAAATAAATTACAATAAATTATTTACACTTACCTCAAGGAATGGTTGAAGAACACAACAAATCGCCGTAAGTACATAGGGTAGGAACCTCCATATTGTTGTTTCTGGAACTCGAAACAGGTACTTCAGAGACTTGAACGAATCACCAGTCGCTAAAAAGCGTAATGTTATTTCTAATTTTGTAGTTACTGGGATTACCATCTCATTGTCGTGTCCTGTTTTGACAACATTTCGTCTACCACTCCCAATAGTTCATCAAACTTTTTACCTGCAATTCTCAAAATATTTCAGTAAGCCGCAGCATCTTCGTTTTTCAGCTCTTTTAGTAAAGTATTTGATGCACCATAATCAGTACGTCTTCCTATTCACGGTATAACCCACACGTTTCTCTTATGCATTTTCCGTTTTGCGTTTTGTCGTCTAATTAATTCCTTCTAATCACTTTAGCTACAACTGCTACTCCCGCTAGAACCAGCTCCTCAGACATCTTCAAGACCAATGCTACTAGCCACTTATGCACAAGCTACTGTGAATACAAGTTGCTAGTTTACAAGTTAGCACGCTCACAAGCCGGCGAGTGGTGTGTAAAGGCGTCGGCAGTTATGCATGGTCCTAAATCTAAGATGCAGCTATCAAAAGACAAATTGGGTGGTATTAATAAAAATCAGTAGATACTTAAAATTTACGGTTTCATAAGTTAATACTGAAAAGCATATTATTAAAGTTCAAGTACAAACTGATACTTAAAGTATGTACTGAGAGAGTATAAGTTTGTACTTATGCTGACTAGTTATTACTTAGATCTATATTAATAAACGATAGGTTATACTTGTTAAGTATGTTCTTATAAATTTTTAAGTGTGCTTCTTAGTATACTGATAGGTCTTGCTGAAAGTATATACCTATTTGTTTAAAAAATGTTTGCGGCGCAACGAGCTCCAAAAGTTTATAAAATCAGACGAGAAGATCGAGATTATGTGAAATCGTATCGTTTTCACCCCGAAAGTGTGGCATGGTTAACAACAAATTTTTTTGACATTGATACCGGGGAAACCAGAGGAGGGGCCATAGACAATATTACCAAAATGAGAACCTTTTTGCGATATATTGCTGATCCAGGTAGGTCTTCTACTTTCCTTAGTACACTGGCAAATATCAATATATTATGTTATTATTTAACTTTTTGTTATATTTGGCTTTAGGCTTCCAGATTGGTGTAGCTGAAGATATTGGTGTAAGTCAACCAACGGTATCAAATGTGTTACATCTTGTGAGCCAAAAAATTATTGAAAAATCTCATATTTGGATAGTTTCCTCATGTATGGTTGTACTTTTTTTGTTATCCATGTAATTAATTACCTTTGAAACCGTAGGACTATGAAGCGATACGACAGGAAAAACAAAAATGGCAAGCAAAATTTCGCTTTCCAGCTGCTATAGGTGCAATTGATTGTACGTTGATAGGAATTAAAAAAGTTGGGGAAAATCATCATGGTAATGAATACGGTTTAGTATTTTGTTCTACGGGAGTCCGTAGTATTGGAGATATTCGTGGATTTTGAAAACCGTTTCCACAAACCTTATGGGATATTTTGCACTCAATAAATCGTAAGTATTCTCTGCTTTCTGATTTCGCATCACTGTGTATGAATTACTATTTAAAGGTAATTGCCATTCAAGTTTTGGTACTAGATGTATGCCACGTGTTAATTTAGAGGTTAAACAAGGCTTATCATCTCTCGATTGCTATATAGGAAGAAGGAAGTCTTAAGTGTTGGACCCTTTTTAAAAAGGTATGTCTCATAGTTTTGTAGTATTTTGTAGGTAGAACAGTTAGGGCCAAAACACTACCTGTTGGTTGCAACTATTAGATTCAGAAGAGTGTTACAGTCTATTCTGTTACCTTGTGTATATATTGTTTTTCTTTGCCCACTTGAATATAACGAATATTATAATTCATGGGTGGTTCTTCAAACATACTCGGGTTTGTCCTAAAACAAATTATCTTAGTTTCCCATAATACTTTTAATATCTGATTTAAATTCAGTGTCGTATACTGTTGCTGACACTGTTGATTGTAAGTAGGCTTTATAATTAGTTTGGGGGTAGGATTCAATGAATTTGGGTTGATTTTGATCTGTACATTTACTTGTTTATCTTATGAATTAGTTTTGGACATAGGCCGAAACAAGCTTAACTTGTTGAGGCATTGATTCTGTATAGTATGACAAGTAGGATTTGTTGCTGTATAAGCTCAGTTTTTAGATGATACCTGTTTATAATTTTTAAGGGTTTACCCGTGGGACCAGGGAATACGATCCACACTCCCGGATACCCATTTCACCTGTGGGCAGAATTCACACCGTGAAGAAGAGGCACGGAGGGTAACCCGGTATCGGGGTTATCTTATTTTATTGTTCTTTTTCCCTAACCACGGAATGGTTTTGGGTTGAATAGGCTTTATGCCGTTTTCATATGTACAGTAGATAGATAATTGATCCTTACTAATTCAACTACTCATGTCATTGTAATAGTAGAAATTAATATTTGACAAATTATCAGTCCCATTTTAACCCACTTGCGCATGCGTCTTTGCCTTGGTACCAACGCCTTGACTTCGGTGTCGCCTTATATGGGATTTTATATAAATTTTACTTCATTTTATAGATTAATTTTTTTGAACGTATAGTGCATACGTTCGTCTTTTACTGGTACTGGTTCACTTGAACAACCATATTAATTTCATACTACTTAGGTCGATTACTTTTGTATAGAAGTTTTGTGATTTAATGGTTGGCTAATTAACGTTTGATGTGTAACAGATGTTAACATCATTTATTTAAATAGGGGGGAAATTTACCAGGATTTTAATAGAAGCGGGACTATCCCGAAGGATTTTCAGACATTGTCGATTGTATAACACCCCTTCAGGGTATTAACTACTTGGTGAAATTATAAGAAACATAAGTGGAGGTTTGCCTTTTATTTTCATCCCTTATTTTATTGGGTTATTGGGGGAAAATTAAGTGTGCTAGGCCATAGTTGAAAACTCAGTTGGCGCCCTTACAGTTGTCTACTTTTTTTTGACCGGAAGATCAGAAAGAGGGAACCACCACTATCTCCGCTCTGAGCGACGTCGAAGGCCCAAGGTTGTCACCGGAGCAACCGAAACTTGTGTAAGCGAGTAGACAAGGTAACTTAATACTTGATTTTTTTTATTGTGTTATTAAAATTTTAATATATATTAATGATTGGCTTAAGCTCTACGGTTAAGGTTACACTTTATCGTTCATATAGTATAATACAGAATGATTCTAAATACCACGTTATTAAAGTAATACTTTCCTTCACTTGTATTTCTGTATTACATTTTAGAAATCCTGAATTTTACTAATTTATAATTTATTCAGTTTCTCACACAATTGTAATTTTTAGCATTTTGGGAATGGGCAAAATTGTCCAATTTTATATGAAGTGATATAGTAGATGACTTGAATTTAACCACCAGACGAGCTATACTGGTTGACTTCCCAAGCAGCAGGGAACATCATAAAACTCAAGGGAAGTAAAGTTATCAACTATAAATTGCTTTTCCTGTTTTCTCTTCATCTTATCGCCGTTGAAATTTCATATTGATAGTTTCAAAATATATATTATTCATTTCAACTACCATTAATTTTTTGCACACTTCAACTTTAACTTTTTGTATTTCTTCATCAACTTGGATAATTTTTGTAAGATCTATCTCAATATTGTAAATCTTTTATTTCCACTTTGATTTCATTTATATAAATTCATTTTTATTAATTGAAACTTGTCGTTTCTTAACGTATAATTTTTTCACAATTATTAAATCACATTTGTAAATTTTATAACTTGGTTCATATTTATATACCTTCTCTCTTCTCAAGGTTTATTGATATGGATGTGTACCAACTACAAAGCTGATAATGTTCTAGGTGGCGCCCGATTATCGTATCTTAATTTAACTTGATTTACCTTATTTCTTTTTATCTACAAATATCTTATTTCTTATCGTATCTTAATTTAACTTATTTTTTTTTCTACAAATTATTTCATTTCTTTATAAATAAATGTTCGCGCCACCCTCTTATTTTCGACAAAATTCGGCGCGCCGCTCATGGATTATTTTCATTACATTTCAGTACAGATTTTTGTACATTTTGAAAGAGGACTAGTTTTTAATTCTGGTCATTAACGCTTTCGTTGAGGAACAGTTCGTTTCAAATAACTCTCATTGTTAAACCGCTGAAAATCAGTTAAAACCGCGACTTCTGTCAAGTTATTTAATTCGTGTTATTATTTATTCGCAAATATAGACATTGTATTGAACTTTATTTAGTGTCATAAAGGCCAGGACTTTCCACTATAAGTTAAACGATCGATTGTGGAAACTCATAGTGAACTGCAGACACCGGCATCTTTGGTAGGTACATTTAAATTAGAGTTTATTGTATATGTATGTATGTTTATTCTTAATCAAAAAATTTACAATAAAAAAAATACAGGTTATAAAGAGACAAAAAGAACGAATGATAAGAATAGTATACTCGATAAGTGAGTGAACACTTGTTTCGAGTGGAAATATTAGAATATTAAAATTTATATTATAAAAATGAAATACATAGCACATTAGCAAACAAAAAAGAAAAAATAACTAATATCTAACATCTTACATGTAACCTCTAACTTTTGACATTTTACAATATATATTTACGAGAGAAAAGAATTTGGGTTTATTTGTTGAGTTTGTCTATACTACATTCATATTTCTATACAATTATGTACCTCATGTCTGGATCTCTCCAAAATATACAAGTTTAATTTTTTTTTTGAATGAATGTTCGCAATACTTTTAATGATTCCGGTAACGTGTTGTATAATTTTGGAGCCAGGTAAGTATAAGATTGTTGGGTGATTGTTTTTGTCATATGGGGTACAGGTTGGTGTGTTTTCTGGCGGGTATCATAGGAATGTATAGTTGTTGGGAATGAATCCTTTGTCTTGTGAAATTTAGTAACTGTACACAATTGCCTTATATCCATCACTTTTGCGTCTATATATAGCTGATCAGATGAATATTGGTATGGTTTATTCAGAATCACCTTTAAAAAACGTTTCTGTGTTATCCCCAATAAGTGTATGTGGGTTTTTGATGCAGCTCCCCATCCCACTATTCCGAAGCGAAGATGACTTGGACGAGAGCATAGCATTTAAGGGTTAAGCACGTACAGCGTGTCCACAGATGGGGTATCCTATAGGTGAAAATCAGTTTTAGTGGAAAATGTCATTCTTGATCAAAAGTTTTGCTTGTTCTGAAGCCCCATAATATGAAATTAAATTTCAATTTGCAAAAGTTCACGAAAATATCCAGATGTACCCATTACGCGGTGTAGATTAAAAAAATTAATAAAGAAGTTTGATGAGACAGGATCTGTGCAAGGCAAAAAAAATGAAAAAGGCGTACGTTGAGGAGGATGATGCAGCTAGTACACTAGCTATGCATTCGTTAACCCTTTGATGGGCACTGGGAAGAAGAATTCCCACATTCAGTAGGTAATGGGAATAATATTTACCACTTTCTAGTGTGCTGCCATCTATCAAGGAATAGCGTACTCTTTAGATACGGCGGTTGGACTGTACAATCTGAGTTGTAGCTCGCTGTAAAAATTATTTTTGCTACCAATGTGCTTGACAAGTACTCTAAATACAGTGGAATACCAGTTTTCTTGAAAATAATTAGCATTACAAACGTAAAAGGTAAGTACTAAGAGTCTTACCGCATGTAATTAGTGTAATACCATTTACTAAGTGTACACATACTATCAATCTAATTTTTTATTGTAAAATGTGTTACTAAATTGTTTTTGAAGGTGTGGGAACTATGCTTCCCGCTGCCCAAATTGAAACTTTAAATTTCGATTTTATGCTTCAAGTTTTTGATGATTTTATTTTATTTTACAGTTTCAAATATGAATAAATGGAATCTGGATGATCCTAGGCAAGCAGAAGAGGCCTTACATTACTTTTTTAGCCTACCGGACAACGAAATACATTTTGACGAGGAAGGAGACAAAGGCGCAGAAAATGAGTTTCAGGAGCTAGAAAATACAGAAATTTTAAATACAAAAAGTTTGTCAACACGTTCTTGTTGACCGTCTCACAATCTTCTTGATAGTACCATCGCCATTCAAACATCCACACAACAAAGTTGTGACGTCGAAGAGGAATTCCACACCGACGTTCCTGAGATACAAGAAGATCTTGAAGTGCCTGATGAAGACGATAACAGCTCCTGTGATACTGATAGTGAGGAAGACTGGAACGACAATACTGAATATTTCGATTTATTGGAAACAGACTTCGATCAGTATAACCCATCTTCAACTCATAATTTTTGTATCAAAAACAAGGAAATTGATTATTTTTCAAAAAAATTTACGCCAGAAATGATACAGGCTATCGTAGATCAGACTATTCTCTACGCCTCGCAAAACCTTCAGAGAAGATCTAACAAAAAAGATGGTCCTGGTCCTTCAAAATTTTGGACTGAAACAACTGCAGAAGAAATCAAAGCTCTGTTTGGTGTCATGATTATAATGGGATTTCATAAACTACCTCGAATGGCTAATTATTGGTCAAGTGATCCTTATTTGAATGTTCCAAGTATAACGCAAGTAATGAACTCTAAACTGTTCAAAAAACTTGTAGAAAATTTACACATAAATCACAACTCAACGGCTGTACCTAAGGGTGAAATAGGCTATGATAAATTGGACAAACTAAGACCACTAATCGATGGTTTACAACACACTATTAGTGCATCCTATGTACCTTCATCGTATTTAGCAGTTGATGAGTCAATGATACCTTTCAAATGTCGATCAGGGATCAAGCAATATATGCCCAAAATACCAATAAAATGGGGATAAAAAGTTTGGTGCCTTGCGGACTCTAAAACTGGGTACATTTATAATTTTGATATATATATATATATATATATATATATATATATATATATATATATATATATATATATATATAGTTAAACTTGATCTTTGCCGAATAATTAATACTAAACATAGGTTTATTGGGGAAGCGGCAAATTAAAACGAGTACCCTTTATACTTTTTATGTCCAAGCTTTCAGAATTTATTTATTCCATTATCAAGGATAAAGTATATGAGAATGTATATTATAATAGATGTAAATGGTAAATTGTATACAGAATCAAAAGAAATTTTTTAATTTTTTTTTTTTTTTTTTTTTTTTTTTTTTTTCCAGTATAAGATCACATAGAGTGGGCTCTGGGAAACCCTGTTCCCAGGATAAAAAATCCTAGTTTTTATCCTTTTCAAAAAACCAAAAAATATGTATGCAAAAAAAAAAAAAAATCAAATATTTCTTTTGATGCTGTATACAATTTACCATTTACATCTATTATAATATACATTCTCATATACTTTATCCTTGATAATGGAATAAATAAATTCTGAAAGCTTGGACATAAAAAGTATAAAGGGTAGAGTAAATTGGGGTAATATGGCAACATAAAATTCAAATGCCCACATTCTAAGAACCAACGCGCCTAGCTGAAACACGATGGCTGCACGTTAGAGCTTACACAATATATGTATGTGTTCAGAGTCGCTCGATGCCATATTCACACACAGCGAAAGATTAGAAGTAAAAATGCATAGTGATACTCTATTGCCATTTTACCCCATACCATGGGTAATATGGCATCATACGATGAGTAATATGGCAACATGCTATTCTCGTAAGAAATAAAATATTTCATGAAACTGAAAAAAAAACTTTATTTTTACAACATTACATATTATATATTACTGAATCTTATGTCTAATCTTATGTCTGATCTGGAACACAATCTGCACAATATATGTTTGATGGAGTACATATCTCGTGAACCCAATGATTACATTGCACACATTGCAACCAATCACATTTTGGTCCTTTTTTATCAAAATAGTATCCACGGCATTGTGCACAATATTCTGATTCATCGTATTCCAATTCTGATTCACCGCTCTCCATTGTAGGCACTTCTAATTCGCTTTCTGATGAACTAGTATCAGGATTAGCATCACGATTTTGAGTGAATGTCTTCTTTTTTCCTTTGTTCTCTTTATCGGCCTCATCTTTTTCCATCTTATTTTTTTTACGTTTTAGCTTTGCTGCTTCCTTTTTGTCTTTAATTTCTCTTTTCTTTCGTTTCTCTGCAATTGTTTCTGGGCATGTAAGTAACTGAGCATGCTGCTTTCTCTTCTGACACCCACTTGGACCAGGTATAGCTGGAATAGGTACGATCGCTTCAAATGATACTTCGTTGTTATGAATATTATTGACCTCATCATTAGGATTATCTTCAACATTGTTGTCGGCATCATCAGGAATAACACCATCAGCATTTTGTTCTAAATTATTGTTCCTAGGAATTGTCGCGGGAGTATGCTGGATGAAAGCATGATCGGGAATTATGGTTGCATTAAATGGATGGATTCCGCAGGTTCTGAAACCCGAAACCCCGTTTTGAACCGTAGCTGCTTTACACCATGCATTGTTTAAGAGTGCTGGAAACTGTAGCCTATTCAATTTCCGACCAGGATGATTATGTATCCAGTTATTACAGGCTTGTGACCAATAGGTTTTTAAAGGTTTGAAAAACGATCTGTCTAGTGGCTGAAGCCAGTGTGTCGTATGGCTTGGTAGACACAACATGATGACATCGTTGCTTGCGGCTAAATCTAATAATTCTACATCCGAACAGTGCGACGAATGGCCATCTAAAATGAGCAATACTTTACCTGGCTCTTTTCTGGCAATAAAGTGCTCTCGAAGCCATATTTTAAAAATATCTGTTGTTACATATGCCGATTTTTCATTCATTATAACTTTACCCCCAGGAGGCAAACCATCTTCGAACTCTTGTTTTTTCTTCTTGCCTTTAAAGATACAAACGGGAGGAAGAAAATGACCTTCTGCATTAACACAGGCTATAACTGACACCGTCTCACCTTTCTCACCACTTGTAACGCAGTTTACGGTTTTGGTGCCTTTAGTGGCAATAACTTTTCCTGGGTTATTGTTAAGTTGTAGCCCTGATTCATCGATATTAAATATTTTTCTCGGGGTGTTCATTAAGTCATTATCTGTTAATGTTTTCTGCAACAGATCAAAATATCGTTCGCATTCATTCTTAGACATGCCTTGCGCTCGCGCTATAGACATTCCTTGAGCTTGGCGAATTGACAATTCAGGATGTCTTTTCATAAACGATACAAACCAGTCATACCCAGCTTGCTTTTTCTCGACATTAAAGGTATTTGAAATATTATTTTGAACCGCAAAAGAAAATGCAATCTTTTTCACATCAACTGATGTAAGTGCAAATCCATGCTTTTCCATAGTTTGGATGTATTTTACCAAACTTGCTTCATGATCTGAAGTTAGACAACTTTTGCGGCCCAATTTTTCTTTGCGGAGGTTTCCAGACCGCATTCTTCTCATCAAAGTACGGGCAGGAACGTTATAAGTACAGCTAATTTGGCGAACAGATCCTCTACCATGTCTAAGATCTTCAATGGCATTGCCAAGATCTTCTTCTGACCATAAAGCTCTAACGTTTTTCCGAACAAAAGTACGAGGCATCTGAAACCAAAAAAAAGCAGGTAAGGGTAAGAGTAATACGCTCGGGGTAATACGCCGCAGTTGAAAAAATGTGACGCATAATACCCCATATTGCATCTTATGACAAATAAAATCAAAACACATATTTATCATACGTTTAACAGAGTGTTCCGCCAAAAAAGAGTAAGGTTATGAATCATTCTTTGACACACTTCTATTAAAATTGACGAAATCTGCTTAAGACTTCCTTCACCACTGTATATAACTTAACATTAGAAACTATTTTACACGGTGCTTACCTTTATATCGACGTCACTCACTAAAAAACTAATGGTTTCGATTTGCGAATGATTCACGCTTGTTTTCTGTCTGACACAAATATGGATGAACGACCATTGTTGCCAAATGTTGACTTGGAACGGAAATATCAAACTGCGGCGTATTACCCAGCGCGGCATATTCCCCCAATTTACTCTACTCGTTTTAATTTGCCGCTTCCCCAATAAACCTATGTTTAGTGTATATATATATATATATATATATATATATATATATATATATATATATATATATATATGTAGAGAAATCTGAGCACAACCTTGGAGCGATTCCTCTTGGAGAACGTGTGGTTCTTCAACTTACCTCTAATCTAAAAAGGAGACATAGTCTTGTTGTCTTTGATAATATTTCTACAATTTATTCTTTGATGACAAAATAATATTTTCGCTATTGGTACCGTACGAACTAACAGAAAAGGGTTACCAGAAATGATGAAAACTAAGACAAAATTATCCAGAGGCGAGTTTATGTTCAAAACTAACAATAAAACATCTGCAGTAACCTGGATGGATAATAATCCCGTAAACTTTTTATCGACATGTTTTTCTCCAAAGGACACAACATATGTTCTTAGGAAAAATAAATTAGGAGAAAAAATCAATGTTTCGTGTCCTCGGGTGGTAGCTGAATATAACTATGGGAGGGGTTGACAGATATGACCAGCTTAGAGAAAATTATGAAATTGGTCGAAAAAGTACTAAGTGGTGGTTTCGAATATTTTATTATTTGTTAGATATGGCAGTTATAAATGCTTTTATTCTGAGAAAATTAACAATACAAAAAATGATCAACTAAAATTTAGAATAAACCTAGCGAGACAACTAATAGGGGGATATTCATCGAGAAAGCGAAAATACAAACCTACTCCTTTTCTTAGCAATAAACGTCTAGTACCAGATGAAGTAAGGCTAAACGGCGTTGGAACACATTTTCCACCAAAAAGTAACACATACAGAAGATGCAGGCTTTGTAGCACTGTGGCCAAAGAAAAAAGAACAAAAGTGTTATGCTCTGGATGTAAAGTGCCTCTGTGTTTAGACATTTGTTTCAACAAATTTCACGGAAAATAAAAAATGTTTAAAAAATATGTAACAAAATGTTTAGTAACTATTTTTGTAAATTTTTATCAGTATTATGACACTTAAAAAACATAATAAAGTTGTATATTAATGAAGCGGTATGAACTCTGGGAAGATGTTTTCCCAGTATAAGAACACATAGAGTGGGCTCTGGGAAACCCTGTTCCCAGGATAAAAAAATCCTAGTTTTTATCATTTTCAAAAAACCAAAAAATATGTATGCAAAAAAATACAGTTTCAAGTTTATTGCGTCTTAAAACAAATCTCTACAGCAACTGGTTACCTCGCGCCCATCAAAGGGTTAAGGTAAATCCCAAGTTGAGTCTACGAAAAAAGGCCTGGACACACCTGTCATACAGCCTTCCGATCCGACTACGGTCATACAGCGGGACGACTGTATGATATGGGAATAAACAATGGTTTGGAATGCAGTAGGTCTCACCTGTCCGACACGCGACCCGTCCTACTCCCACCCGTCTCCGATTCCGGTATCCCGTCATGCTCCGACATTGCAGACCATTCGTTTACTTGATGCGGGAAGGTTGTCGGTGGCAGTTTTTGTGTTAAATTCAGTGAAATGGCGGGTATAAAAGCGGAGGAGCTTATTGAAACTGTCCGAATGTTTCCTGCTCTCTACTCGTATGATCAGGCACAAGAGCAATATAGAAACTCGGAGTACAAGGACATTATGTGGAAAAAAGTTGCGAAGAAACTAAATGTAGAAGGTAAAAACATTTGTATATTTATTGTTAAGTTGTTGTGTTTTAAACTAAGCTATTAAAATCTTGTCATAATAACAATATTTAAATCCACTTCCACTTCTAGGGAAGGGGTTTCCTGTTGGAATTGTGAATTAAAATAAATAAATTAATTAATTCCGAAAATATTCAAGGGATTTATTCGTTAGGAATATACCGGGTGTTTCAAAAGTCAGTTTACCGAGTTAAAACATAAAAATGTTAACAATGACCTTCACAGTTGATTTTATCATTGCTCAAAAACAGGTTGTGCAACATTAGTTACGAAAGCATTGTGTTTAATAAATCAGTTTACCTCAATTAGTTTGGTAAACTGACCTTTGAAACACCCGGTATTTATTCTTATCTATAGTAATTGACGAACGTAAGTGAGTCTATGATTAGAGAGTAGACTCGATCTGCATTTGGATTTTCTGTCTGTCTGTCACGCGATACCGGCCGCAATTTTGAAGATATCGGCTTGAAATTTGGCAAATTTTTGCTATCTTTTGTACTTGTATTATTTCAATTTGTTTTGCTATTTTGCATTATAATTAATTCAACACATTGATTTTGTGCAAGTAAGTTTCAAACATATTCTTTATTGTACACAGGTTCTCACAAATTTTCAAATTTTTTAAAATATAAAACCATAATGTTTAGTTGTAAGTAACACAAGAAGAGCTATAAAATACTCATAGTTTCGAACAGTTCCAAGGAAGAACAACTAACTTATTAACCTATGAAAGCCCGGCGTTCTTGCCACTCCACACTACCCTCTTCAGAGTTGAAGAATTGCTTAAACTGCTCTCTTACATTGAATGCTTCACGATTTTCCCCTCCTCGGCGACGAGGAAAATCCTGAAGACGAGATTTCTCCACTGGAGTTGTGCCAGTATTGTCACTTACTTCTGGCACTTTGTAGTCTTCGTTAATTCTAATAAAGTTATGTATGATACATGCTGCAAGAACTACCCTTGTTATGTTGTCAGGATTTCCTTGGAGAGGCCTCATGAACATTCGAAATTTTTGCACCATAATGCCAAAGACATTTTCTGACATTCTTCGAGCTCTGCTCAATCTGTAGTTGAAAATTCTTTGCTCGTTAGACAAGTTCTTTCCAGGAAATGGCCTCATGATATTTTTTGTGAGGGGGAAAGCTTCATCGGCAACTATAACCAAGGGAAATTCCATGTTTGTTCCTGGGAGGCCTTTTTTGTCTGGGATGTTAAGTTGGTTTCGAGATAGTTTTCTACCTAAATTGGAATTCGCCAAAACACCACCATCAGAGTTTCTTCCGTAGCTTCCCACGTCTACAAAAATAAAATTGTAACGAGCATCAACTAGCGCTAAAAGAACAATGGAGTATGTTTTCTTGTAGTTCCAATAGAGGCTTCCTGATGCTTTTGGAGCTTGTATTGTCACATGTTTTCCATCCAAAGCACCAATGCAATTGTGAAACTGCCACCTTTCCCAAAATTCGATTGCTATTTCATTCCACCTGTCCTCTGTCGGAGCTGGCATTACTTCGTTTAAAAGTACTTCAATTACAACTCTGCTTGTACGATGAACAATGGAACCAACTGTACTTCTTCCCATTCTGTAAGTGAATGAGATGGTCTTGAAAGAATCTCCAGTAGCAAGAAACCTGTAACAAACAACTTATACTAATACACATACAAACTATATTTAATCAATAATTATTAATAATTTAATAAGGTTTTTTATTTTCCTGCTATGATGCTATCTAATTATAATAGTTTTAATTATACATTTTTGATTCTTTAGGTCAAGAGGAGGAATGTAAAAAGAAGTGGAACGGAATTCGTGACAGTCTGCGAAGAGCGAGACAAAAACGGAAAACCAAATCTGGACAGGCGGCTATATCTTCAAATAAATACAAATTTGAGACCATTCTTGAATTTCTGATTCCTCACCTCGCCGAGCGGAAAGGTATAGGTAACGTTCCTGATGAAGCGGAAGAAAATAATGAAACCCAACCCACTGATGACCCCCAAATGCAGAACCTAAACAATGATATAAATGCAGATATAAATGAGTATGTCTCTGATGGGACTGCAGAATCCGAGTCGTTGCTACCACCTAGAACTCCATCAGCTAGTCGAGTTTCTATCGACAACAGGACTCCATCTGCAAAACGCAAAAGAAAGCTCCCACATACCGAAATGAAACCTGGAGAATCTGCATCATCTCAGCTAATGGCATATTTATTGGCTGAGAAAGAAGCTGAGAAGAAAAAAAAACCTAGTGACAATGACGAACAGCATCCCGTTGATGTATTTTTGTCTGGAATTGCTGCATCTCTGAAATCACTGGATCCGCTGCGCTTACATTCTGCCAAAGGGAAGATCTTTAATATTGTTCAAGAGTATGAACTAGAGCAGCTTCGTGAAAATAACAACCGACAAACTGCTATGGTTGTTACAAGGAATGTGTCCTCTGACACAACATCTTTCACACTGTCAGAAGAAGAAGGATCGTGTTTAGATGGACATCTTTCGAGTGGTGTACCACAAACATCATCATCTCCTGCTGTCAATGCTGACACGTACACCAACGTAACATTTTTTCAACTTTAATAAATCTATGTTTTGATGTAACTATGTAATTACATATTAATAAATTCTCTTTTGAAAAATTCCTTGTGTCTACTATGCTCTAATTCCAGTAAAAAGCAGTAATGTATTGTCCCTGTACCAATGATTCTTGCTTTGCCGCAATATAGTTCTTTGTTGATTTAAAGGAAAAAGCCCTTTCAAAAAAGTAAAATACACTTAGGTGTGAAGGGGATTAGCAAGCATTTTACATCCTTATAGTTTATAGTTTGTTACGGCTGAACCATTTTTTATGAAGATTTACTCACACACTATGATTGTAATTAATTTTATTTTATGACAATATCTTGATGTAAAATGGCCACTATCTTAAAAAGGCTTGAATAATTTTAATAACAATTTATTATAACTACGTTTAATATTTTACCTAATTTTTAAGTGTCATGTCAATATCTTAAACAGAGTCAGAGATAGGCTTGTTAACAGATTTTAAGTGACCGGCAATTATAAACGGATGATTCGACAACTATGTAAATTACAAAGTATCTTACCTTAAAAATGTAGCCAAACGGTGTCTAGGAGTGATAGTTTTTCTAAAATACGTGTCTTGCATGGCTAATCTTTCTTGGAGTTTAAGTTCCAACCGATTGAATGTATCCATCGGCATTCTAAAATAATGATAAAATTTTGTTTCGTCGTCCAACAGGTGAGGTAAAAGTGTGGCAAACTCTCCTTCTTTGTCTCGTGTTTTCCACGCATCATGAACCCAATATTTACGTTTTCCACTACTCTTCATCGAAGACTTCGCATTAAGTCGATCTTCTTCATCTAAACAGATAGCCACAATAGCTAAATCACGATTGCTAAAATGTTTCAACATTCGCGCAATATATTCGCAACCGTTTCAACTGGCGATTTCGAGTAGACTGAGTGTCAAATCTGAAGTGGGCATGACATGTGTGCTCACCCCTTTCCGATCCCGCACCGATCAGATTCTTTAAGCAATATCGGACCGGAGTCGGATC
Organism: Galeruca laticollis; assembly: GCA_963921935.1. Taxonomy (NCBI): domain Eukaryota; kingdom Metazoa; phylum Arthropoda; class Insecta; order Coleoptera; family Chrysomelidae; genus Galeruca; species Galeruca laticollis. Next base: position 143,662,566 of record OY998181.1, read on the forward strand.
GGAAGGCTGCATGACAGGTGTGTCCAGGCCTAAAGAGCAGTGGAAGTTTTTGCAAGTCACTTACAGAAAATATTTAAGTAAAACAAAGCGATGATTGGTGAAAAACTTATGCATGACCGATTCTTTCACAATAATATTTTGTTTTCTGATGAAGCAACATTTACAACAAAGGAAGTCGTTTCTACCCAAAATTGTCGATATTGGGCTAGTGAAAACCCGACTTACATGACTAACTGTAATAGTCAATTTGATAAATAAGTTAATGTTTGGTGTGCGGCTTTACCGGATCGAATAATCGGACCTTATTTTCTGGAAGATACATTAAATGAGGTATATTTGTATATGGAACACTTAAAAAATGTTGAAAAATCCCCTAATTTGAAAAAAGAAAAAATCATTATGGAAGCTAATTTGTGAAGAGATGACAAAACAGGGGTACAATATCTCCCTAAGGCAGTATGAAAACCGCTAGACATTGGATAATAGAGGGTACAACGATAAAACGGTGAATAATAAAAAGACGGGGCGAGCTATGAATTTCAAAGGTAACTACAAAAATCTGCTTATAATAATCATAAACGTAAATGCATGTTATTTTCAGGGAGTTGGATGAAATATATGCAGATAACAGAGCAGTTTATCCGGAGTACATTTTGTGGCAAGTGGTTGAGGACAAACATGTGAGGAACATTAAAAAGAATCTAGGATATCAACAGAGATAATTTCAGAGAATATAGAAACAAGTTCTTCCATGAGCATATTCCAATATCAAATGAGTCTCATGATGGAGGGACAAACAAAAGAAAACATAAATCAAGAACAATTTCAGAATAAATCAAATTGCGCCTGATTTGAGAGCATGAATTAGAATTTAAAAAACATATAGAACCAACGAAAAAAAATTAGAAGAGAACTTTTGCAAGTCGAGAGGGAGAAATTGGCAGCATATACGGAAAGGAATAATTTTTTCAAGAATCAGTTTCGATATTGATTAGAAAAACTATGTTATATTAAAGTATTTTGTTTATTTAGGTATATAATGTATTTGAGTTCTTTATTGAAGAATAGAAAACTATTCTAGTTTCATTGTTATTCAGTCCTTATTTATATAAATTGATATTTATTTATTTTTTCTCTGGCATTTATTTGTTAACGTGATATGTTTCAAAGGATAGTTCGAAAATATGTTGCAGTGTTTGAATGCCAAACAAAACCAAAGAAAAGAATTAACTATTTTTGTTTCTTAATAGTTTAACACCTAAAAAAATTACACAATCTTAGAAGCAACTCAGAACAAATTTTGTTTCTTATAGCTCTACCTAATTCACTATCTTGTATAAGAGATATTTGATTGTTATGAACAGAATTATTATGAAAATGAAAAAATTTAAATTATTTCAGATATTTCACAACTAGTGAAAACGTCAAAACATCCATAAGTCTTTCAAGAATACCACAATAACGAGTGGGATATGCTTTACTTATGTAAAAAATATAAACATGAGCCAGGATGGGGTAAAAAGCCCGACCTGTCGAAGAACGTACCACATACCTTGCATTCTCAAAATCTAAAAAGACACGATAACTTCAAATGATTATTGTGTTTTGCCTGTTCAAAGCTAAAATAGACTTTAGCTAACACTTGGATATCTAGATACTTTATTGTGAAAAAATAGATAAATTAGTTAATATTTTGTGCTACTCAGAATAAGTAGGTAACAACCAGGCTTACACAAGTATAAATTATCTACTCACATACTAAGTACGTAAAAGTAGTAAAAAACTTCAAAAAACAGATTAAATATTGAAGGGCCAATCACTGTACAAGACGTATGCCAATAACTGTCTCCTGCCGGCCAATAACTATCACATTGTGCAATTTTGAATAAATGTGTTGGAATTGTTATGAAAACGTTTTTCTTGAGTAAATGCAGTAGCACCTCAGTTTGGTTATGCAGATACAAGTGATCCAATTTTTTTAATGGGATTTGAGCAAAAGGTTCCACCGGGGTACCACGTGTTATCCGTTGATCAGACTATATTCCCTGGCAAATGACCTATCACACGACCTCTATTCTCATTTAAAAAATCTTCGATTACGTCATCACGCCCAGATGGATAAAGATGGACACTAAAGTATGATATATATGTCAAAAAAATTATAATTTCAAAATAAAGATCGACCGGTTTCAGGATTTATCTCTAAAGTCGCGTATTCTCGAAAAAAATGTAGTTGAAAATTGAATTGAATAATTTTAGTTTAAATTTAACCCTTTCAGACCTGGCGTCCATTACAATGGACATAAAATTAGACAAGCAATAATTTTACACTGTTGTATTTTGTATTGCCTACATCTCAATTACTGTCATCTAACACATCTATAGACGCGATTATTCAGTTTGAAACTGACAGTAGTCCGTGTTGGTCAGTGATAAAGCAATAATTGTGTGAGAAAGCATGGCGGCATCTACTAGAAGGAAAACACGTAAGTAAATATTACCATTTTTCGTCGTTTTTCAAATTTAGCCAATAAAAAAATTATTTTAGTAATATTTTATTATCTGACAATCCATATTCAAACATGTCATAGTAATTCTACTGTAGTTTTGAAAGTTGTATGCAAAAAACTATCTGTCCATTGTAGTGGACTTTCGGACTAACTTACTGTTTGTAGGTTTCAATGTGAATGATCCAATGGATCAACAAATATTATTAGAAATGCTTGATGATGAAGAACTTGAAAAGGAATATGATGATATTCTAAAAACAATTGAAAATGATTCAGATGTGGAAATGGAAAGTGATCATGAAGGTGATGATACAGAATTCATAACAAATTTTGATATGGAAAGAGAAGGGGGAGACAGAGAAGCAATTTTACGTGAATTACAAAATGTAATATACCTATTCTGATTGCATAAATAATAAACTAAATAAATTTTTTTGATTTAAGGACCAAATTGAGGAACAGAATAGCACCAAGAAGAAGAACAAACAAGGTAAATCGAAAGTAACATGGAAAAAACGGAACTTTGTATCAAGGAACACAAGAAATACAAGAAAGTATCAACACTAGTCATGAAGATGTTAGCGTACCTATTGATTATTTTTTAAAATATTTTCCAAGAGATTTTTTTCAAGAAATGGTAGAAAAAACAAACATATATGCCTTACAAAACAACAATAATTTTAAACCTACAAATTTAGCAGAAATTACAAGTTTTATTGGTTTGCATATCATGATGGGCTGTCTCGGCCTTCCTAGAATTAAGATGTACTGGAATAGGGCTCTAAACATACACATTTTTCCAAATACTATGAGTAGAGACAGGTTTTTTGAATTACGAAAAAACTTACACTCTGTGAATAATTTGGAAAGACCTGCAGATTCAACCGATAAATTGTACAAAGTAAGACCTTTCTTCGACTCTCTTAGAAGAAGATGTCTAGAACTGAAAAGAGAGAAATGTTTAAGTGTGGACGAACAAATAGTACCATTTACCGGAAGACTAGACATCAAACAATATATTAAAAATAAGCCTTATCCTTGGGGGATTAAATTTTTTCTTTTGTGTGGTGCTAGTGGTATAGCCTATGATTTTATAATATACCAAGGCTCTACAACTGAAATACCAAAAGATATGTTAGCAAAATTTGGCTTAGGTGCTTCAGTTGTATTATACTTAAGCAAATATGTTTCAGAAGGTTCTTATCTTTACTTTGATAATTACTTTTCCACTTACGCTCTATTCGAAGAGCTGAAAATAAAATATGTTAATGCAGCTGGAACTGTGAGAATCGACAGATTTCACAAACCCCCTTTCACCCCTGATAAGGATTTTCGCAAAAAACCTAGAGGGTTTAGTGAAGAAGTTGTTAATGACGAAGGAACAGTGGTATTGTGTAAGTGGCAGGATAATAAAACGGTTTTCATTGGATCCAATTTTATGGTGAAAGGAAAGGAAGATGAGGTACAGCGATGGGACAAGAAAAACAAAACATTTGTGAAAATAAATAGACCCGAAGTTATAAAAATTTATAACAAGGGTATGGGAGGAGTCGATAAACTAAATCAATTATTATCGTATCACAGAATTTTTATTAAATCTAAAAAATGGACGCTACGGATGATATTCCATGCATTTGATTTTGCATGTATAAATAGCTGGTTCGAATATACAAGCAATTGTAGACAATTAGGAACCCCCAAGAAAAACATTCTAGACCTTTTGCATTTTAAACTTAGGATTGCTGAGGCTCTTATTTTCATGGGTAAGCCAGTAAATGGGACTGGTCGTCCCAGGAGTGGATCTTCCTCACCACGATTCGTAGTCACTAAGAGAAAAATTAAGGAACCAAGACCTCTGAGAGAAGTTCAAACTGATAATTATGGGCATTTTCCGGAATACGATGAGAAAAAAGAAGCAACGAGGTGTAAGAAACCTAACTGTAAGGGTAAAACTCACGTATTATGCGAAAAGTGTAATGTTCACTTGTGCCTAGTAAAAGGAAGAAATTGTTTCAAAACGTTCCACTCTAACTGATATGTTGTAAACTAATATTTTGATTTGCTTTATATTTTGAAATAAACGGCTTTTGTAACGAATACGTATTATCATTTAGTCCGGTTGTCCATTGTAATGGACATACCATCAAAATCTAAAACAGGTTACTTTTTTTAATAAAAACCTGTTTACTGTCTTGAGAACATGCTTTTGAGTCTTCTTACACTTGAAAATAATTTTTTTGTCAACAACGAAAAATTCGGGTCTGAAAGGGTTAAGTAATTTTTAATCAACCATATATGTTATGTAGGAATTTGGATTTTACGGTTACCTACTGATGACATTCTAAATTCAAATAGCAATAAAGTTAAGTGGAACAAAGGTATGGTTATAAAAGTAAAGTACTTTCATAAGCTTTTTTACTTATTTTCTGTTTAATAAATTTAAATTTAGACATAATGGTGGTATTTGGATTTGTAGCCAATAATAAAAATTACATTTATTATTGAAGTATGTATTTCCGTTTGTATAAAACAGTGTCAATCTAATATTGATTTTCACTTTATATTTAACATGGCCAAGCTTAATTAGTAAAGGACTTAAGTATTTTTATATGGACTAACCTAATCGACCAACAGATGCTAATGGTTCTTGTTCTGCCCTCCACCCTCCATTTCGCGCACCATCTGTATCCACATAACTTGGTGGACAATATATGTTTGTGCCTTCAGACTCTGAAAGTTCAGTTTGGCAGTAATTATGCAGAACAACAACTGCCTTAACAATATTGTCAATATTTTTAAGTTTGGCATTGATTGTAGTTTTTAAAATCCTCCATCGAGCCACTAGTATACCAAAAGAATTTTCAATGACTTGCCTGGCCCTGGAAAGTCTATAATTGAAAATACTTTGCCTATCTGTTAAATTTTTCCCAGGATACGGTCTCATTATTAATTTTTTTAATGGGAATGTTTCATCTGCAACAAAACAGAAAGGTGTGACGATGTTTGTTCCTGGTAACTGTTTTTCTGCAGGTATGTTTAAATTTGAAGATTCCATTCTCTGCCCAAACACACTATTTCTGAAAATGCCACCATCACTCTGCGAACCATACGCACCAATGTCAACAAAGGAAAATTTATATTTATAATCACATGATGCTAATAAAACAATACTAATTTTTTTTATAATTGTAAAATAAAGAGCCACTTTTAGCCGGAGCTTGAATATTTATGTTTTCCGTCAATACTTCCTAAACAATGAGGACCATTCCATCTTTCATAGAAGCCTTTGGAAATGTCCAACCAATCTTCTTCAGACTCTGGAGTTTTCAAGTATTCAGGACTAAGAATATTCCACAGAGACTGGCAAGTCTCGTGTATGATTTTATGCACAGTGGTGTGTCCTATATGATAAGTCCAAGCTAGGACCTGCATACTAGTACCTTGTGACAAATATCTGGAATAAAATAATATTAAATCTCAAAATTGTTCTATAATTTAAAATGTAACCTACTGTAAAGTAAGAACAAGTCTTTCTTCAGGTGTAATACCATCGGATCTATACTGTTTTCCGATTTTTGTCTTCACTTTGTTCAGCAGTTTTTCGAAGACTGGAACTGTCATTCTAATATATTTAAAAAATTGTTCTGGGTCCCACGATTTCATCTTTCTATAATAATTCAAATTTCCAAAGGTTCTTCGTGCCCTATTGATGGGTCTCACTTTAAACAGTCTTTGCCTCCGACGACTTGTTACAAGATATGCTGCATATGAGCACAAAATAACTCCAAACGCAGCAAGTGCATAATCGGCTTCAAAATTCAAATCCATTTTATTCAAGATATAACGCTTTTAGGATTATAGACCACCCTGACAGAAATAAGAAATCAAGAAAAACAAAACGTAAACTAAAAACATCTTCTCACCTCATACGCTTTGGATGCAGTTATTCTTCCTTACCTCGATTCATACCATAGAGATATTAGACTGGTTTCTGGTCTCACTTTCAATTTTTTTTCAAATGTTGTCTGAAAATGTATGTGCAACCTTCTGAAGAGATACGTCAGTACATTTTTCAGGGTATTTAAAAGAAAGTTTGTGCAATCAAAGCATTTCTACATCCCTTATCTCTGCATTTTCTTAATACTTCATTAACTGACATGTATCAAGCTTAAGCTTCCGTTTCATACCCTCTTCTAGTAACTTAAAGAGCACTCGACTGTCTGACAATGATGAAATTTTGGGTCTTCCTCTGAAAAGCTCTGTGGTACTTTTAATGTAGTTCCTACCTTCGCCAATTGTAATTTTTTCCAATAACATTCTACGGATGTACATGGGGGTTCCTCTCTCCTACGGTGTACCCACATAAGGAATGCCACTGCATGCTTGCAACCATCTTGAGATGCAGCACAATCATGACATTCTACATTCTATTATTTTGCCTCCTTCTTCATTAATGATCATGATGACTGATTAAGTTTTACCATGAACTTTATGTTCAGGGCAGATCCTGCATTTACCTATGCATATATTTCCCTCTCGCTTTAACTGCACATAACCTATGACATCATCGCCATATGATTGTCTTGAAGACTACAAGTAAAAAGATGAACCAAGTACCTACAAGCAAGTAAACCAATAAATTTAATTAGGCAATCCAACGCATTGTCAAATAAATTCAATATGGCGCCTGGTTGGCAAACAATTGAGTAATACGTTTGTTTACTTGTTCAATTTTGTTAATTGTAGAAGCTTTTTTGAAGTATTTGGGTATAATTACCTCTAGGTTTTATCAGATTTATAGAAAATAGTGGGTCAGTTTTGAAAAAAAATTATGCCAGTAACGTGTATTGTGGTTGGTTTTGCAAGCCGTGCAGATCGGGATCATTTGCTTAGTTTTTTTCGCATTCCCACATTGAAAAACTCTGTGCATTGCCCACATATAAACGATTTATCAAGGAAAAGGAGGGATATGTGGTTGGCAGTCATCAAGAGGAAAGATCTAACTGAATCATTTATAACAAACCAAAGGATATGTAGCAGACATTTCATAACAGGTAGGTACCAAGTGAAGTTTATATACCATTTCTAATAAGTATATAACTTTTACAGGGAAAAGTCTATACCTAGTGATGTATGAAGTAGCGAATGTAATAATGATTTTTGGGAGTAGGCGTATACATTAGCTTTGAATTAAAGCAATTGTCCAAACATTTATTTGATTGACTACATACTCCGTCAATCCCTGAGTAAAAGAATATAAGAAATATATACATATGTAATATGTATGTAGTACATTATTTTAGTTCAAGAGTTTAATAATCACTCCAGTAATTTTTCGATTTTGATGAAAAAACAAATTGCGACATTATTCGAAAACATCCTATATTTGAAACAAACATTATACTTTATTTAAGTTCTAACTTGTAGGAAACCCTAGTGACTTGAGTGACGAAAATCATCCAGATTGGGTTCCATCCCAGATTATGGGTCATCAATCTCAAGCCCATTCAAAACCCAATTCTGATGTAGATCGAAAATTGAGAGCAGATAAAAGGGCTAAATTAAATAATGAAGCATTGGTACTAAGAAAATTGGTAAGTTTATAAGAAATTTAAACTACTTTGACTTTATGTACGTAGTCGGATAACAGCAAAAACAAGATAACTCCCCACCTTTTGGCATTTTTGAGTCAAGTATACTTTCGGCTCCAGCACATTTGTTGGTTTGTGAAGACTACTTTGTTTCTAGTGCATTTTCCTGATGGGATTATTGTGTGATAAATATTTGTTATAAGTTATATTTATGGGCCCCGTCTCCACCCTTCCTCTCTATTAATATCTGTTGTATTTTCTCCACCAGACTATATGCTTGGAGGTTGCTGAAGCCTCCCTCCACCCTACCCACATAGTGGTGCTACTCCTTCTGTACCTTGGAAGTTCTTATAGAATTTATAATGTAATCCACCTCTCCCTCTGCAAGCGTTTCGGCTACCCCAATTATTTCTCCGCTCTTTTCGCGAAGCCCCGCCACTAGTGATGATGGAACCCGCTCTGGGTCCAAAATCACCACACAATCTGTCCTGTCCAGTGCAACATCGTAGTTAATTGAAACAACCTTGGTGCACTTGTAGACATTTTCCTCCCAATCTTCTGTAACGATTTTTTCTAAATCTGTGTAGCTTCCCCCCTTCTCTACCTGCTTACCAATCGCTTCCATCCTCTCCCTCCTTTTCAGTCTTTCCCACTTTTCCTTACAAGTAGGCCGACTGCAGGCGTCCCCCCCCGCTCGCTACTTTCTTTGTGAGCGATCTCATTTCTTCGATCACCCTTTTTACCTCCCCATCTTCCATGTACTCCGTCAGTTCCGTAAGTTTTGCCAGTTTTCTTAGTAGAGTTTCTGCAATGCTTTTCCCCTTGGATTCTTCACTTTCATTTTGCCTCTCTCCTCCTTTCACCCTTCTTGCATTCTTGTATTTCCTTCCCGCTATCCTCCACCTTCTTCCTTTTGTTTGTCCACTTTCCATCGTCATCTACTAGCTTTGACACAAAGGAGGTGATTCCTGAGCTGTCTTCCTTCTCTTCTCCTTTTTCCTCTATTTGAGTGGATTGCAGGCTGTCCCCTAACCTCGTAAGGGTTTCTACAGTGTCCTCCTCATATATATATATATATATATATATATATATATATATATATATATATATATATATATATATATATATATATATATATATATATATATATATTAAACTTATCGTCATAAATTTTAAACAGAATAACTCCCAAAAATATATGAAATTGTAACATTGTCAAAGGACGAATAGAGGTTATCTTCTCAAAAATATATATAATTATCATTTTTACGTATGAACCGATATAATGAAATATATCTCATATCCAATTGAACGTCTATGATATCAATTATCTTTTATAATTATAAATACACTAGTATTATTAGAAATCAGTACCTGAATTTTTCATATTGTAAACATCGTGAGTCATCAAAGCAAATTTCATTCCTTGATACACTATAAATTCATAATTTATTCACAGCACAGAGGATGACATGTATATTTCACCTAGAATATTAAAAGAATCTGAAATAAAATAAAATTATTATTGGGTAATAATAAACAGAAAATTTTGATACGAATATACAAACGAATTATTCACAGTTGTCGAAAGTCGACTATTGAAATGTCAATTCAAAGCGGATGAAAAATATCATAGAAGATTCATAGCAGAATAGTCAACCATAGACATATTTCGAAGTCTGAAGTATTGATTTTTTTTAAAGCTGTTTATATAAAAAAGGTTATTGTACTGAATAATAGGATGAGTTTATATAAGATAATGGTCTAGTAAAATAACAGAAAGGGTTTGAAAAATATTATAAAGGATTATAACGAATTATTGATTGTAGATTTATTGATATGTTCATTTAAAGTGGGAGAGATGTTATTAGTGTATTAAATTATAAGACATAGTTTGGAACTATTTAAGAGGTAGAAAAGTATAATGAATTATTTTAAAACTTTCACAAATAATTAGGAACAATAATAATGAGGGAAAGAAAAGATAAATTTAATATAAAACATCTAATAAACAAGGTTGTAATATCTAGCAACTTGGTAGTGTTTTGTTTGAAATAACAAGGCTAGCAACCGGGAGTTGTTGATTGAAAAAAAGAAGGAAGGTATCTGGGGTGATCCGAAGCGGATGAACATGTAAGAGAATTTTTTCTTAAAATTTTATTGAAATTATGCAAAAATCATGTAAATTTGAAATAAAAACATAATACAAAAGATAAAGTAGAATACGAGAAACGTTTAGACCAGAAATTAACTGTAAAACATAATTATTTGTGGAAATATATATAGAATTTAAAATTTGATTGGGGACGCTATGCAAGAATTTTGATTATATTATCACATTAAAGCTATAATTGATAGTGAAGAACATTCAGAAGCATCTTTAAACTGTATAAGGCGAATATAGCTAACAATTTAATAAATTTATTGACTTACCTGTATTCGAAAATATCGAGTTGGTGTCCACGATTCCAGAAGAGAGTCCAGCCTGATACCAGAGGAAGAATCGGGAACAGAGTGCACTTACTAAACTTTTAAGTGATACACAGGTCAGTGTTTTTTAATAATTTACATGGTATACCATAATAAAAAAGTCAGACTTATAATTTATTTGGCCAAATTTCACTATGAACAATTTTTAGCAATTTAAGAATATCCATTTCATGTAATTTAGTAGTAATAGTAAGGGTTTTCACAAATTTTTCATTATAATCATAATGTTTTTCAATTTTATCACGATTCACCATTATATAAACTAAATTTTGTTGACTTGTCTGTATTTCATTTCTACCATCCACAGAACATAAAATGAGTGATATCATAGAGGTTAAATAGGTATGTTCCGCGCTCAGATTCAAAGCACATGTTGAGTAAATTATGGTAAGACAATATTGAAACTATACAATTTCATATATTTTCATATCATCCGGGACCCAACGAGAGTAAAGTGTTCTCATGCTCACCATTCATATAAATACATATAACAATTTAAAATATTAACAATATAAAGATCACTGAGCTAGCCATACATACATATATATATATGTATAAAATTTAAAAATCATAGATAAATAAATTTCGTTCTCATTAATAAAAAAAAAAGAAAAATTAATAAAATTATATAATAAACTATAATAAACGTATAAAAAAAATAACAACAAATTGGCACCCAAAAACGTGGGGCGATTTAGAAATAATTGGTAGGATTTAGTGAGGAGTATAAATAAAACATATACAAGTAATATTAAATAAAATTAGTAACGATATTATAAATAAATACCATGGACAGGAAGATGACACTGAGAGACGGAAAACAAGTAGGAGGAGAAAGTGGAACTGAGCAAGAAAGAGATTACCAAGTATTCCATTTAGAACAGGGACAACAATCTGGAGGGAATGTACCAGAGGAAGACTCGACAGGAGATGAGGAAGTAGAAGAACAGGAAGATAGAAGAAGGGAATCGCAAGGAAGAACAGTTACCAATGATCAATTTATGCAATTTTTGATTACAATGAAGGACGAATTGAGGGGAGATATGAATAAAATAAAAAAAAAATTAAGTGGAGATATCAACATCATAAGTGGAAATATGAATAACATGGAGGAGAAGATAAATGGAAACATAGATACAATGAGAGGAGATATCAACATGATAAATGGGAATATGAACAGAATAGAAGGTACTTTGAATAAAAAAATGGACCAGATGAGTGGAAACATAGACAAATTGGAAAAAAAAATTGAAGATGTGAAATCTGAAAGTATTAAAGAAATCCAGAAAATCAGGGAAGAAAACGAAGAATTTCAAAGAAGAATGGATAAGGTGCAACAAAATATTGAGGAGCAAAATAAAAATTTAAGAACGGAGATTCAAGACAATGGAATAAAAATCCGGGAAGAGATAGAAAAACATGTTAATGGAGAAATTCAAGAATGGGGTAGAGGTTTGGAAGAAAATTTATTAGGAACTATTGTACTAGAAGTTAATAAACAAAATGAAAATATAATCAGAGAAGTAGAACATATAAAAGTACAAAGACAAATAAATGAAGAAATAATACAGAAGGTAGATGAAAAAGTTAAGGATTCAAATGTTAGGCTGAATGAACAAACAGGAACAAATGAAAAAAGGTCCGAAGTCATGGGTAGATCATTTAATAAGGAATTAGAAGAGATGGATAGGAAACTACAAGAAACGGTAGAAGAAATAGAGGATACTGTCAGAAGAAATGGAGGAGGAGTTATATACAATGGGAATATGGATTTAGGGGTTAAATTTGACGGAAATATTAATCTAATACACCCAAAAGTATTTATTAAAATTGTAAAAATTAAATTGAGGGGAATAAGGGATTTGATGGAAAAAAAAATAGCGATAAGAGGGATGTTATCAGGCCATGCATTACTCTGGTTCTGCAATAAAGAGGAACAAATAAATAATATGGAGGAATTTGAAAACCAATTTTTAAATTATTTTTGGGGGGAATTACAACAAGCAAATTTCCGGGAAAAATTATATTTTGGCAAATTTGATTATAATAAAGGGAAAAATTTAAATTCATATGCAATGCAATTATATAATATGGCACAGTATTTAGAACCGGTAATGAAAGAAGAGGAATTGGTTTTATACGTAGGTAGACACTTTAATGCAGAGGTATCGGAGACTATTGCACTCCACAACATTAAAACCATGGATAATTTGTCATGCTACCTACAGAGAGTGGAGAGAAGTATTTTAAATGCAAATGGGATAAATAGGTATCAGAATAGAAATGAAGACATAAGAAATGATAGGACAAGAGAGAATGGAAACGGATTTTTCAGAAGAGAGAATTATAATAGAAATGAAAATAGGAATAATGGATATAGGAATTTTGAGAATAGAAGAAATCCAGAAAATGGAGACAGATATCATAGAGATGGAGACAGAAATCATGGAAATGGAGATAGAAATAATGGTGGTAGGCAATATGAAAATAGAGGAAATCAAGCGAACTTCGACAGAAGAAATTATGATGGAAATAGGAACGGAAATTGGCGACAGACTAGAGGGGAAGGAAGAAACAATTACAATGATAGAAGAAATTATAATCAAAGGAACCCAGAAAGAAACTATGAAGAAGAAAACCATAGAGAGGAAGATAGACGACAAGTAAATCACATCATACAAGAGCAAGAAGGATCAAACAATGATCCAAATCAAGAGCAAAATTTGCAAAGAAATTTTGCATAAATCGTCCTTGCGTTCGTAATATTATCTATTCTTCTCATTATCAACACCCAAGAGAATTTATAGATGAAAGTTCACACTGTAATGAAAATATAACATTAATATTTATAGAAGGGTATTTATTAGATGTAAAATGCAAAATTTTATTAGATACAGGATCTGAAGTTTCAATTATAAATCATAATATGATAGAAAATATAAAACAAGATGATATTACGGTGATTAATACTAACAAGATATCATTAGTAGGGGCGAATGATAAAAAACTTTATGAAACAAATCAAACAATTATAATTAATTTAAAAATCGATGCAAATATTATTCCAGTACAACTATTAATCGTTAGAAATTTAAAATATGATATAATATTAGGTAATGATGAATTAAATAGACATAGGATAATTATAGATTATAATCAGGGATGCATTAGATATCAAAATTCAAATATAAATTTTATGAAACAATATACAAACAATGATATACACAATCCTGATATTAAGGAAATAAATCAAATTGGGGAAGAAATAAAAGTTTCAGGAGAATTATGTCACAGGGAATATCAAGATAGGGTATATGAGCTTCTACAACATCATAAGCGACTATTTAATGAGGAAGTTCGTGTAGCATCCAGATATGTACATAAATTGGAAGTAACAGCAGAGATAAAGAATTTCAAAATTAAAACATATCCAATACCATACAGGCTGAAGACGGAAGTATATGAAGAAATCACAAAGATGTTGAATGATGGAATTATCGAAAGATCAAATTCTCAATACATCAGTGCCATCACATGTGTTAAGAAGAAAACAGGAGAAATTAGGTTATGTTTAGATGCTAGAAATATTAACAGTTATACAAAGAAACAATATGAAAGTCCATTAAACATAGATTGTATTTTTGGTAGAATTACAAAAGCTAATATTTTCTCAAAACTAGATCTTAAACACAGCTTCTGGTTAATTCCTTTAGATCCAAAAAGTAGGCCGTATACAGCATTTATGGTGGATGGAATTGTGTATCAATTTTGTGTAGTACCATTCGGGTTACAAAGTTCTTGTGCTGCACTGGTACGAACTCTACATACTATCTTGAACCAATATGAAGACTTCACGTTGCATTATATCGATGACATCCTTATATTTTCTGAAACAGAAGAAAAACATCAGGAACATTTAAAAATCATACTTAAAGAATTGGAAGAAGCAGGATTGAAATTGAATTTGGATAAATGCCAATTTTATAAAAAGGAGGTAGAATATCTGGGATATATTGTAAGTGATACAGGAGTAACGATGAATCCAGAAAGAGTTAAAGCGATACTGGAATATCAAACACCTAAGAATCTAAAAAATTTGAGGGGATTCCTTGGGATTCTAAATTATTTCAAGCGACTAATTCCAGACTTAAGTAGAAGAGAGATTCCTCTAATTGAACTATTAAAGAAGGACATAAAATGGAAATGGGATGAAAGACGGGACAAAGCTTTCCAGGAACTAAAAGAAATATTTTTGAAGAAACTCAAAGTTTATCACCCACAATATGATAAACCTTTCATTTTGAAAACAGATGCATCTATGGAAAGATTAGCAGGAGTTTTGATACAAATCCAAGATGAAGAGGAGGTTCCCATAAGTTTCATATCCAGGGTAACAAAAGCAGCGGAGAGAAAATATTCCATAACTGAGTTGGAAATGGCTAGTGTGGTGTTTTGTATAAGTAAGCTAAGATTTTTCTTACTAGGAGCGAAATTTACACTAGAAACAGACCATATGGCACTAACATCGATGTTAAAAAACAGATATGCTAATAATCGGATACATAGATGGATTCTACTCCTACAAGAATATGAGTTTGATATAAAATATGTACCTGGAAAATTAAATATTGTAGCGGACGCATTAAGTAGAGTAAACGATAATGGAAACGAGCCAAGGAAATATCAAATAGGAGTAAATACATTACACCAAACTGAAGGGATATTTACTCTAGCCAGAGTAAAAGATAATTTTTGTATGGAGCAATAAGGTTAACTTTGATATTTGAGGGTTTTTTATGTGAAAGGAACGGTAAATGAATATTTGCGTAACTAAGGAAATATTGAAGAGATAAGAAGAAATGTATTTCGTTTATAATATATACGAAATGCGTAAATTTTGGTATACGGGGTGAAGATGAAAGTAATGATTTCAGAAAGAATTTGAGTGTGAATTCAAATTCGTACAGTATTCATACTGGAAACTGATAATTTAGCTTACCATTTGAAGTGTCAATTATAGAGATTCCATTATTTTGTTGACCTTCTTGTCTATTTTGTACTATGTTATGGGAAGGTTCTTGACAAGTATTTATTTCTCGATTTTGTATTGAGTACAGCTGCTGAAATTTAATAACAAATGCAATATAAATAGTATAAACATATTAAATGCCAAAGAAAATTAATTCAATGGCAATGCTCTAAACTGTTTGTTATTATTTCACACACAATAAGAAATTATTGAAACCAAACATGTAAAATTTCTTCACTTACCACACAAGTCGCTATTCTTGTTCTCAAGGATTCGATTGAGCCCTTCCTTCCCTTATGAATGACTGGGAGTGTCATCTTGATCCCTTGAAGTTTCAGTGATTAGAGCCCTCCTTTGTAGTGGCCCTCTAGAAGGCAGTTCTTCATTTCATCTTCAGCTAGCTTTATTTTTTTGAAGCCTTAGTAAAGTCATCTGAAGCAAAATAAACATTTATTTTATATAATGGATCATTTGAAAAGAGAAGATTCAATAAATACCTAAAATAATCAGGTTGTAGATCATGTCCCACTTAAAAGTGACACCTTCTTTATTCTCTTAATTCACAACATTTTGTCATTGAAAAATTTTTATTGAAATTTTTTTATGAAATTTTCAATTCTGAACTCATTTTCATTCTGTATCAACTAAATAAAGACATTTCCAAAAAAAAATGGTATCAGTCATGATGGACATATATTTTTCAAACTATCCTTTATTTTGTTGATACAGAGAGAAAATTAGCTCAGATTTGGAAAATTCAAAAAAAATTATCGTAGAATGACAAGAACATGAAAAGAAAAATAATATCAATTTTGGAAAAATTATTCTTCACTTCAATAAATCAGTTTCACCTGCTTCGAAAAATGTCCTAGCTACACTATATATATCTTCAAATAGCCAGCAGAATTCACCTTATGTGCTCTTGAAAAAAATGGTCTTGCTGCTTAACAGGTGGCCACCAAACTACTTTTTTCCGGGGGTTAGCCACTTTTCATGGATTAAAACTACTCCACCACCATCTGCTTAAAAAACTCTATTACCACAAAAACCATTTTTCTAAATAGCCGAAATAATAACAACTTGTACATGTAAAATAAATACTTATATGGTATATGGTCAGACAACATGTGAAGATGTTGTATAAAGTATATTCTCACCAACACCAGCTACAAGACATGTGCGTTATAAGGCTTTCATCAAAATATATATGTATCTATGGAATCGGCCATCATACCGAGCAAAAACTTTTGAATTTTCGGTGCATTTTCGATACAAACGAATTCATAACAATATTGTTTTGAAACATAGTTAATATCAATTTAGGTAGGTATTTTTTTTGTACTCAATCAATAATGATATAAATACGTACGGAGTTCGGTCTCCGCTGGATTTGGTTGCGCCGTAGGTCGGCTAAGAGTAAAATTTGAGGTGGGACGTCTACACTTTGGGATTGGCCCAAGCCATCCTACGGGAAGTTTGAACATAAACATATTTTACAATACGATGCAATCATGCACAGGAGAATATCCTGATTCGTGGGTATGTGTATTATTTTGTGAAGTGAGTCCGATATCAATGTCCTGTTAAGGTATTTTGATTTCCATCTAAATTTAACTAATGGTTGAAATATCTACGAGTTCTCCCTTTCATATAGCGACTATTCTATTGATTCTAACCCTGAGTTGAATGTATCTGGAAGTCATTTTAAAAGAATATTGATAAACTGGACGTTGGTGTTCAAACGAAATGTTGAAATAAACTCTGGAAAATCTGATTGAACTCTCGAGTGATTGATAAGATGAGATTAAAAAGGTCTTTATTCAGTTTTCGATTTCCAATTAACAAAGGATTAAAAAATGAAATATACATATATATATGTTATATACGAAAAAACGCTTATGTTTAAGTAATATTACGCAATGTCAAACATCAGATTACGATTTCCGTATTTTCATGAGAACGATGCTACGTTGCGTTTTTATAAAATAAACACATTAAGTAACACAAATATTATGTTACAGAAAAATAATGATTTCTGCACTTTTCATGGGAGCGACGCTACATCGAATTCTCCATGAAAATAAACGCTGACGTTGATTTCACCAATTCTATAAATTCTTTGACTTTATGTAAAATAGTTAGTTACAATTATAATTTCAACCTATTACTTCTTTTTATATAACATAAAACTGTGTAACTCAATAAAAATTGTTTTTAAAAAGTTTAACGTGAATTTGTGAATATAACAGTGGCGCAGTCAGTAGGATTCCTAAACACATTTAGAACAAGGATTGCCTAACTAAGTGTGGTGGTTCCTAAACCTTTAAGGAATTTTCAAGTACCAGCTCCAGATCTTCAAGAAGCAGACGGTCTCTCCGGCACCAGGAACACGCAAACTGCTAACCAGGTGTAGCAAAGCTCACGGATAAGGATTTCAGCTGCCAAGGAAGGAATGAAAATATTTACGTAAGAATCATCTCGTTTTATTTTTATTTAATATTTTGCAATTTATTTTTTATTTTTACCAAGTTCTATTGTCATAATTTACTTTTTTTTGAATACAATCATTTTAATATAAAGCAAAATGCCTGAAACACGTAGTGCAACAAACGCTAATGCCAATGCTAATACTCCCGTTGCTCAAACCGATCAAGCGTCGAATCTAGAACCTTACAGATTATCAGAAATATTTTCAATAATTCCGGAATATGACGGTAATCAAATTTTCTTAAATACTTTTATAAATGCTTGTAAAACAGCTTACAGAATGGCCGACAACGACCAAAAAGTACTTTTAACTCTTCATATTAAAAACAAACTTAAAGGAAGAGCCGCTGAATTAGTTAATTCACGCGACCCTTCAAATTGGGAAGAAATTAAAACATTATTAAATACTCACTTTGGAGATTCTCGCGACTTAAATTCGTTGATTCAAGACCTTCAAAGAATGAAACAACTACCAAACGAATCGCCTTTAATTTTTGTTTCGAGATTACAAACTCTGGAAGCAAAAATGTATTCAGCTATAAGTAAACAACAGCATTTAACAATAGATCAAAAAGTAGCACAAACACGTCTTATAGAATCATTAACTTTAAATACTTTATTAACCGGTTTAGATCCAAAAATCGGTCAAATTGTTAGAGCTAGTAATCCAATAAGTGTTTTATCAGCTATTTCACGAATCAGAAGAGAACTTCAATTAACATACTATGAAAACCACAAACCTCAGACTAATCGTAATACAAATAATATACCTACTCGTAGATTTAGCCAAAATTCACCAAAACAATGTAATTTTTGTCACAGAATAGGACATACTATAAATGAGTGTCTCACACGTCAAAGACAATCTCAAAATTTAGCTCAGGGTTCCTTTAGACCAAATCAAACTCCTAATTCACATAACCAAACTGGCCAAAATTTTCAACAAAGGCCACAATTTCAAAATAACCAACAAAATCAAAATCGCCCATCTGTAATTAGACCAAATCCAAGTTTTAGACCTCAAGGACCACCGGGAAATCGACCCAATACAAATTTTAATCAACAAAGAACTTTTCATTTCAATCGAAATCGTGATTTTAACAAACACTCTCATAACAGTTATGACTATTATACAGATGATAGTCAAAATTATTATGAAAATCAAGAACAATACTCCGATAATTCACTTGATTATCAAGAATATTACCAAGAAATTAACCCCAGTGCTCCTGACTATTATACTGTTAATAGTGGAATAGAGGAAAACTATTATACTGCTGATAGTGATCCTAACTCTGATAATGGTGTACCAGTTTGCAATACGAATGAAGACGAAACTTTCGATTATAGCCATATCGAACAAGATAATTTTAATTATAATAATGAAAATGTTTATAATTTTGATTCTGATAACCTCCTAAATCCAAATCATGATTATTATCAGGATTTTCGACAAGGCCCTTTACAAACGAAACCCCCAGATCCGCTAAACGACCAAACTTCAAATTTGTCGATCCCAGACCTCAGTACACAAATTCAAACCATGAGTTTGAACAGTCCAGAATCGGACTGCCTCGAACAGATGTTCATGTAAAAAATACCTTACCAGTAAATTCTAAAAACTTATACTATATTAAAGACAGAACAAACACTTATAAAATTCTAATTGATACAGGTGCTGGATTATCAATTTTCAAACCCAAAACTTGCGAAAATTATAGAAATCGATCCCCTGAAAATGTAATTATTCAAGGTATAACAAACCAAAAAATAAGAGTTAACGAATCAACCCTTATCCCATTTAAACCTAACGATCCACACAGAGTATTCATTTGTAATTTAGATATTGATTTTGATGGATTATTAGGCATGGATTTTTTAGAACATTATAATTGTATAGTTGATCTAAAAAATAAACAACTTATTACAGATTTCAAAATTGTACCACTATTTAAAGTAACAGATAATGAAACTACCAATATTTCAATCGAAAACCAATTTCCACAAATTTACAAAAATACAATTTCCATTGAACCTAGGACTGAACAAATATTTAAACTAAAATGCGATTTAGTTAATACTGATGCTATACTGGTAGGTCAAGAAGTAGAGAAAGTTAAACTACCAAACGCATTAGTTAAAATAAATGAAAAAGGAGAATTTTTTGTTTCAGTATTAAATGTTAATTGTATACCTAAAACTGTAACATTTTCAAAACTTAACTTAGAACCATATGAAATAAATAATGTAAATAATATTCAACTAACCACCCAAGAAATGTGCACCGATAGGACATCGGAATTAAAAAATCAACTAAGACTTGATCATCTTAATGAAGAAGAACGAGACTTAATTTCCCAACTTTGTCATGATTTTTCTGACATTTTTTATTTAGAAGGAGACATACTTACTTTCACCAACGAAATAAAACATTCCATAGATACGCAAAATTCTAAGCCCACTTATGTAAAATCATATCGCTATCCCCAAATTCATAAACAAGAGGTGAAAGATCAGATCAATAAAATGCTTTCACAAAACATTATACAACCCAGCAATTCTCCATGATCGTCGCCCGTGTGGGTTGTGCCCAAGAAGCTCGACGCATCAGGTAAACAAAAATGGCGTGTTGTCGTAGACTACAGAAAACTGAATGAGGTTACTGTAGACGACAAATACCCGTTACCAAACATTGGAGATTTATTGGACCAGCTTGGTAAGTGTCAATATTTCACGACACTAGATCTTGCATCAGGCTTTCATCAAAGTGAAATAATGCCTGAAGATATACCAAAGACCGCCTTCACAGTTGAAAACGGACATTTCGAATTCCTCAGAATGCCGTACGGTCTAAAAAATGCACCTTCAACATTCCAGAGGGTCATGGACAATGTCCTTGCTGGAATTCAAAACGAGCGATGTCTTGTCTATATGGACGACATCATCGTCTATTCACCGACAATTCAAGAACATATTACCCGCTTAACGGAAGTATTCAAGAGACTTCAAAAAGCTAACTTAAAACTTCAGCCAGACAAGTGTGAATTCTTGAGAAAAGAAGTCGCCTACCTTGGACATTTAATCACGGAAGATGGCGTTAAGCCGTTTCCGGCAAAAATTGAATGCGTCCAAAAATTCCCTCAACCTACGAACCAAAAGGAAATAAAATCCTTTTTGGGACTCGCTGGTTACTACAGAAGATTTATACCGAACTTCGCTAAAATTTCCAAACCAATGACAAAACTTTTACAAAAGGATGTCCCATTTAATTTTGACTCCGAATGTCAAAAGTCATTCCAAGAATTAAAAAATGCTCTTACTTCTACTCCAATATTGATATACCCAAACTTTGAAGAACGATTTCTTTTAACTACCGATGCTAGCGCATTTGCAATCGGTGCAGTTTTGTCACAAGGCCCAATAGGTAAGGATTTACCGATAGCCTATGCGTCCAGGACATTGTGCAAAGCAGAAACTAAATACTCTACGATAGAGAGAGAACTTTTGGCAATTGTGTGGGCAGTTAAACACTTTAGACCCTATTTATATGGCCGAAAATTTACCCTTATAACCGACCACCGTCCACTTACTTGGTTATTCTCTATAAAAGACCCCGGTAGTCGTCTAGCACGATGGCGCCTCAAATTAGAGGAATACGACTATCAAATTGAATTCAAATCTGGCAAATCCAATAAAAATGCCGATGCCCTTTCTCGAATAAAAATTAACCACATAAATGACTTTGATTCATTTCGTTCAAAATTAGGAAACTTTAAATATTTACCTTACCCAATTTATCCCGCTCTTGAAGATGCAGGGCCATCCCAACAAACTGAAAATAAACCTGAAATTGACTGGGATGCCGCTGCAGAAGAATTTTTGTCTTTTGAGGAACTTTATAAAACAAAATCACTGATTGACTATTCTAAAATAGAATATTCCAATAATCATCTACTAGACAAACAAAATAAAAACATTTTAACCTTCTTTCAACAAAACAATTTACAAGATTTTCATGAAAAAATAATTGACGATATATTTGAGGAAAACCCCGACTTTTCTTATGCAAAAATTAATGTACTTAGCAGTAAAACTGTCAAAAATAGAAAATACCTTATTATTGCAATACCATGGGATCCAGACAGTATTAGTGAATACTTATTTGCTGCAATTTACAGAAATCGAGATTTATTTAAACCTTCAGAAAAATATTTTACCGAAAATAATCCTGACCTTCCAATACTAGAAACACTATCATTTCTACTTTCGGAAGTTAACGTAAAATTCACTATTTGTCAAAATATTACTAAAGAGCCAGAACAAAATCAAATACCTATTATCTTAGATCAATTCCATAATGGCAAAAGCCACCTTCACCGCGGAATTAATGAAACTATTAGGCGAATACGACAAAAATACAATTGGGCCGGGCTCAATCGAGATGTCGAAAGTTATATTAAGTCATGCCGGGCATGCCAAGAGACAAAAATATGTCGCAAAAATTTGGACAGTCCCCTCGTTATAACTGAAACGCCTAAAACACCTTTTGAACGTATTAATATTGATATTTTAGAGGTACCTCAAAAGAATTACGCTCTTACAATAAGAGACGAACTAACAAAATTTTCTCAAGCATATCCGCTTGAAGATAAAAGTGCCAAATCCGTTGTCACTTCATTATTAGCTTATTTTCAGCATTTTGGTGCACCACTTCGCATTCATTGCGATGCCGGTCGTGAATTCAATAATGCGTTAATGAAAGACCTTTGTAATATGTTCGATATTAAGTTAACATATTCAAGTGTCGGTCATCCGCAAAGTAACGGATCTCTAGAAAGATTACATGCTACTCTGTTAGAAATGATTCGATTACATTTAGCAGACCACCCCAATGAACACCCCTTCAGTATTTTACCATTTGCTATTATCGCTTATAATAACTCTATAAACAAAACACACGGATTCACACCATACGAACTTGTATTTGGACACACGTCCAGTAGACCTCCCGAAAAATTATACAATGAACAAGAATTAATTACTAAATATATTAGAGATCTAAATAACCGCATATCCTATTATTATAAAATAGCGAGAGAAAAAACCATGAAGCAAAAAGAAAAAGCTAAAGACCGATTTGACAAACATGTCTCCGAAAACAAACCAAATTATGAAGTAGGTGACAAAGTTTACGTAAAAGAAACTCAAATAAAAAACAAGTTAGAAAATAAGTTTAATGGCCCTTTTGAAATACTAGAGATACACAGAAATTCCGCAACAGTATTAAATTTAGAAACAAATAACAAATCAAAAATAAATTTCGATCTTATGAAACCCTATGTTGAAAATTAACTTATTTTCAGGTTTCTGCTGCTGATCGGAACAGCAACATGTCAATATAAAATCGAACCCATAAACAATACAGTTGGAATCTACTACCACGACGAAACCAAAATAATGGTTTCGAACGACGAATGGACTTTATTAGTGCATAAAAATATATCAGCTTTTAAACAAACTTTTGAAAGAAATAATAGAATTCTTGACACAATTCAAAATACCTTTACTTCAAACTACCCCAGTATGAAGTCCTTCCGATCCGAAGTAAAATCACATTTGGCATTATTGCAACAAATTACAAAATCTATTGGCGATAAATTTAGTGAAATATCTTTCGATGTTAAAAGACAAAAACGAGGGTTAATTAATGGTATTGGCACCATATTTAAATCAATAACCGGAAATCTCGATGCGTCTGACGGTGAATATTATATGGACTGCATTAATAAATTAAAAACTGATCAAAACCAGATAGAAAACTTATTAAAAAATCAAATATCAATCACAAGCTCAGTCATAACAAATCTCAACAGTACCATGGGACAATTAAAATTAAATGAGAAAATATTTAATTCAGATATAGAAAAAATTGAAACCACCATTCGACAATCAACAAACGAAATTGCGCTTATCGAAGCCAAATTAAATTTCTTTGAAATTTGCGAACAACTAATGGAGAGTTATTCGTATCTTGAAAATACTATTAATGATATTCTAAACTCTATCACTTTTGCACAGCTTCAAATAATTCATACTTCTATTATTGAACCAGAAAATTTGATCACTGCTCTTAAGAAAATATCAGAAAATACAGTAAGAAAAGGTTTACCGCTACCAATAAAATATTCTGAAATTTCACAGTATTTGGAAATAATCGATCTCGAAGCATATCAAACAAATTCAGATCTTGTTTTCGTTCTTAAAATACCTTTGATTGAACCACAAGTATTTACTTTATTCCACCTATACCCAATACCAATTTATGATAATAGAACTGGATTTCACCACATTTTATCATTTTCACAAAAATATTTAGCGCGAGATGATGATTCTTTATCCTACATTCCAATCCACGATTTACAAAAGTGTAAACAGTTATCTACGCATCAAAAGTTGTGTCGCGATGTTTACGCGTACCCTATAGACGATAACGCGATATGTGAAGCCCGTTTGTTAAGACAATATAAGACATTTCCTGCGAATTGTAAAAGTGCGGTAGTCAACGGACAAGGTTATAATGTGCAAAAACTCGAAGAAAACGTGTGGCTAGTGTCGATTGCCGAACCGGTACACGTGACCATAAGTCTTCCAGACACAAAAACGAAAACATTAACCGTAAATGAAAATTCTATTTTACAGCTATACTCAGGATGCTCCGCTTTTGTTGGCATTACTAAAATACAAGCTAGTACCAGAAAAACTATAAACATTCCTCATGTACTTCATCCCGTAATGGTTGATTACAACTGTTGTCTAGACATTCCAAACAAAGTAGAAGTACCCAAAATAGAACCACTAGATCTTAATAACATTAACTTGAATGATCTGCAAGTGACAAAACACAAACTGGACCAATACTCAAAAAGTTTGGATGAACTCATAAACAAACCGTTTGTTGAGAAACATATTTCGTGGTTCACATATACTACGATCTCACTCATCGTTGCCTTGATCGTCCTCTACACCTGTTATAAGTGTAGAAATATTAAATTCAACAAATCGCCAGGAAAGCCTGTTCCGGACCAACCAAATGATGTTTTTATCAAAATTCATAACATTCTGCCAAAAAGAAGACCCAAACTTGACACCGATGCCTCTGAGGAAGTGGAAATCGAAAATTGACAATTTCATGGTTTAATGTATACCTTTATATTTTTATTTTTTGTATTTTGTGTATTTTCCTTTTAATCTTGAAATCTCTGTATATATTGTATTGTCTATTTTATATTTTATGTATTTTGGTTTTTATTCTCAAAATTGTTGTTTATTAAACAACAATTTTAATTAAGGGGGGAGTTGTTATATACGAAAAAACGCTTATGTTTAAGTAATATTACGCAATGTCAAACATCAGATTACGATTTCCGTATTTTCATGAGAACGATGCTACGTTGCGTTTTTATAAAATAAACACATTAAGTAACACAAATATTATGTTACAGAAAAATAATGATTTCTGCACTTTTCATGGGAGCGACGCTACATCGAATTCTCCATGAAAATAAACGCTGACGTTGATTTCACCAATTCTATAAATTCTTTGACTTTATGTAAAATAGTTAGTTACAATTATAATTTCAACCTATTACTTCTTTTTATATAACATAAAACTGTGTAACTCAATAAAAATTGTTTTTAAAAAGTTTAACGTGAATTTGTGAATATAACATATATATATATATATATATATATATATATATATATATATATATATATTTTCATCTTTGATATAAATGAATATACAATCTCGAACCAGCAAAACCATTCTGAGCCGTATATATGGTTCAGGATTGTTTAACTCAAATTTATACCCGAAACTTTCATTTTTCCAGAGTCGGCTTTACGTATACGTAAGCGTTGTGCTATAATCTACTAAATGTTATATAGATACGTCTGCATTTAAGGCAATTATATTCAGGAAGGGGAATACATAGTTGGCTCAACTAAATACTAAAGATATGTTTTTTAGTTCCAACATAATCCACGAAAAATTAATATTCAAGCGCTGGTTGTTCTATTCGTATATAATTTGAATAAACAAACCTAAGCCAGTAGAACTGGCAACAACGATTTATTCTATATTGTATTGTTACGGATATTTCCCGCAATTTTTTTTCGAATTTGAAAAGTAATAAAGTCAGCGTATACTTGTACACTAGTCAATAAGTCGATCTTAATTTTTTTTAAATCTAGCTGTGCTACTAATTTTGGCAGGTCTAGTACAACATAATATTTTTTTATTCCATCTTATATGGCGGTGGCATTCCCCTAACAAAGTTCATATATAACGTAATAATTGCCAGGGTATGTTGAAAAAGTTCGTTTTGTCAGTATACATTTTACGAAAATAGAAAAATAACAATTATTATCGTAATATTGTGAAAATGATATCTGCTAGGGTGTAGAAAATATTATCCATGTGTGAAAATAATTGTTCTAGAGGTAAGTTTATGAACTCTAATTAAAAAAATTGGTGTTATTTTAATATAATATGTATGTACATATGAAAAGATATGTAAATATGTAAACAGAGTGTTTTAAAAGGGCTACATCGTATGGACAAGATTATTATTGGTTATTATTCAGAAAATTTTATTTTTGACAACCTGAAACCAGAGTACCACATACACGTAAATTAACTACACTGCAGTTCTTATCCTAACACGAATTTGGGTGTATCAGATTGATACATATTTTACGAATATAAGGGAAAAATTGGTAAAAAGGATAATTTTTAGCTTGAACTTGAAATCTGTGTATCTTTTATTAGCTATGCGCATTTTGTTATACTTAACCACTTAAATTCGCAGCATATGGGAACCTTTTTTATTATTAATATTTTTTCTGTCGTATATGATATATTTTAAAAAATATGAATTTTGCTCAAAAGAAAGGTACCTTCATTTTTTATAATATCGAAAATTGTTATAAATAAAATTCTTTTAGAATTGTAAACGGGTATCTAATAAACAGTTAACCTATATGTTATAAAAAAATTTATAACCTTTGAGTTCCCCAACTTCTGTCTTGGGTAGATAATGTTTATAATTTTGCAATGTAGACTAACTTTCAAGATCTCCGTATGCTTTGAGTTTTTCCAAAATATTCATTACTTTTGTATTAGGTATCTTTTTCTTCGATGTCTGTTTTCAAACATTTCAGCTGCTTCCCGATATGTTTTATAATCTTCACCCACAATTAGTACAATTTTTAAACTGTCCTGTAAATTCAATACAATCATCTTTACTCAAAATTTATTGTAATTTTCAAATACGTACTTGACGTTCAATATCAGATTTGTGAATATCATGGTAACTTACTTAAAAATGTACTTAGGCATTTATTACTGTTCTAGGGTAGACAATAGACCAAATATTTTTGAAAATATCTGGTATACGACTGAAAATTTTAATATATCATGGTTGTTTTTTAGGTTTTAGATTATGCAGAACTTTTTATGAAAAATAACTTTTTCCCGTAATATTAATAATAAAAAAGTTTCCCATATGCTGCGAACTTAAGTAGACACATACTAATAACAAATGTTTAGAAAATTTACCAGAAACAAATTTTACACAACGTGCCTGGTCTATTCGGCATATATACATATGTATACCTTCTACGTCATCAGGTAAATTCATAATTCTACTTGTGTTTATTAAATTTAATCTTTATTTTTACAATATACATTTTTTGTGTTTAATCAAGTATGTACTACAGTTTAAAAGAAATATCTTATTAAAACTAAAAACTATTTGAATTTTTACATACAATAATCCATTTTATAAAAAATTACTCACAAATAAAAAGTATACTTGTATTATGTACGTTGAATAATAAAGTTGATTAAGGGATGTTAGTCTCCATATGATGTAAGTTTTATAAAACATGGAAATATTTTGTTACTGGTAATGAATGACTACCAATGACGATCAAAATTGAAATGTTTCATTAAATATAATTGTAAAAAGTAATAAAAATATTTATTTCTAAGGAAATGTTCCAATAAGAGATGATACTTTACGTTCTACAAACAGCACTGAGAACAAAGGGAGAGCAGTATATTTGTGCAAGAATGGCTCAACAAAATCGAAACTCCGGTATTATCTCAATCTGAAAGAACAGAGTGTAAAATTAATATTATCTTTGATATAGTAATTTCTGGACCAAATAATGATTATTCATCAATAAATGAAAATGTTTATTCTTTCCCTATTAAATATTATAATACTCTAAAGGATGTTCTATATTTTCAAATAATCTTATTGAATAGAAGATGTCCTGTTAAGGTGGCACAATTAAAAGTAGATATATTCAATGCTATTAATGGTAATAACGTCGACGAAAATATAGAATTCCAAAATTGTCTCACTGAAATAGAAAATATTTTACTTAACTCCTATACAAGAATTGTTATTCGTGGAAAAAGGGGGCGAGGTGTTCCAATTTTACTATCTCCACTTTCGGTAAGAGATAAATTTATACAAGAAAATCCATGTGTTTCACACAAACGGAAAAGGTTTTATAGATGAAACCAAAATGTTACACAAATATGCATTGAACAGTGGCGTGCAAAATCTTAAGAGTATAAGCGCAACAAAATTACGAAAGCATCTAGCTACAATTACGCAATTACTTTAGTTTGGCGAGAAAGATCTAGAACAGCTCTCCCAATTTATGGGCCATACGTTAAAAACACACTGTAGTGTGTACCGTTTCTCAGACAATATGTACCAAACGGCTAAGGTATCAAAGCTCTTACTGTTGATGAAAGAAGGTGGAATTGATCAGTATAAGGGACGAAATTTAGATGAAATTGATGTGAATTTAGATCCAGTTATCGAAGAAGATCCGACTCATAGGAATATAGAATTTGACGAGGAAAATATAGAAAATGGATATATATATATATATATATATATATATATATATATATATATATATATATATATATATTGAATATATACAAAATGCCGATGGTCTGGCTATTTCTTAATCCTTCCTTCTTTCTTTTGTTCCATATGATATAATTTTTTTTTCCAAGAATATTTTTCAATTCTGAAATTTGAATTATATTTTTGTACGGCTTTAGGTCTATGATTATGACCTGAATTTTTTTGTAAGTATCTGATATTATTTTCAGCAACTATGAATTCCCTAGCTTCCGTTATTGTTGATGGTCGCATTGCACGTATAGTAGAACCTAGGGGTTCTTTTAACCCAGCAAGGAAAATCTTTAAAGCGTGAACATTATAAAATTCTTTTTTCACTATGTTTATTGCATTTTCTCCGTGTGTATCTAAATAATTGTGAAAAGCACTTAGATTACTCATTACTCTTGTATAAAAGTGTAACGCGTCTTCTGTATTAGTTTGTCTCAATTGATCTAAATCAAAGAAAAGGCCATTTTCGTCACGTTGATCTCCAAAATGAGATATAAGAGCAGATTTGACTGACTTCCAGTCTTTATTAATACATATACTATATACTTCCCTAGCATTACCAACTAATTTGGAATATATACCATCAATTATACTCATATTTTGTACTCAGTTTTCGCTACCTGGCGTTCGATCCCAATAAGTATTAATAATAGTATTTGCAGTTTCTGGAAATGATGATAACTAATGAGTTACCGTCAGATCTTGGTACTATTTCTAACAATTTTGGTTCGAATTTCGAAAATATCTAATGAATCAGTTATCGATAAATTAATAAAGGAATTTGAAAGATCTAATTCTATTTCGTTTTCAATGCTAAAGCTATACACACTTTCGTTAATGTCCTCTATGGAGTTAGCGACAAGTGAAGAGAATGACATAGACAGGATAAATACAATAGAAGGAAATGAGCAACTTATAGTATTGTAGCTGTCTTCACCATAACTTGACTTCAGTTTTTCTTCTGGATTCTGGAGCACTTTTTTCAAGATTTTGTACGGAGTGACAAACGATTGGAACCGAAGGAATATTCACTGTGAAATTTCTTTCAGTACTGACTGCGCCACTTTTTAAATTTGGTTTTCAAAAAGAATTTTTAAAAAAAACAAACTACTTCATTAAAACACAAATATACTTCTTAACAATTTCAAGTCTAATATAATTCTGAATAAAATATGTACAAAATCTAAAAAGGAAAACATTTGCTGACATTGAATAAAATATTTATATTACACATTATTATTGGATTTATTATTGAATCATCAAATATACGTTCCTTAACTTCTGGCACTAGCATGGATGTACTATTATGATTATAAAAGGTTATATTTGATGATTGTGCGTTTGAGTTATTTTTGTTAATATGTCTAGGTGTGTTTGGGGTATGTAGAATTGTATTGTGTTTTGCTTTGCATATTTTACAAGTGTTCATCGATTTGCAGTTTACATAGTTATGTCTATGTTTTTAGACAATTAGTACATACTTTGAGTCTTTTGAGATGTGCATAGTTTACTTGAATGTCTAACGTATTGAATTGTTCACATGTGTATAATAAATGATTGTTTTTGTTGCAATAATAGCATAGGAAATGTGAAGAAGTCTTTGATATATTTGTAACTTGATTATTTTGAAACTGAATCGGTGATTTTACAAATGATTCTGAACTTGATTTATGTTGTGAATACTATTTGATTGAGTTTGGGATGGTTTTTTGTAAACTGTCTCGAATGAGGTACATTTTTTAGAAAGAATTTTTTCATGTCTGCGTAAGTAGGTAAATCAGTTGGTTCTAATGTATCCTGCCATTCAAGATTTGTAGCTTGATCTAATTTCGAACTTATGATGCACAATAATACAGGTTCTCAAGCGTTAATGGACAAACCTAATTTTTCCAACGCACTGACATGCAAATAAACTGTATCCATGAACTGCCTTAACGCTATTGGTGATGAACGTGTGATTTTTGAATACTCTAGAATAGCCTCTATATGAGTATTCATAATCATTCGTTTGTTTTGATATCTTTCATTTAAAATGTTCCATGCTATAATCATAGTTTATATCACTAACATCTAAATTTTGAATTAATTTTGATGCCTCATTTTTGAGACGTGTTGCTGTTGTGCACGAGCTGAGAGAATTCATTATAAAAACTAGGCCAGTTCTGATAGTCATTATTTGAGGAACAGATATCAAATAACTACATTTAACAATTCAGCATCGGATCCGGAATTAAACAATATTGGTGTTTCACAAGGTTGTGTTCTTGGGCCCCTACTTTTCATATTATATATCAATGACTTGGGAAATGTACTAGAGAAATGTAAAATCCATCTTTTTGCAGATGACACCCTCATTTACTATTACGGGGATAATTTTGTTGAAGTAGTACAAACAGTCAATTCAGAATTGAAAAAAATATCTGACATATTTAAGATCAATAAACTAAAAGTAAATGAATCCAAATCTAAATTTATGTTCATTGGTGGTCCTGTTTTGCGAGCTAAATTTTTAAACCTTGATTTGAGTGTTAAGATAAATGATCAGGACCTAGAGAGTGTACATGAAATAAAATATTTAGGTTTCATGATGGATCATGAACTAAAATTTAATAGTCACATAGATTACATATGTAGAAAGATTGGGAAAAAATTGGTTTTTTGAGAAGAATTTCACCATTTCTGTCAATGCATACTAACCTTATGGTTTACAATACATTAATTCTACCACATTTTTATTACTGCTGTTCACTAATTTATACAGGTTGTTCTAGAGCTAGTTATGAACGATTACAAATTATTCAAAACAAGGCGATGAGAGTAATTCTGGGATGCAATAGGTATACTAGTGTGGAATTGATTAACTGTTTAAATTGGTTAAAAGTTGAGAAATTTCTGTATGTACAAACAATGATTTTCATCTTCAAAATTATCGATAATCTCTTACCGCAATATTTACATGGTAAGCTAGTTCTAATCTCGCAAATACATGATAAAAACACAAGATCAGCAAATTCATTTAATTTTTATGTGAAAACAACTATTAAAGGAAGTTCGATGAAGAATTTATTCCACAAAGGTGTTGTACAATTTAATGATCTACCGCAGTACATAAAAGTTAGTGAAAGTGTAAAAATGTTTAAAAAATTATTGATCATATATATTAAAAGTAATCCCACTGAAATCTAGCGGATCATATTCATGTTTATATTCACATTTATTTATTGGCATGTATATAATATACATTTCTTGTAATATTTTATATTTTTCATCTTAATTCTATATTTTATTTTGTGCATGTTTTATTTTATATTTTATTCGTATTACATATCACTTTATTTCATGGTTGTTTTATACATGTTTCTGTTTAATTTTGGTACAATTTGTTTGTTTATTTGCTTATACTATTTTATTGATATAACTAATTGTACATTTCTATTTATGTTTTGTGCTTACATCCTGCATATTTGTATGCTTGTATTTTGTAGCTTGCAGATTTGTTTTTCGTTTTTTCTTTTTGTCTAGTTATTTTTTGATCATCTGGCTTATTAAGTATGTACTTCGATGTTTTTATTGTTTATTGTTAACATTATCTATTGCATCGTAACAGCTACTTTTTTGATCTTCACGGTTCTCGGCTTCAGTTTTTTCTAGAAACTCTAACCTACTTTGTATATGTTCATGCTGTTCAAAATAATTTTGAATTGTAAATTATCTGCTTGCTCGAGAAAAGAGTGAAATTTTGTTAATTATGGCTTTAAAACCACTCGACTTTAGTTGTTTTATTTCATCAGAGAATTGGGTCGTACTAAGATGTAGCAAATGCCTACTCTAAACTTTTTCAACAAGTATTTAATTTCCCAAAGTTGATACGTTTCAATTTTGTGGTTGTGCAAATTAAGTTACAGGAACTTGAAAATATAATTCGTCATGCAATTTAACATCATTTTGACCTACCATGTATATATAACATTATTACCTTTCCTAATTAACTATACGTCAAGTATTTATTTTATTTTTGTGGAGCATGTCCCCGTGGTGTTACTCCGAACGCACTACCCCTGATACATATCTTTGTAACGCGATTCTCCGTGATGTGTCTATGCATATATTATTCTGTGATATATACTTGTTGGATATCTCAGCTCTTATTGGTTATTGGAAGCTTTGACATCTCGAGAGCATTCTGATTGGCTGGCTGGTTTGACACGAGAGTTTTTGATTTTGCCTGTGAATATACTGGACATTTCATTGTTCGATGGGTATATCGGGTGAAGGGGGTTGAATTTATGTCACCATTTTCGGATGAAATAATTGAATATTTCACCTTATGTTAAGGGATGACCGATTGGTGATACACATTTCCCGGGTATCTTTAGATATTTTTGGAATTGTTTGGAGAGTATAGACCTGTGGAAGTACCATTTTTTTGAGATCAGATAATTCAACCGACAGGTGGTTTTTTATGCTGTCCTTCCAGTTAACTGTAAGTATCAGAATGTTTCTATAGTTTCATTAACTAGATTGTTCTCAATTATATCATAGAGGTTTTGTCCATTGTCTGATGAATTGATTTTCCTGTATAGCTGTACATTGTAGATGAAAATCAATCTTGAAGAGGGTATATTGTTTCAGTAGGCCTTTATCACAGTACCTAGGGTAATAACACCTTCAGCCCTACATATTCGGAACTCAAACTGGCCATTTGGTAAGAAATACTACAGTTTTTTTTATATATAGATGAATATTCTAGTAATTTTAAAGCGTTTTATCTTTGGATAATGTATTTTTTTTTGTTGATTGGAGGTCAACTGGTTTTATAGTTTAGGTACTTAGTTCATAGGTATTGGCTCCATATGAGCTCGTATCTTGTTTTTTTTTGTCAAATGTAAAAAAAATTATAGTTAATATGTTAAGCTCGATTAGTATTATAATTTTTTGTTGGTCAAACATGAAATATAGAATTTTCTAGTTAACTTTTGTCAGCAAAATTAAGTAATATCAATATTAGTTGATTAATCTTTATGTTTAATAGAAGTCTTGCTCTTATGAGATTAGTAGATATTTCAGTTTAGAGATCAGTAATAGAGATTACTCATATCGGATATATGACGGCTAGAGAGAGTTAATCGATTGGGGAGTGAAGTTTAGATTGATATTACGTTTTGACCATTGAGACTGAAAGAGAATGTATAGAGTATTAATATATTTCTCATTTTAGGGTTCTCTTTTCTTCTCTTCTTTTTTGTTCTGCACTTTTCTCTCCTATTCTCGTTCGTCAATCTTTACTATTCTAGATTTGGTTTTGGATTTCATTTTATGGGACAACGTTGAATCAGAACAACAAACTTGTATGGGGAAAAATTTGGATTGTTGCTGAAGAGTACAATATTGGATCTTATAGCATTCTATAGAAGTAGTAGTTGGTAGCCACCACTGGCAACCATCAAGACACAGTGGATTTCACGCAAGTTTTAAACTTTGGTTTATGTAGAATACCTTTTTGCGCATAACACTTGTTTATATCCGTCAGTGTAGGTTGTAGATAACTTTTTTTATTACCGTAAGCCACTTGTGGTATGCAGTTTACGATACTTGTGTTGATCAAGTATTACAAATACTCTGATCAACATACACTATTCAATTAAACCTGTTTTACCATTTATACTCACATTGTGGATTGGTGAAAACTACACCCACTGTTGTTAAATTTGTAAACGTTACTGTGGCTATTCAATTTTAACATTCTGAGTTATTTGAGTTGGTGGTAGTAAGCGTATGCGCTCATATGATATTGTGCCATATTGTATTTTTAATATTTACTTTCAAATTTCACATTTAATTGCATAAACGTTATTTTGTGCCATAGATACGTATGGTATATTGTATTGATTTAACCCTATATTGTATTTGGAACTTAAGTTTATAGTTTTCTCATTCTACCGGCTAATGGAGTACTCGTTTGAGAAATTTCATTTGTATGTAGGTACTGGTTTGTACATATTTATACCCAACGAACAACCAAGGCTGTAACATAGGATTTCAATCGGGGGGAATTATAGGATTTTACCAGGGGGGTTTCATAGGATTTTACCAGGGGGGTTTCATAGAATTTTACAAGGGGGGTTTCATAGGATCTTAACCCAGGGATTTATAGGATTTTAAAGTACCATTGGGTACTAGCGGGTACAGCCTGTCAACCTTTTTTTGTACAAATTGTAGTAGGATTGAGTTACTACTGGGGAGGGATACATTGGTTTTAAAGGTACGGGATATATATTTTTGGCTTGGGATACTTGTGTAGGTAGTTGTTGGGAGGCAAGATTGCCTGGCGCCCTTTTACATTTATTTAGTCTGTGAACAACGGACCCCCCCCCCCGTCTCCGCAAGATTTAGAGGCAACGCCTAGAAGCGCACAGTTTGCACCGAGTTTTAGGTTCATAGATCTCAGAGTGAATAACGGTAGGTGGCAAAGTTCGAAGGTGACCATCGGTATCCTGTCAGTTGGTTGCTTTGTGTGGTTTGGCCCTCTTATGATGATTCCGGATAGCATTTTTCCTTTTTCTTTATTCTCGATGTCTTCATAATTAGCACATATCGGAAATATGCTAAATGTGCCCCTGATTTTGCTGTGTTCTCTGGGCCCTCCTGAGTATGCTCCCGCTATTCTAGAAAATGTGTTTGTGTATTTTGATGAGTAAATTGCTAAGTTGGTTCGCAGAAGCGGTTTGAATAAGGAGTCTACTGCTTTTTCTGATAGATAGACACTATTATATTATTTGGAGACTCCCAAGCTTCAATGACTTCTTCTAATATGTTGTTGGTTTTGAATCCTTCATACCCATTTATTGTGAATTTTTTATGTTTGGTAATTTCAGCTGTCATTGTTTGTATTACTGCCTCCACCATCTCTTTATCTGTTTCCCATTCCCCTGTAATGTTGTGAACCCACCCTTCAGGGGCTATCTTCCCTCTGTATTGCACTGGTTGGGTTCTATTCTCTTCTTGTAGGTTTGACAGCATGCACAAAAGATATTTTGGTGTTATGGTCTTTGGGAGTGTAGTGCTTATTCCAAAAAGATCTTCTTTTTCATACTGTACATATGATTCCTTATTCCAGTCAATGCACCAAATCTTTATCCAATTGTTTAGGATGGCACTTACAAGGATACTGTTGTATAGATGACCCCTTGTTTGGATGTCTGTTTCTGTTATGGATAGGAGCTTCATTAGGGCGCTTCTTTTTAGGAAAAAGATTCTTAATTTTTCTTCACCCACCAGCCCTCCCAGGGTGGTTCAACCAAGAGATTTATGCAGCGTATTGATTTGATAGACAATAGGAAGCTTCTTGGTATTGGGACTCTTGTACTTTTGAGAGATCTTGTGTTTCTTTGACTTGAAAGGAAATAATATGATAACCTGACTATTGTAGTATACACTGTACGATATAGACCAAAAACCTGACTGATTTGATTCTAATGCGCTCTATAATATGTGATGAATTGGAACAGACTCATCCGCTTTATGTCTCCGGTGTCACTGATGTGGAATCCTTGAAATCTGGTTTATATCCGGCTCGAAGTCCATAATTTATGTTGATTTGTGAATGAAGATGCCTTCGATATTTATGGACTGTATAATTCTTTTAGGTATTTGTACAATGTCAAATGAAATAGTTTTCTTTTCACAAAATATGACGTTGATTAATAATACATTTTTTTGTGAACAGACACATCACTACTGTAACGAACGTAAACTATAGATCAGCGAACAATCGTTGAAACTGTAACTTAACATATCGATCACCGCATTCCTCTCCTCAACTCTCTTCTCTCGCCGTTCCACTATGTGCTTAGCCTTATTTAGTCCGAGAGTGTAATACAACTGTTTATCCAATTTTGCCCCCATACATTTCTCCAATTTCACGTAGATGATATTTATCACAAAGGGATTAAAATTGACATTACTTTTAACATGTCATGTCATCTGAAGCGTTGGCATGGATAAAAGAATGTAAAGTTTTTGGTATTTGAATCTATTCGGCTTTTATTTGACATCAATGCAATAAAAATTTTAAACGCTAGCAGAATAAATTTAGTAATTGACTGCCCAATAAATACCACTTTAATGGTCTCTTTGGAAACAAAACAAGACCGTTTCATCTGAAAAAATTGGATACATTGGTTTTAATAGTTATTTTAAAGTGTTGTCTTATTTTAAAGTGTTTCCTGATTTCAGATTTTGACTAGTGTTTACCATTGTGTCATTGTATAGTTTGTTACGTTTATGGACATAAATTTTTGCTTTGTACTATTTTGTACACATTTATGATGTATTGAGTTTACCCCGTTGATAAATAGATGAAAAATAGTTAAAAAACAATTTCTTTATTCATTAGTTACTTTGTTTACAACGCACTGTTTTTCTAATTTTAATATCGACATTTTAATGTCATGTTCTTCCTTCATCATCTTCTTTTTTTGTTTATGAATTTATCTCTTAAGTTCTAATTCCTGTTGATGTTTTTCTTCATTATGTTTGAGTTTTTGTTTATGTTCATCAAGATGACACTGTTGTTGCACTAGGACATAATCTTTGTTCAATTTTGCCCAATTGGATAATTTGGTTCTTGAAGTGTTATCTGTAATATCAAATTAACCCGTAACGGCTACTACTCAAAATACGCAACGTAAACACTACTAGAGGGTCCCAGGGACCCAATAATTAAAAAATTCATGGCAATAATGTTTTTTTGTCAAAAACTTTATTCCTTACATTTATTTAACCAAGCTATGCTTCTATTATAACATGATAATAATTAAATGCATTTTGGGCAGATTGTGGCCGCACATTTTAAACATATGTGAATTTTACACCTAGCGCAGTAATTAGTTGTTTTTCGGTCTTTTTCTGGCGGGCAAACGCGGCATCTGGGTCTTTTCGACCTGCAAGGGTTTTCCGAAGGTACAGGTGGTTCCTCCATGACAATTCCTAAAATATCAGCGGCCATCGAACGAAGTTTGCGAGGTACATGCATGTTGTATATTCTAGCCGTCATGTACGGAGTATACAATTCACACGTCCTAGCTCTTTGAGGAAATTGTACGTGGAAATTTCTTTTCCTTGTTGGGCGAACTGGTATATGATCCTGCTATTTACTCCAGCAATATTTAGTATGGCGTGTAATAATGACATTGGCCATCTGCGAGTTCTTCTTGACGTCGAATAATTAGCACATTTTTCGTCGAGTGCGTCAACACCTGCTTTAGTGCCATTGTAGCATAAATTTATTTCGGGTTTTGTGCTAACGTCATCTACGGAATTATCGTGATGCATACTAGAGACTAGGATAACTGCTTTTCCTCGTTTTGGAACATGAGAAACAATAGTCGTTTGAGCTGAAATCCCAAATAATGAAGATTGTACATCTCGGTTTCTATTTGGTTGGAACTCTGGAGGGATCTGTCTCTTATTTTTTCGCATTGTGCCCACATATCTTAGACCACTTTTTCTTAGTTCATCAATCAACTCAATAGAAGAATACCAGTTGTCTACCGTAATGTTACGATTACTATTTGCAACGGGTGCAATAAATCGTAACACTACTTGCGTGGGATGCGACAATTTACTTTTTACACTCGTAGGTTTTGGATCTTTACCAGTATAAACTTCGGCATTTACCATATAGTGGGTTTTACTGTCAGCTAATACTTGCACTTTTATCCCGCATTTAGCGGGTTTGTTGGGGATTTACATGCGAAATGAACATCTCCCTCTAAATGGAACTAGCATCTCGTCTATGGTGAGATTAGATCCCGAAGCATAATTTTCTTTGAAATTGGTTACGAACTGTTCAAATAGACCGGAGATTGCAGTTAACTTGTTGCATTTTACCCTTTCAAGTCTAGTTGTAGCATCAAAATGAAGACAGGCCAATAAAACTGAAAACCGTGCCAATGACATAATGGATCGAAATAGTGGCCTTCCGGTTCCATCAGTAGCCCACATAGATTTCAGATCTTCATGACCTGACTTGAACAGTCCTTGCATGTATAGAAGCCCTATGAAAGCTCTTATTTCCAATTCGTCTGTGTTTTGTACAAACGTAGGCAAACATGTCTTTCTGCTGTTTCTGCATGTTTTAAATATACTGTAATGAGCTTTCATTTCGTCGATTTTTAAATTAGTGTTTTCAACGATAATTTGAATCATATTGTCGGTAAAGAGTAACTTCCAAGCTTCCAACGGAGTTGTCAAACGATTTGCACGAGCTGGGCCTTTCAGACCAGGTAACACATTTTTTATAATATTGTGCTGTAAAGTTTTTTTACGAGAAGGAGCTTCTTTGGACCATTTAGTTATATCCTTTCCGTACCACGCTTTTTGAGGTGGTAAAGCGTTTGAAGTCGAAGCGGTGTTACTATCAGTGGATGTTCTTCTTGGTTATCATCTTCACTTGAATCAGCCTCAACTTCGCTTTCTGAATCATGGTCACTAAAAATTTCGTTATCTTCTTCTTCTTCCTTATCACTTTCGTCGCCGCCACTCAATATTTGACCATATTTCATAAACACTTGGGCTTTTTCTATAAAGCTGTTGGCTCCAAGTAGTTCTTGTTTGAGTTGTTTTAGTATACTGATCATGTTGTCAATGTTACAGATTTGGTTGATTTCTTTCATCAATTCTGCAAGTTCTGTCGTCTTGTCAGTTAGTCCCGTTGATTTTTCATGTTTTCTTGTTTGGCTTTGCCCCGCTGTGGCTTGGGCGTAGCTCGTGTTTCCTCTAATGTTGTTGCTCGTGAAGGTTCTGGGTTGTTGTTGTGTCTGTTTCGGTTTGTATTTCCTTTCTTTCTGCTGCTCAATTTTGTCAATGTATTCGAGGTATTTCGTGCACTGTGTGTAATTTGCTGTGTGCTGTCCTCCACAATTTACACACAGCGGTGCTGTTTCTGGCATTTTTTGGCAACTTCTTGTGTCGTGTTGGAGTCCACATTTGACACAACTCGGTTGTGCATTGCAATTTGCTTGGGAGTGTCCAAATCGCTGGCATCTGAAACATTGGGATACTGCGTTTTTCTTGGCATAGTTCTCCCATTTTATACTGATATTCTGTATTCCTCGTATTACCCTTACTTCTTTGAGGTTGGCTGATTTTTTGAGATGGACCAGGTAACTATGGCTTTGGTAGTTACTTTTCCTTGATTTAAGTTCGATGATTTTTTCTACATCCAGTTGGTATTGATCTCTGAACTCTTCAATCATTGCTTCAGTGTTGAGGCCTGGGGCTGCTTTCATTACTAATTTTTTGAGAACTTCGTCTCTTTTAGTATACGTGTAGAACTCGCTCTTGGTGTTGACGAGTTCTGCTTTGATTTTATCGTAATGTTCCTGTGTTTTGACGTTTATTTTCGTCTCTTGTTTATTGCGGTTTATTGTTAGCCTGAAGTCTCTGGATCCTATGATTTTTGTTAACTCTTTGCATTGCAAAACGTAAAAAATTGTCGCCAGATTGATGTTCGCGTCGCAACTGTATTAGTAGGCACACAGGTATTAACAATTTGACTAATTTCGGCGTTCGTAGACACACCGAATCGACCCATTGTAAGTTCTAGAAAATTCAATAAGTTGTTGACAAACATGCCAAACTATTTATTCTGGTAACCAACAACGCAATAATTGATGAACAAATCAATAAGTGAAAAAACCACTCGTGTATTTGTCGCTGTAAAAGTTAAAGCTAACTTTTGCCGCTGTCAAAGTGACAATTGCACTGTGGCATATGCGATTTCTTATACATGAGTAAAATTGTCTGAAACAATTTTTTTCTTTTGTAAGATCGTATTCATTACTTGTCGGTATTAAACAGCTGAAAGCGCTAAAAATAGTTTTGTGATCTAGAAATCGGTTATTTAATTCCTGCAATACATGGTCTAAAAGGGGAATGGATACAGATGCTCTATAATATATGTTGGATGTATTCACATCAATATTTGACCTATGAGTTTGCTTACCAACTGAACGAGTTATGGTTATATCTGTATTCAATTCTGCAGCTTTTTCAATTATAATTTTGAACACAGATTCAAATTCACTCTCTGCCGCTGGTCCAATATAATTCAGTTCTTTATAGGCGTTAGAAACATGATTTAAGGCTGCAGCTAGATCGACATTTGTCGCTTGTAAAGAACGAGAAAGTAGTAGAGTGATAGCAAAAATTTTAGTAGTGACATGCAAAGAAACCAGGAAACTTGGCTGCAAAATTGAATTGATAAGCTGAGTGGCTGAACATGACTTTATCAGCCCATTCTGATATAACGCTCAGTGCATCGACATTTGCGTTTAGTATTTCCTGAAGCAAAATTGTTGCGACGCGCCTTTCAGTCCACCTTGTTGGACACACCGATTTTAGCCGAGTGGCCGTACTTTTTGGACAAGCACCACTTATTGCTATTACGACCCTCCAACCCCCCCTGGATACGCCACTGAACAGGCTTCACCTTCTAAACAAATGAGTTTACAGTTACAATCACATTTTCTTTTTTCCACTAGGTATATTTCTTGTGAAGAGGATGATGGAACTTGCCAACCCGTCTCTATTGGTATTACCAAATTCACATTTAGTTGTACTCATTTCATGCATGGATCTTCGTTCCTTTATTTTACAACATAATTCACCTTTTTGGATTGTTATTAGTCGATCAAATGGCTTTGTCTAACCTCTTGTATTTTCAATTTAATTATATATATTGTACTGTATGTTGTATTCGTTTGATATTTTTTTAAATAATGCCCAAAATCTTGAATGTTCAGATTTTCAAGCAAATTTCTCAAAAACGCCTCAAACATAAGCAAAAATGCTGTTGTGTCTGTTTCTTGTAGCAAAGTTCTCAGTTGTCTATATGTAAGCGCCTAAAAAATATTATAACTATATTAATACGTACAAACTAGGTAGCAAATGATTAAACTACCTGCAATTCCTTTGATTTCACTTTTTTTCGCTTTTTTATCCATGCCCTATCCACATTCCAAAAGCAAAATAATCTGAATAATAAATGTTTTATATGTATTGGGTAACTAGTCATTCTCACCATTAAGTATCGAATGATAAAATTACAGAAACATGTTAAAAACAC
The DNA here is from genome assembly GCA_963921935.1 of Galeruca laticollis. NCBI lineage: Eukaryota > Metazoa > Arthropoda > Insecta > Coleoptera > Chrysomelidae > Galeruca > Galeruca laticollis. The sequence continues at coordinate 143,704,805 of OY998181.1, forward strand.
AAATTATACAGATTTTTGAAATCTAACCTTACTATCTTACTTTCTTAGATGGTTTACTCACTACTCACCTATATTGTGGAGCAGTCAGGAGTTAAAAAATGATTCTGCCATGTCACTCATGAAAACGTTAGGTGAATGTTTGGTCCAAGACTTTTTTCAATGCAGCTAAAGAATATAAACAAAATTCCCTCATCTGAACGGTTTGACATCATGAACGTACATGGAAAGCCTTCTCTTGTTTCATCCAGCACAAGTAATTTTATTAACTCAAACCCATAGCTATTTAGACCACGCGTTCCATCTATACATACACAATAATTTTTTACGTTTCTATCTTAAATGTTTTTCACTGATGGTGAAGAACCTCGATTCCAGCTAGCTCAAAAGAATCGAAAATGTTATTCAACGGTAGAGTAGGGATGGATTCATAAATCAAACATTGTTAGATTGAAACAATTGAAATTTTAATTTGTAAATCACACATATGATCTTTGCACGACCGAGTGGTACCCCTTGGTGTTTACAGGTAAGTTTAAAGATAAATCGATAATAATGTTTGAAGTAGAGGTTAGTTAGTAATGTATAACTTGTCGGAATTATGTTAAAATTTCAGGTTCAGATGCTTGTCCTTCAGATAGCAACCCTTTGTAAATGGTGAATGTAAATATAAATCAGAAAGTTCTTACTTGTCTGATTGGCCGTAAGTTCAACGTCAATACTTGCGGTAGTTGGGTTGACTCGACCTGGATCCTCCTAGGTTTCAAATCTAATGAGATGAATCGCCTGGCATGCATCAAAATTCATGCAGTACGGGGTTACTAGTTACATCTACTATTCTGCTACGGATGAATGATGTAATGTGGAAATGGTTAGACAGCTTAGAGGAAGCGATACTTATGAAAAGCGGTGAGTGATACAGCGAAGTTCAGCACATATAGTAAGCGAGATAGAAACAGACAGAAGAAAATTAGAAGAGAAGGAGAAGGCCCAAGTTGTTGGGTGGTCTTAAAGAGGTTTTTAGATTTTGGTCCAGATCCAATATAGATAATTTTGTCTACACTGACAATTATGACCAATAAAATCTAATAAAGTTTACTTTTTCCAAGCTTATAAGATCCGATTTACAATCGAAAATTAAGGAACCATGTGCTCCGAATCAAAGCTGATATAAAAAAAAGGAAGGGTCAAAGTCCAATCAAGTAGGTTTTGTAGGCCATCCACAGAACTCAGGTGAAGTCACAGAACACAGAACATTCAGCGAAATAGTAAGTTGGATTGGTATGAAATAGTAAAAAAAGAAGAATAGATTGTTTTCCATGCATATGATAGATATCAAATATCAAAATATAAAATGATAATTCAATTTGGAAAGAAGAGATTAAAACAATAAATTGGAGTAAACAAAAGTGCTTAGAGTTTTAATTATATTTTTATAACCAGGTAAATTAGAGTTTTCAACTTATAATGATAAAGGATACGATATCTTATTATGATTTAGTTAAATAAAGCTCTGTTGTAAATGTAAATAAACCATTGATTTTTGGTTAATGTTGAATGTTGAAGTTATTGATTTTACTCTAATCATTGAAAAGGTGAGTTTCAATATATTTTTGAAAGAAATTATTATGTCAACCATTTGTATATAAGTGCATGATTACATTCCCAATAAATTTTGTACCAATGTTTTTTTTAAAACCGTAACAAATTCCCAAACCTATTATGCATATCTTTCTGTCCATCAGTAATGAGAATTTGAACAAAATAATCTTTTTTTAGTTATGGATATTCTTGTGACAATTCATCTTGTGGTTTGTAAAATGAAACACAATTACTATTTTGCGGTTAATGAATCCACACTTGTACACGAATAGCATCACTCTTATGACGAACAAAATTGGAATTCAAATTATAATTTTGATCTTTTTTGGTAAGAAGTTATACTCGGTCACAATTTTTGTTCGATAATGAGTAACCAATCTCATCTCATGTTACGAGCAAGGGAATGTTTGATGCAATTTTGGAAGCCACTTTTTGTTTTTACTTAAAAATAATTGACTCAGGTCATTATCATGCCCAACATGTCTCTTCATATAATTTACAAAGTAAACACCTCCTTTCATTGTAAGAGTAAGAGTAGCCGGACAAAAGGCATCTATTTTATTGGAGCCTTGACATTTTAAATGTCTCAAACCACTTCCTCGTGGAACATATTTTCCAGATCGATGGCTAAAATATATCTTTTTAGTGCCATTTAAAGAATTTTGTTCACCATGTTTATTTATAAAAGAAGATCTTGTTGTATTTTCCTCTTGAGTTTTCCAAAACATAAATTATTCCAAATTTTGAAACTGCTTATCTTCAAAAGCAAAAGAAATATTGTGTTCCGTCAACTGAGGTGAAGGTGGACAAATTTCAACGTTTTTTTGAGATAACATCGTTAGAAGCGCCTCAAAAATTTTGAAAAAAAATTATGAAAATTGCCTTAGGTTTACCCCTTTATATGAGCTAAATAAGAGTTTTGCAAAAATTATAGAATCTCTAATATTTTTTTAAGTAGTGCCCAACTCTACCCAGAAAAAGGGGTGAGGTTGGATATGGCTTGAAAACCAAGTAAAATCAACTTTTAGTGAGAACTGAGTGTAGTTGGACAAATCTAATTTTTTTTAAAAAAATTTGCACCCTTGCTGTACCAATGAAAAACGTTTGTAGGTAAAAAATAACAGTTTATTCCCTAAATCACAAAACATCAACTTAAACTAGTTTCTAGAAAAAAAATATAACGTAGAAAACAAAAAATATTTAACAAAATACCAGTAAAAAAATGAATAAAATATTTTCTTGAACAAAAAAAAGGAACACAATACCTAAAGAATATCGATTGGTCTTCAACATCTGGATAGACGAAAAAATGCCCCACTTATTCCCCAAATTTTTTCCTAAGGAACTTAACTATTAAAAACATCTCATCAATGTCTTCAACGTGACCTACAAAATTTAGATTTCTTTTAGTTGATTCAAATTTCACCAGGACGTATTGGTTTTTTTCAAAATCTCCGATGCTACTAGGAACTAATTCAGTCTTATCATTGGTTGGAGCAGGGTTGCTTGTACTTGGCTCAGCCTCGTCATAGTATAGTTCGTGTAATTAATCTTCTATTATTTCTATTTCATATTGGTCCGACATAGCTTGATTGTAGTTTTCTTCTTCGACTTCACTGTCATCTTCAATAATGGCCATTTTCTTACGTCTTCGCTTTCTCGTTTGAATTACAGGAGAAAGGGTCTCTTCATTGTCGCTTTCATGTTCGATGTCACTATTGTCTTCAGTAAATGTCACACTTCGGCCAGGTTGAATGGACATTTTTTTACCCCTTGGCTTTCTTGTTTGAGTTGGAGGAGCAAGGTTCTCTTTAAAAAAGCTAACGAAACTGTCAGTCCAATGTTTCTGAACATTAACTTGATAATCCGCCAGTTTTTTCAACACTCGCTGAGGATCATAAGGAACTATTCCACATGCTGCAACTCCTGATTTGACATTATTCGCAGATCGCATGTTAATTCTCTGAAAAGTCTGGGATAGCAAGTTTGGAAAATCGCTCTTCTGAAAGACTCCCCGATTTTTCATTTTCCACTGTCTTAAGATAAATCTCCACGCTTCCTTCATTGGTGTATAATAAGCCACATCGAGTGGCTGGCAGATGTGGGTGGAGTTTGGGGGGAGCAATATGAAACTGATGTCATGTTCAAGACATTTGTTAATAACCGTTACGGATATGTGACTGGACAAATTGTCACCGATGATCACTTTTTTGCCTTGAAGCTTTGATAAGTATGGAAGAGCAATTTTATAGAACCAGTCTTCGAAACAAAACTGATCGAACCAACTACTTGTACTCCGGTTATAAGCCGTGCCAGGAGGACCGTTCTCTATCCATGTCCGATGAATATGTTGGGCCTTGTACACTACGTAAGGTGGAAGAACAAAGCCGGAAGCTGCTGCAGCAATCATAACCGAAATGCTTTGAGCTGTCCATAACGCGATCACAGTGTTTTGCTCCTCTTTTGGCGAGAACTTGAAGTTTTCCTGGGTCGTCGGAAAAATTAGTTTCGTCGTAGTTGACGATATTTTCCGCAGGAACATTTTCTATAGATTTTTGCAATTCCGTAAAATATGCGGTCATAACAGCAGAGCTGACTTGGGCTCTAGCCCTTTTCATACTCTGGGATAGCCGTACAGATAATTCTCTGTGTCTGTTGAGGAAATTTTTTACCCATTCATCTCCAGGAACATTATCATGGAAAATTGTAATGGTTTTTCCCAGCCGATCCAGATATGATTTCACTAGAGTTTTCACGTCTTTTATGGTTAATGGAAAATTCCACTTAGCGGCACACATTATCCCTTCTGCTAGATATGTCTCTTCATCGGAAGTTAGTACGGTTTGACCTCCATTTTTCTTTTTATTTTTTATTCCTTTAACGTGATTAAATAAAGTCGATTTCGGAATTGAATACTTTTACTTCCCTAGAGCTAAGTTTCTTTAATTTAACTTCTTCCTCCGCCTTCTTTATTGTAGAAAGCAAATAGTTACAGTTGGGTTTCTTGCCCACTCTTCTATTATATACACGCGGCATCTTGGTGTCCAACTGTACCCTGGAACAAGAAACTTTTTAATGTGACGCCACTGGATTCAATAACTTGTGGCAGATTAGTTTAAAATTTTATAGGTTAGTTACTTATACTGTAGTCTACATTGTGGCCAAAAATGGACATTCTAGGAACATCAGTATAATACATACAATAGTTATAAAAACCAAATTGCCAAAATAGCACTTTTTAAATCAATTGTTTACATAATTAAAAAATCAACTTAATGTTAAAAAACCGCACCAAATGTAACACACTTTCTTACTACATTCTTCTTCAAAGTGGCTAAATAAATTCGGTTTTAAAATATCTTTATAGGGGCATAATGGTCACATTAATTCATTTAACTTAACCCTAGAATACTATCGTTATTGGATGATCGCTTAATACTATCGACACGTAAAATTTACGTATAATAAAAAAAAGGTCATGATGTTTATAGTATGTATTAACAATATTTTTTTTATACAAATCTAAAACATTAATGAAAATATAATCAAAACTAACAATATTTTTAGTAAAAAATAATAACAAAATAGCAGTTACAAATATTTTTTAAGCACAGCTAGGGCATATTTTAACTTGGTGCTCCCCACATATTGGTTTTTGGCATTTTAGACAGTATGTTGTAGTCATTCTCTTCTTAGCGGTAGCACATTTATGGCAGTATTTTCTAGGACCTTTATTACTATTTTCTGGTCCTTGAGCTTCCTTTTCCTCACATTTCTTTCCCAGGACATCCTCAATAATTTTTTTCAAGTCATTACTCATGTTATGTACCGTTTGCAATCGACTAGTCTGATGAGCCTCTGTTAGTTCTTTATGTAGCTCTAGCATATACATTTGCCTAGTTATTGGCTTTCCTCCTCGAGTAATAACATTGTGTGAGTAAATCACATAAGAGTTTATGCAGGCTATGTTTATCATATTATAAAAAATGCACATAGGCCACCTTTTGGTTTTTCGATTTGCACACATGTTTTGACACATCTGGTCAAAAGTGTCTACTGCTCCTTTAGTCGCATTATATGTGTGAATAATTTCTGGTTTCTTGGTATCTTTGTTAGTAGTTCCAGATGATGTGTGCATTGTAGATAGTAGTGTTACTATTTTATTAGCTTTTGGTTTGTAGGACACCAATGTACTATTGGAACTGTATGCGAATAATGATGTTCCTATCTGGCGGTTTTTATCAATTTCGACCAATGCTGGTGGGATGTGGGGCTTATTCTTCCGAATTGTTCCAACAATTGTCAAGTTATAAGGCCTAGAAATCAGTCTGTCAGCTAAAGGTACATTAGTGAACCAATTGTCCATTGTGACGTTTCGGTTCGTACCGTAAATCGGAGTAGTTAAAAGTTCAACAAAATAATCCGCCAAAGGACGCCCGTTAGTCTGAGTAGATTTGCCAACATATGGACTGGCATTAATAAGATATTTTGTAGAAACGTCACATAATAAAACCAATTTCAGTCCGTACTTCGCCGGCTTATTTGGAATGTACATCCGGAAAGGACAGTGGCCTCGAAATCCTACAAGTTGCTCGTCAATAGTGACATACGAACTGGGCTTATATTTTGTCCTACAAAGCTCAATAAATTCGTCCCAAACTTCAGATATGGGAGCAAACACAGTAACATTTCTTCTTTCGGCCCGAGTTTCCTTATTATCAAACCTTAGACAAGCAGTTAAAAAATCGAATCTTGATTTACTCATGGTTGCTCTGTAGCGTGTCCCACAATAGGAAGTATCAAACATCATTTTTGATGATAAATGGTTATCCTTCATAGCTGCAGCAAGTATATAAATTCCCAAGAGAGCTTTTAGTTCAACCAAATTTGTATCAGAAAAAGTTTTTGTTGACACTTTGTAATTTTTATTCGCTCTATTAATTTCTTGATTGGTGCATAAAACTATTTTATTTAGCATATCGTCCGAGAAAAATAATTGAAATATACGCAACGGATCTAAAATTTGCCTTACTTCAGCGACAGGACCCGGCCTTATGTGTACAATATTTTTTCCAGGAATTTTTCCTTCTACTTTGGCTTTAGAACTCCACTTATATCCATTTTTTCCTTCCAAAGTTTCAAAATTAGGTATCAAAATATGTTCTTGGGTTTCCTGAGGGGTTTCTTTGAGTTGCTAAAAATAATTATATAGGTAAGTAAATTGTTTTATTTTAGTAGGTTTGCATAACTTACTACTTCTTGAGATTGTAATGTAGAAGCTACTAGTTCGCCAGAATCATAAGATGCTTGTCTTGGCTTCTTTTTAGGTATTAGAGATTCTTCGGGTACCTTAGGAGGTTTTTTGAGATGCTAAAAATAATAATAGGTTGGTAAATTGTGCTATTTTTTAACATTATAAAACTTACTACTGCTTCCTGAGAGTCTGATGTTGATGCAACTGGATCTTCAGAAACAGCAAGTGCCATTTTTACTCCCTTTTTAATTAATGGAGGTTTACTGAACTTTTTAGGTTCCCAAAGTTTTCTCAAACAGGTTTCCAAAGCTTCTTCTGGATCCTCCTCTTCGGGCAAATAATCTGGGTCGCACAGACTATCATCAGATTCACTATCTGTAAATTTTTCTTCGATCTCAATATTATCTTCTACTTCACTATCACCACTTTCATATAAGAGTTGTTCAAGTTCGGCATCTGTTAGTCCTTTTCTACTCATTTTCACAATATAAAATAACCGTACAATACTATCGATACGTCAGACTTACGTATTAAAATTTATCTTTTAATACTATCGACACGTAAATTTGACGTGCAGAGATTAAGATTATGGTACGGCATGCACACTACCACTTGGAAAATTGTACTAATCTGTGCAGAACATCTGGAATACATTATAAAGAGAGCACTGCTAGCGGCTGGAGTGGGAATTCGAATGGGCGGGGTTGCTGCAGAAGAGTTTTTGCACAAATACGTAATTTTTACGTATGATAGTATTCTAGGGTTAAGGTGAAAAGTAACTTCATGAGGTTTTTTAGGCGCTTTAAAATTCTTTTGTTCAGAACACTGTTTACCGCAAACATCACATTTGTAAGGATAACATTTGTCTTTAATCAAGTCATTGGATTCATCTAAAAAAATAACAAAATATGTTATACAGGGTTTTCTAGAATTGGTATACTGCCGAACAGAGGAATATATAGCGGAAACTTCTGATTTAATGAAAATTTATAAATAAATCTTTCTTCATTTTGAAAATCGTCCCCATTGTCCACTGTACTGAGCTACTACAACTTTACACTGAAAAAGCGCTAAAATTATACGAATAAACTGGTACATATTCCCTCTATCGGGTGTTCCTCTAAATTCTGTAAGTCCGATAAAAACGTTGCAGGTTCCAAATCTCATTGCTCTTGTAGTAACACATAATAAATATTTTTTCATTAAATATACAGGTACTCTATTTTAATTAAATAATTTTAAAAATATTTCAATATTTTTAATATAATAGGTTGCTGTTGGACCACAAATGGAAATGATCAATATAGTTGTACGGCATAAAAAATCCTGGTGGTGAATATCCATTAATGTATATAAATAGGAAGGGATATTATTCATTAAATGTTCAGGTGAAATAAAAAATATATTTTCATTTACATATTTTATATATTATTTTGCAAATTATTAACTATGTATATAAAAACAGATGGTTTGTGATGCCAAAGGCAGAATACGGGATGTTGTAGCAAGATGGAGAGGAAGCACCCATGACTCCAGGATTTGGAATGAATCAACATTAAAAAGAAAATTTGAGGTAGTGTCTACAGAAAAAGTTATTATTAAAATTAAATAGTGTTTATTTTAGAACGGGGAAATTGATGGAATTTTGGTAGGAGATAATGGCTATGCCTGTTCAAGGTATTTGTTAACGCCATTATTGAATCCAAGAAACGATGCAGAGGAAAGATATAATAGGGCACACATATCTACCCGACATATTATTGAACGAGTGTTCGGTGTCATGAAAAATAAGTTTAGATGTTTTTTTAATGGGATGAACATAAATCTGGACACAACAAAGGCAACTATAGTTGCAGTTGCAATTATTCATAACATTTTAACAAATGATAGACTGCAAAATAGAGGTAAGTATAAGACTCCTTAAATTCAAATTGTTTTTCAAAATGTGCTTTTAGGCTAAGAAGCAGAAGAGGAAGAGCAAGATGTTGAAGACGAACAAAATAATGTTTATAACAATGAAGAAGTTGCTGTGGGAAATGTATTCCGGCAAAATTACATTAGAAGATATTTTAACAATTGATGTATGATATATAATATTAATTAAACAAATATAAACATTTTATGGATTTATTTACACTTATTTGCATACATATTTACTACTTATTTCTACTGATTTTTATTTATTTATACAACCATTCATTCTCTTCTGTCTCTCAACAATTTCATTCTTTCAGTATGGTATTCTTTCTCATTTGCCCCTTTCAATTTATGCAACGTTCGCGCATCTTTCAAATGTGCCCTCTCATTCTCCATTCTCACCTCATGCATTTCTCTTGCTTGCTCAATTTGTAATTTCATTCGCTTTTCATTCAACTCATACAATTTTTCTTCGTATGCTGTCATTTTTCTTATAGCATCACGTTTCGATGTTCTCGGAACAACAGGTGGTTCTTCTGAAATGTTTTCCATTGTGAAGTACAATCTTCTTCTTCCAGACAATTTTCAGTGTTGGTCACCACTAGCACAATACCCTAATATAAAAAAAATTTAAATTGGATTGAAAAAGACCATAATGAGTGTGTGTAATTTATATGTACATATACTGTCTCGACCCTTACTTCGTAGCATCTACTCATATTACTGTTTTAAATAAAACTTACTGTTTCTAGATATTTCCACAATATATTGATAAAATGTTAAAAATTGTCAAATTTCTTAGAATTTTTGAACATTTCATCAATATATTGTGGAATTATCTAGAAACAGTTTAATGTAAAACAGTTAAATGTACATGATATAGATAAAACAAGTGTAATATTTCAACTGAAATGCATAGAACTTACATTGCTGCAACCAGTACAAGATGAGGCGAACGGTTCAAAATTTTCTTTGCCAAGAGTCACCTGAGAAAACAATATATTTGAAGAAAAACTTTGGGTAATTTTAATTTGACTTATATTATTGGATATTTGAGTCGACTCCGATTCAGTATCAGTCTGTATCTAGAAAAAAGCTTTTACATATTTATTGCAATACAAGTAAAAATTACTTACATTACATGTGGCATCATTATCATATCCAGAGGTGTCTTCTGTAAATTCATGTGGAAGAAGGTCCTTTATCTTCCAATCAATTTCAGATGGTTCATCTGGAGGTGGACCACCTCCAGTTAGATTGCACTGTTTTCGATATATTCCTATCGACCTCTTTGCCTGTAGTTTCATTCGCTGCCATTGCTCCTTCAGCCGTTTTATATCTCTCTGGTTACCTATCATAGAATGTATTTTACATCGATTAACATTTTGAATACTGCAACTGATATGTTGCATTATTGTATTTATTGCACTACAAAATCGATAAAATATCCGCATATAGATTGTCCGATTTATAAAATTAACATTTATGAATTTAATTTCATTATTCATGAATGAATGATCTTAATGAAATGTATGCAATCTCATACATACCATGGGCCTCTATTCTGTTGCAAATGCGTTCCCAAGCATTTTGTTTGTCCCTATTTAAGTACGTATGTTTTCTTTTATTCTCAATAATGGGAATCTCTTGTTTTAAAAATTCCATAAATAAATCTTTTTCATAGTTGTCCCAATTTTGTGACCTAGGTCTTTTTTTCTAGTGGAAATTTATATTAATTGATTAATTATTCTGCACATACTGCAGCCAAAATATATACTTACATCAAGAAATTTTTCCATATTTTACAAATTAGGAAGATACAATAAACTTTACACAATAAAAAACACCAAAGATGCAGTGAACGTTCGATTTCGCGCGCTTGACGTTTTAGGTTATGTTTAAAAGTAACTTAAACACCCGTTGTAACGCCACTAATGCCCGTATTCATAGTCCTCCCTTAACTATGAGTGTGAGGGTAAGGGTAGGTTGAGGGCACTGAGGTGTTTCATAAACAACACTCACGATCTAAGGGTCGCTCAAGTCACCCTTAACTCAAGTGAAGGCGTGACTACCCTTGAGGGAATCTTGAGTGCTTTATATTTGACAGTTTTGACATTTCTTAGGTTATAGCGACATAATTTATAATTTTTTTATTCTATAATAAATTGTTATTTTTGTTTAGGTAGTTTGATAGGATATGTTGTTAAGGGAGAAATTTATATATAGTTTGCATAAAATTCTTTTATTAGTTTTTCTTTGAAAATGGAAGAATTTGACGAACTTTTTGAGACTGATGAGGAATTTGAAGAAGTAAATCGTTTGCCTAAAAAATATATAAGGGACATGCAGAATCCTTTAGAAATATTTGAGGAACGAGAATTCCAAAGAAGATTTAGATTTAGTAAAAACTGTGTTGTACTACAGCATTTGATTAAAAATAACAATCGTGGGTTACCAATACCACCAATATTACAATTACTGGTTGCCCTTAGATTTTATGGTAGTAACAGTTTTCAGGTATATTTTGTCATAGGTATATACATAAGTTGATATAATTGTGAAAACTGTTTTAGTTGATTCATGGAGATGTTCGTGGCTTCAGTCAATCCACAGTTAGTAGGATAATTAAAAATGTGTCAGTGTGCCTAGCAGGACACATTAACAACTATATTTATTTTCCACAAAATGCCAACAGTTTCGCACAAAATACTACTGCGTTTTACCGAATTGCAAACTTTCCAAGCATATCTGGTTGTATTGACTGCACACATATAAAAATTGAAAATCCTGGAGGTGTCAATGCAGAAGTATTTCGAAATAGAAAGGGTTGGTTTTCTCTAAATGTTCAAGTAAGATCTATAACGTTTTAAAGTACAAATTGTCCCCTAAACACATAAATTTTCAGGTTGTATGTGGTCCACATTTAGAAATATTGGACATTGTTGTTCGACATCCTGGATCAACAGATGATAGTGTGATTTTTAATCGTAGTGCAGTTCGAACTCGTTTTGAGTTGCAACAAATTCCTGGATTGCTCCTCGGTGATAGTGGTTATGCTTGTCAGAATTATTTATTAACACCTGTGTTAAATGCTGTCACAGCAAATAAGCAGAGGTATAATGCTGCCCATACACGAACACGGAATCTTGTAGAACGAGTGTTTGGAGTATGGAAAAGAAGATTCTCCTGTCTACGAAATGGCTTACGCACTAAAATCGATACTTCTGTGGCTATTGTTTGTGCAACAGCTGTTCTATATAATATAAGCATTATTCATCATGAAAATAGAATCTTAGATGATTATGATGATGATGATGATCTGCGATATCATAATATAAACAACCAAGCAAATAATATAGGTTTGGCATTTCGCAAAGCTTTCATTAACACACATTTTAATCATTAAAACACATTGGTATTTACAATTACATTTTATTCAAAGAAAATCTTTTGGATCAAAAGTTTCTAAATCTATATCACATACATCAAGATCTGATTTCATTTCAGCTAGCTGCTGCTTAACTTTCAATACAGCCAGCAAATGTTCCATTTTAGCTGTCTGCATCCTCTCTTTGTGAATGTCCCTTTGATGGATTACAGCTTCTTGCAGCTTTGTTACACGAAGTGTCCTTTCATCATGTTCATCATATTCACGCTTAGTATCTTTTCTCCTTTTTTTCGCTGGTGTACTTACATCATACACATTGGTAGTACTGGTACTAGTTGAAGGAGTTGATGCTTGATCTACAAGAAAAATTTATTTCTAATAAAATATAATAATTAGGTGAATATTTTCATTATTTTCTTTTACACGTTGTGCCTGCGTTTTATGTTATTGAACTTTTTTTAGAAATATTTTGTGTATTTTTCATGTATTTATTAGTTTTTAATTGGTTTCAGTTTGTATTGATGTAATATGTTATTTTCAATTGTCTTCAATTTTAAGTTTTTTCTAATATTAGTTAATAACATGTATGTAAAATATAAATATGTATTTGACATTCTTCCATGCCATGCTGACATTGGAATACATAAAGGTTATCTATTGAATATATTGACTTTTTACATTTTCAGTATAATGGAAAAAGCCTGTATACCTATAAATAAATTGAATTAGTACATTTGATTTCTGTGACCATGACGCGACTTCAATGATTTTTATCCACCCAAAAAGTGCTCAGCGTGCCTCAAGAAGTTTTCACTTCCAAAAGTAACTATAACTACATACGTTGCTGTTCATATCCACTGGTACTGTCAAAGGGGCAATGTATCTCCACATCTGCATATGGTGCTGCCGTATCCACCATATCCATGACTGGATCATCTACAACAGTGACTGGAGGACCACCACCTGTTACTAGTTGTTCCTGTATGATGATCCTATTCAGTTTTATTTTTCTACAAAATATTTTCCACATTAATACATTTAACTAAATAATTAAAAAAATTGGCGTTACCTCTGTTTAATGTTTTCCCAACACTTTTTCAGTTGTTTAGCAGTACGGCTAGAGAACCCTTGGCTATTGAAAACTTCAGTGACTCTCTCCCATGCTTCATTTTTTAAAGACAGCGTTGCCCCATCTGTTTGTTTATTTTCTATGTGTTTCTCTCCAGCAATCAACTCCACTAAAAATAGTTTTTCCCTTTCGCTGTAGACCATCTTCTGCTCCATTTTTCTTATAAAAAAATATAAATACTCGAAACTAACCTCTTCTCTTAAAACGTAACCACAAAATGAAGATTTAAAATAGTGTTATTACTTGGCGCACGTTCACAACCATAGAACGAAAAGAAACACTAGTACAACCAACACAAATGCATTAAAAACCCTGAAAGCATGTGTACTCACTTAAGGGTTCGTTAAGTCTCGATTATGAAACAAGTAAGAGGTTGAGTGCTAAGGGGGCCTTACCCAAGTCGCCCTCAGTACTCAAGTTGAGGGTTGACTATGAATACCGGCATAAGAAATTTAATGGCCACTAACACAAATACGATCTTAGTAGCCACTAAATCGGACTATGAATACGAATTTCTTTAGCGGGATGTTAGTGGTGTGTTAGTAGCCACTAAATACGACTATGAATAAGGCTGTTAATGTTTTTGATTTACGTCACGTTCCATCAAGTATGTTCGGAATTATCGGAACATAGGCAAATATCGTTGGTGTAATTCTGTCAACCGCATGTTGAGTTCGTCACCCTAACCGGCTGTACATCCACCATCTACCAAAAATAGTAATTCTGGAGGAAGACAGGTATCCATCCAGCAAGAGGGCGACCTCTCTAATTGAAATATTAAACATGATTGAAGAATAAAATATGATATTGAATGTGATATAAAAAATATCTTTTTGATGAGTGAATTTAGTTGAGGTTTAAAAGGTTGGAGTTCGCTGCCCTGGGCGGCTGGACATCCTCCATCTACCAAAAATAATTAATCTGGAGATAGACTTGATGTTCATCCAATAAGGACGACGAACCCTGATACTGAAATATGATTGAAAATTCAAAGTTTAAAAAAATTAAAAAAGTTTTATGAAAGTTGAATTTAAATATGATTTTAGATTTGGTCGCGGCCATCTACCGTCTATCAAAGATAACAAATTTGGGGACAATCTCGATGGCCCCCTAGTTAGGGCGCCGAACTATATAGAACCAGTAGAACTAGTCAACTTGTCATCATTGTAGGCATTGTAAGAGTCTGTGTAGTGATGATGAAATTGACGATTACTGAATTCACTATGGAAGCAGAATGCTGATGTACCTGGACGTTTTATATGTTCCTTTATACGTACCTCCAAAACTCTACAAGTCCTTCTCACACATGACGCTTCACATCTCAGCATATAAATGCCAATTTTGGATAGTTTTTTTGATATTATCTTTTGAGTTAACTAATTCATTATATAAAAAATTCGAAGTTTTATATGACTTCTTTACATTCTTAGAAATATTTCTGGAAATATTGGTTAATTAATGAGACAGGTGAGGGTTTATGAACGGTATTGATACTGATTCTTAATTTAAACTTTACTGGTTCTAATAAGATGTTATGCAAATACTTTTCAAAATCGTCTACATGTATTACCGACTTACTCGCTTCTGATGCGATTTCCATAATCAAAAGTTTATTTGATACCCTTAATTTCACTTTTAAACTTTAATTTACTCTATTTTCGAACAAAAATAAGTATTCCTCCTCCATCCTCGTTTAAGTCTTCTATAAAACCAAATTCCATGGAATTTTCATCAACTTCTTCTTCATTTACAAACTGTTCATTTTCTGCTTCCTCTATACCATGTGCTTCATTTCTTGAACATAAAACTGATTTTGCTGTGTGTCACATTTTGTTACATGCATAATATTTTCAGTTAATTGCAGGACATTTATAATCGACTTGGTGTACTCGTAGACATCTTTTACAATTCAAATGTTATCCTGGCTTTCTTATTATATGACTATTATTAGACTAATTAACTGTCTCGACCCTTACTTCGTGGAATCTACTCATATTACTGTTTTTAAATGAAAGTTACTGTTTCTAAATAATTCCGTCAGAATGACAGAAGTTACATTCCAGTTGATGCCAAAAATAATTATTGAACATCAGGTAGGCATCAACTGAAATGTAACTTCTGTCATTCTGATGATGATATTTAATATCGAAACAATTGTCAAATTTCTTAGAATCATTAACTTGTTATTCAATATATTGTGGAATTATTTAGAATCGGTAAGTTTCATTTAAAAACAGTAATATTATTAGACTGTTCACTAGTACTTGGCTGGTACCGACTTTGACTTGAACGATACTCCCTCTTTTATATTTATGTTTATGTTATTTATTAAGATGGCCTCCTCCTTCAAGAATCATAATTTTGGCGTTTCCGATTGCTCGTTCCATACAAACTGCAATCTGATATGTAAGATTATCTTCTGTGGAATTTATTCCTATTACTTTTTTAAATGAAACTCATCCACAAGAATGATGATAGTAATATCGAAACAATTGTTATTTTTTATAATTTTCACCATTTTTTCAATATACTGTGGATTTGGAAACATTTAATCTCATTCAAAAAAGTAGCCTACGTTTAGTTATTTCCGATCTTAGGCCTCAGACCAACTGATTCCTTAGTGCCTCCGGCCTCCCCCCAAATAAATACCAAATTGGCAGTATTCCGCTATACGTTTTAACTTCTAAATGAGTGAAGTCAGCTGAGTGTACCAGATAATCTTAATTATAGAAATGTAACCAATTGTGTATTTTGGCAGAGGATTTTATTGTGAGCAGAGCGCTTTCGGTTTATTGAGAAACCATCATCGGTGTCCCCTATAAGAGTAAGAAAATTGATCTTACACTACCCAGGTGAAATAAAAGGGTTTTGAAGGGCCTAAAGCTAGTTAGATTCAATTTACTTACATGGTCAGGTGGTAGACCAAATCTTCACAATCGGAAGAAATATTTAAAACAAATGAAATTGTAGTGTGTAAAACACAGTCACTATTAAAATAATAATAAAAACAACCCATTGTACAATGGATGACTTCCTGAAATAGGGGATAAAATTTAACTTATTCCAACATGTGTGAAACAGCTGTATGATATTTGAAAATTGTAAAGATCAAATCGAAAATGAACAATTTTTGAAGGTGATAATATTAGTAAGGTAGACTAACAACAACCAGTGCTCTGATGACGTCATCAGAATCAAAGAAGCAATTGTTGACAAGAGCTTGAAGGATTCGTAAATATTATTAATAATTACGTTCTGATGACCTCTTTAGAGAAACAAACGTGTGGTTGTGTGAATAACTGAAAATAATCCAGGGTTTTATCCAGAAATGTTGGTGTACTGAGATGTTATCTTAAAATAAAGTAAGAGCCACGAAAGAAAAGGAAAAATGAAAATTAACGTTAATGAAAAAAGTCTCTGAAGAAAAAACAACTACTCGAGCTATTTGCTCCGACAGGCATTGAATTACATCCCCTCCGCAACAAACAGTCCGATCCCCCGGAAGAAACCCTGAAGAGGAGAGGCGCAGGAGTATGAAACTTCCGCCATGAAGGTTGAAGATGTAGCTCGAATTATGGTGTTATGGTCTCCCGTTGTATTGGTCCCAACTGATCTGAACTATTATCATTATTGAGTAGGAACTCGCGATCAAAAAGTTTTCTATATAGAGGGATAACATTTCTGCCAAACTCATTCTGTACATTAACCCTAGACCGGTATCGATATTTAATCATATGTTACCGGTATCGATACGTAAATTTTACGTAAAATACTTTTTATGGCATTTGAGTATCTAAATCTTAACCTAAACTAATGAAACACAATTGGTCATTGAAAAAACATTTATTTTAAAGAGAATAATATATGTTAACATTAATGGTAACTATAAATACATTCAGCAAACAATCAAAAACATTTTTAATTTTCCTAGCGGAAACAATGGTAACTAAAAAATGCTCTAAGCAAACAAATAAAACTTTAACTACATTTTGAACAGATTTTATTTTGATACACACCGCATATGGGTTTATTGCACTTCAAACAGTAGGTCGTGGTCATGCTTCTCTTTGCTGATGGATATATGTGACAGTAAGTTCGACGTCCTTTTTGAGACTCTGGACGTTCCTGTCGGCTCTAGTAACAACATTTTCGGTTTCACTGTCACTACTTTCTAACAGTGCTTTCTCCAGCTCTTCCAATGATAAACCACGCCTTGACATTATAGACCCTTCCTGGTATTGATACGTAAAAAAATCGTGGTGTAAAATGCACCTATTGGTATCGATGCGTAAAATTTACGTGCAGTGTTCTGGAAAACAATGTGTGGTCACTACATCACTGACATACGTACTGGCTATGTATTGAATCGATGAATACCAGATTGGAGCTAGCATAGCTGGAAGGAGGGGATAAAGCGCACGCGAATAACTGCAGTGCTATTAAATTTCTAATTTGAGTGCGTAAATTTTACGTACGATACCGGTCTAGGGTTTTTATCAACCTCCTTCATGATTTCTAAATCCTCGTACAAAAAAAGTTTAAAAAAATGTTTGGATGCAATGTTGTGTAAGAGTGCTACCCCGTTCTTGTGATCGATCTCTGTATCTGAAAGAATTTGAAAGGTGGGTGCGCCAGCGCTTAGGCCACAATTGGCCCATTGTGCATCCTTCTGAGGTTCAGACTTCCTTCTAACTCGTCATCCAGCCTACTTGTTTGAAGTAGGCAATAACGTCGCCTGAAGTAACTTCCCTCATACTGGCGTATGTTAGCCTGTGCTCGCCGAATACAGAAAACTCTCGTGATCGATTCTCATGATCGATATTGTGGTTGTTGAATTTCAAGTGATTTCTCCGGAGTTTTTTCATGTTTAATTACTCTAGTTTTTGGGGCTCTACAAGTCCTACCAATATAGGGAGCATCACAATCAGAACAAGAATGTATATAGACACTACTCCTCTGTTATTTATGTAATTTGTCCTTGGCATTGACCAGACAAGCACTCAAGCCATTGTTTTTAACATTATAAGATATTTGGGTGTCGGAGAAATACTTAATTTGTTGCACAAGTTGTGGTCAATAAAAGTAAGACTCACGTACTTGCAGGTGTCATCAGCAAGCGCAGGGGAAGCAGTATACATTACCAACTTTCTCTTCCCCCGCATGATGACATTATCAACAATAGTTGGCTCATAATCATTTTTAACAGCATTTTGTTTTTGTATATCGTATTATTTATTGTAATTATTAGTTGACATATGGACGGTTTGTAAACAGTGTACATAGCTGTTAAAAGCCATTAATTTGTGCTGTATATGGTGGAAAAAACTAGAATTAATGACATGGTCAGTCTGAGTGGGTTTCCGGTAAATGCTAAATTCAAATTTGTTGTTAGTTCTATTAATATGTAGGTCCAAAAAGTTGATTTCAAAATTTGACTCTAATTCCATAGTGAATTTAATACTAGGGTGTGCGTTATTAATTTTGACTAATAAAGTATTAGCTATGTGAAAACTTAACTATCATCTACATATCTAAACCAATGCAATAATTCATTATTCTTCAAAATGAATTTGTTTTCTAAATGATCTATGAATAAACTGCCAAAAAGGAAGACAAACGATTACCCATTGCTAGACCTTCTGATTGTTGATAAAATAAATTATTGAATACAAAGAAATCACACAAAGTCAATATGTCGCAAACTTTTTAATATTTGAAGTTTTCCTAAAATGCCTCCATGAGCAACTAGTTTCGGCCTACAATGGCCATCTTCAGGCTACAAATAATGTTTGGGTTTAAGGAAGAAAACATTTAATAGTACACATATCTTACCAAAGTGAAAATAATTAATGGGATAACAAACGTCCAAGTAACAGCGCTGATAAAGGGAAGGATGTGAGAAACTCAGAATTTGAGTTGAATTATTATTGTGACATATAGAAAAATTTGGAAAGGAAGTAGTAGAAAATAAATTTTTTTAAGGAAACAGGAGGAAGAAAAATTGAACTATAGTACCAATTTAATTAGGGTCATGATATATCATATTAAAAGAATGGAGTCTGTAGGTGTTAGGAAAGGAGGAAGGGTTGGCAAATATGATCTCTAACTCCATAAATAAGAAGGAAGGAACAACCAAAAGAGGAGGGTCATTCATCAGACAAGAGAACCGGTTGTGGGAATACGTGGACAGGAATGTAACAAACGGTGAAAAGGTTAACTTTAGGAAAAAAGACGGCTTTTTAGTGTGTTCACTGAAACTTAAATAAAATAAGATGTACGCCTTTCTAGTTTCTTTCTATTTATTTCCAATTTTTCTTTTGCAATTTGGGGTTTTTATACATTTTTTTTATTTCTCTCATTCGCTCAATTGCTGTTTTCCGTTTCTTTTTTATGATTGTTTTTAATTTGGGTCCTAATTTGGTCTCACTCTTTTCATCAATTATATTTGGTTGATTTTGTTCCAGTATGTTCGTTTCTATATTCCGTTTTTTTTTTAAAATTCTTTTTTATACTCGAAGAATTTCTTACCTAGTCCTGTTAACATTTGGTTCTCTGAACATTTTTTATATCGCCTTTCGAGGACTCGCCACCTGTTTTGGGAGTGTTTTTCACTAATGCGTGAATTTATGGTTTTCATTTGTTGGCTAATTAGTCGCCACGTATATTTAAAATTTTTACATGCTGTCGTGCCAACTTTTCTGTGTAGATCGTTATAGATATCTAATAATATTTTCGATTCCATAATAGACCATTTAACTGCGTCAGAAACTGGATCAACTGTGACAGAGATTGGATTAACTGCGGCAGTTGAAGTGAATGGAAATATTAAGTATTCTTCTAAAACTAATTTAACCCTTAACCTCAAACACCCTTTTGACGGAACACTACCACAGACGCCCGGTAATTTTTACCGTTTTTTTCTAAAATGACAATAAATTTAGAAAAAAAAAACTTTATATTACGAAATTTCTAAAATACATATAATGGTCATTCTCAATTATCACTTTGGATATATAATATTGTTTCAATTATTTTTAAACCAATGAGAAGCTGTTTTGTATAAAAATATATTTTTCATCGAATTTTGACATGGAACTCTAAAATTGCATAATAAAAAAACAGACAAAACTAAACTTTTTTTATAAGAGAACATAATAAAATATAGTGTAATACAGGAAAAAATGGATTTGAACAAAAAAAGTGCATATGAAAAAATTTCAACAAGCAGTAAAGTATCGGTCATTTTCTACGACGAGCACTTTTTACATATCCTTTCGGTACACTGCAAACATATAGGTGTTTTACATATGATACAAAAAACCCAGAAACACATGGTTACATGAGAAAGCCGACTTGCCCACTATCAAAAACTTCATCACTAAAATATCTACAAATTTTTATAATAATTGTCTGCCAGATGATCTTCGAAATGCTCTCAAAGCCGCAAATCGCGCAGAAGACATCCGCGATAGTGGGTGTAGGCTTCTGCATGGATCGCTAATTACATAACAAGGTTGTCAATCATCAACCCATATTTCAACAAACTGGGGTATTTTCAGGGCGGACAATAACCAAACTGAACTACCCCAAAAACACTTCCAAACATAAAGAATATAAAATCAACGTCTGACATGTTGCCTGCCCAAATCTACAACCCTTATCAATGATATAGACCCTGTTCTTCAGCTGCTTTTCAGGGATAACCTAGCCGAAAGATTCTGGGAGCCATAATTATATGCCGGGGACACAGTTTGTAAACTACTAAAATTTTTGGATAATGCGGTTACCGCAAGGTGCCCTAATAATCACGCAGGACGAACGCAGACAGCAGGATGAAAGCCAGACCATCGGCACTATATTTTTATCTCTGTATTCTGTAATATCTGGGAAACATAACAATGAATAAAGAACTTTTTAATGAATGAAGTAGCGGTATACTTAATTTAATAGAGCTTTACGGCTCGACTGTTAGCATAGAATTATTTTAAAATAAACTACCAATATGATAATTACTGCTGTCAAGCTCACTTAAGTTGAAACCAACGGTAATAACGAACTCTTAGTAAGTTGTGAATGAAACTAAAATAATTCAATAAAGGTGTATATTCTATAACATAATAAGTAGAATCAGCTAACAAAATAGATAAAACCTTTTACCAAAAGGTATTAAAGAAATTTAACAAGCGGACGAGTATCCAAACAAATAATATACACTAGGCAAAATATAAGCAAAAAACATATAAAACAGTTCATGTACAATGCAAATCAGAAAATATATAATCTTATACGGACTCAGTGGTTTTATAATCGGGGTTATCGTATGCAGTATTACCCAAAATACTGCATACGGGGTTAATCGGCGGCTTGACGAAATTTGGAATGAAAAACCCTATACCAACTCAAAATAGTGGAGGAAGAAGGAGATTTCAACAAAACCCGAGAAGGAAATCTCTACTAGAATTTACTTCTGAGCAATACTTTCGAATCACCCAGTAATCAAATATAATTCTCGGAAACCAAATGAAAACCCTGTTAACTAAATCTGGACGGCAGTGACAGAAAGAAATTTTAACAGTTCCCGAGAAGGTCGGCAAGGTGTTGAAATTTCTACCAGAACTTATTTAATTCCTGAGCAATACTTTCGAATCACTCAGTAATCAAATATAATTCCCGGAAATCAAATGAAAACCCTATTAACTGAATCGAAACTACAGAAACAAAAAGAAAGTTCAACAGGACCCGAGAAGGTCGGCGAGGTGTTGAAATTTCTACCAGAATTTATTTTATTCCTGAGCAATACTTTCGAATCACCCAATAATCAAATATAATTCCTGGAAACCAAACACAAAACTCTATTAACGAAATAAAAGATCAATCAATTGAAAATTTCGAATAAAGAAAGCTTACACAAAAAACTTGGACGAATTAAGTCAAATAAAATTTTAAAATAACCAACAACAGAAAATAGCGTATAGTTTACAATTTAATCTTTATTGAAAACTATACAAAATTAAAATATAATGTGAAAAAAACACTGAATATCGTGTAAATACGGGAGTCCTAACAAATTTATTCTTTTATACGGAATATATTGAATTCAACTATCAATCATATTTTACACTAAAATAATTTTATTTCGGAAATAAACATACGGAGGAAAATAAAATTTTACCTTTTAAGCACTTAACAATGCTTACTTTATTTCTACGAACTTCACTATACATACGGGGGACGGAAAAAGCAAAAGTGAAAAAGCCCTTTTCAAACTGAGGTCTCGGTATTTATTACTTTCACTAATCGCTTCAAAAAGAAGTCTAGTAAAAAAACTCACTTTGAACCAAAATGTCTATAGGTATACCGGACGGTCTAAATGTTTTAATCGAATGAATTGAAAATGTATATATACCGGACGGCCCAAATATTATAAATAAACGAACTTGTAATTAAATTGTTTTTCCAGGTAAAATTCAATTCATTACCTTACAATATTCATGTACGTTATTAAGACGTTGTAACATGCCTATCGACCTGTTTCGATTTCATATAATAAATTTCCCGCCCGCCGTCTCATTAGCCACTCCCAACCACAGAATTAAAACTGACCGTTGAGACAATTGACGGCTGTCAATTTCCCCCTATTTGCTACAAGCTTGAAATCAGCCCTTTCCGCATACCGATGTTACAGAGACAACACGTGTCTACATTTTCTCGTGTTTCTACTTAGAAACTACCTTCCTTAATTTGCTGTAGTAAGTCCAAAATAATATTTTATTATTACGTAGCTTCCTTCAAAGTAATCGCTGAGATAATGTTTACTGTGTATTTCCTATCTTTCACATATTCAGAGATAAATTACAGTTGCACGTGGTCACGAAATATTTCTTTTCTAGCTGCATATTAATTTTAAACTAAATCCTCTAATACAAATCATTGTTTAATTTTGTGCAAATATTTGAGAGCTTTTTATGTTGCAAAATATCTTTTTTAAATATAACTACTTTATTACATTTTAACCTATAAAATATTCCTTCGTATGAAAGAGACCGCCAGTGCCGGTTTCAGATATTCACATATTTTTTAAGCACGTTATTTTTTTCAGATATCAGCTTTTTGTTCTAATTGATTTTTCAGAACATTAATATGTTTTTAATTTAATTAAATTGTTTTTTTACTGTTTCAATATGGGGCATATATGTTGGGAAGCTTTCAGTAAATTTCATTTTTTTAAATTCAAATAACTGCCTTCCTTTTTAACCTGAAAAGCTGAACCAACATAATGTGCTCTATTACATTCAAGTTCCTACATATCCCTAATTCTTCTGTACTCCTAGGTAAGCACAGCAGCTAGGTTACAGCCAATTTATAGCTACGCTATAGATAGATTACAGCTAGGTGACAACTAAGTTACTGCCAGAAGACACCTTTACCGTTCGAATACAGCTTCCTTCTCTTCATGACATCTTTACCGTCACCGCTAAGTTAAGTACCTAAAAGTACTTCCAGTATTTTTCTGTCCTGCCCTCAGGCAAAATAAATTCAATTATTTTATATTCTTTTTTATTTCTGATCCACCCGGCTGTGAGAGTCACAGGGTATCGTGTCCGGGTTGGTTCAGCTTTAATTGCATTGTATTTTAACATTTTTAATATTACACGGTGTTTCTACCTTTGTCACCGTAGTTTTTATTTTTATAAATTTTGTTTTTTCATCAACGTTTAAAAAGGTAGTGGCGCTCTGAAGTCTCACGTTCTGATCATCCTCTGTTATACAAAGTGTGTCATTAACTTGGAGTCGAACCACCCTTGAGAGGAGTTTCATGCCCGCATAATGCTCGAGTGGCACGACATAAGTTACAACGTCCATAAAATGCCCCTGGGCGTTCAGACCTTATATGTACATACATTGGACGTCTTTAGGATGTATAGTGTTGTATGGGATTGAATCTAGTGCTATCGAATATTTTCTCTTGTTTGCAAATGTAAGAATTTATATCTCCTGTTGCTAATATTATTTGATTTTTGTGCCGATTTACAGATTTCTCGGAAAAAGGACAAATTCGGATTCTCTACAGAAGTATGAACCGTGTCTAGATCAGTGTCTTGAGCAATTCCTATCGTTAAGTAAATTTTCTATGTCTAACTCAAGGAGATCGAGTAAGTTTTCATTGATTAAAGGAAGATGATCAATTATTTGGATTTCTCTTTGTATTATTTCAACTATATCGTCGATGTTATCATGTAAGGAACCAGTTTCTAAAGCATTTACATCTAGTTTAGGGGTTGAACGAGAAAGTGCGTCCGCTTCCTTGTTGAGCTTTGCTTTTTGACATTTTATTGTATACTCAAACTCTTCCAGTTTTAATCGCCAACGCATCAGGCGAGAGTTTGGCTCCTTAAGGGCGGAAGTATTTGCATCCCCACACAATTGCTAGGAGTTCCTTTACCATAGTAAAGTAATTGATCTCCGCAGAATTTAAAGTTCTGGATGCATAGCAAATGGAGTGATTGTTTTCACTCAAGACAGCTCCATTGGCATACATAGATGCGTCTGTCATAATTTCAAAGGGTTTCTCGAAATTTGGATCTGTTAAGATAGGCTCGGAAATGATTATATTTTTGCAGTGTTTGAAACAGTTAAAAAAGTGTTCTATTTTGTTATTCTTTTTGAGACAATTAGTTAATGGCTTTGCAATCCTAGCAAAATTGCGAATAAATTTCCTACATCAGCCTACAGAGGATTTAAGATCTTTTTGTGTTTTATTTACAGGAAAGCATTGCGCGACTTCGATCTTTTTTGGAGTGGGTTTATTTTTGTCGGACATCACAACATGCCCCAAGAATTCTACTTCTGTACGCCAGAATTCGCATTTATCTAATTGTAACTTTAGTCCTGCTTGCCGTAATTTTTCAAAAACTAATCTGAGCTTTTGTATGTGCTCTTGCAACCCTTTACTGAAGATAATTATATCATCCATATACACAAGGCACGCCTTATTCTGCAGATATTTAAGAACTTCGTCTATTACTCTCTGAAAGGTACCGGGTGAGTTCTTTAGACCCATGGGTGTAAGCAAGAACTCGTAGTAAACATGAACGTTGCATGGCGTTTTTTCTATGGATTCTTTGCTTAACTCTATTTGATAGAATCCACTAGCAAGGTCGATGGTACTGAAATATAGAACATTCCCCAATTTGTCCAAAATCACGTTTATATTTGAGATGGGGTACCGATCGCCAATAGTCATTTCATTCAGCTTGCGGTAATCCACCACAAACCGCCAATTTTGTTGCCCCGATGCGTCTATTTTCTTTTTTACATTCACAATAGGCGAGCTGCATGGGATCGACGAATGTCTTATTATGCCCTTCTCTAGCATATCATTTATTTGCCGTTGCACCTCTTCTTTAAGGGCATACGAGTACTGGTTCTTGTATGGACTGTGACACCTTTTTTGGTTTTTATTTTATTACAGATCGATATTTTTGTATGATTTAATGTTAACTATTGTACAGGTATATGTGTTGTTCGGGCTTTTTAACGACTCGTTTAGTCCAGTCATTATAGTAAGTTCACCTCGGAATTAGAGATACCCAGCTGTAAGTCTGTAAATACTTGTATATTGACACCCTAAAGTTGTCTCACAACCTACATATGGTAGGGTGTAAGCAACTATTAAATTTCAAGGTCAATGGTCACAAAAATCGGTTTTTTGCGCTTTTTTTAGAAATATCTCATTTCCTATGGGTTTTTTGCTATTTGTATTCACTATCAATATTGTAGAATACAAAATTATCTACGAATTTTGTTTAAAAAAATTTTTCATACGGTGAACCGTTTTCGAGATAGAGGGCAGAGAGCGCGCGGTCACCGCATCACTTCAGGTCAACCGGTGCCTCCGGTCGAAAACGCGCCATATATAATTGATGAACTATCGATAAATCAATGATTATAAATATTTGTCAATTTTTATTAACTATTATATTATATTTTATCATTTTTTTCCTAACTTATCCACTTTTTATTCAGTATTAATTTATTTAACAACACTAACCTGCCCATGTAATTGCAGAATTGTTAATGAAAATATAAGAATTATATTTGAATTTTAACCTAATTAATATTAATAACTCCTTACATGATGAAAAAAAAACAAATAAATTATGAATTAATCTTTTTATTAAAAAATATCATTGAATACATTTTTTTTATTGAAAGTAAAAAAATAGAATATAGGGTACAAAAAGTACAATTTAAATCATCTTCTTCCTCTTCATCGTCGTCTTCTGGCTGCTGATAAATTTCAAACTGGTCTTCATTATCGTCTTCAACGACATTTGTCTCAAGTTCTTCCATGATTTCGGGGTCAAAGGTTCCATCTCCGTTAATGTCGCTTTGATATGGTAGCGCATTGAGACAAGCTTGCCCATTGCATTGGCCACAAGCTAAAGAGCATTGCAAGCCCGCTTTCCTGCATCCGCATCGCGAACCACAACCACTCTTGCAGTTGCAGAAAATTGTATTTAGCAAATCTTCTGGAGCAGGTGGTAAAATTGTCATGATAGGCTCCAGAAAATCGTTTCGCATTGCCCAACCCCACACCTGGGGTTCCAAATCATGTCCTAACCAAGTTTGAACTTGATAATATACACGGTTGAAATGTTGATGAGCAGCTGCACTTGTTGGTGGGATATTTGAAAGCTGCACAGGTTTATTAAGTTTTCACAGATTTCGGAGCATTATAGGCTGCCAATAAGGTTTTAGTTCCACTCTCTAATAATCTCTGGGCCGAACAATTTTCTTCCTCAAATGCTGCAGCTAGTTCATCCAAATTTGTCAGTTTCTCAAAAACTTTTAAAAATGATTTTTTTCCCTTTTTAAAAAGCGCAGAAGTTGTGTCACAGCCACTTAATGCGTGCAGAAATAAAATATGTTTTTTGGAATGAGGATAATTATTAAAACTTTTAGTCGAGTATGTCTCCGTTTTTACATTTCCTTTCCCAACTTTTTTAAAGAAAATTTCTTGTTCGTAAGACAGTGTACGCCCAATTAAAATGACAAGTAAATCAATATCTTGTCCTATTATAACTGCAGTTTTTTTAGACTTTGATTCTTCAATTGCAGTTTCAACAATAAGAACATCCGCATGTTTAGTAGTAAGATTTGCAGCTTGTAACTTTTCAATTAACATATTAATGAACTTATCTTTGTTATTTCGATTTGATAAGAATTTTTCTTGAGGAGGTGGTACAACCATTGTTTCATCGAAACAGACTTCGTACGTTTTTGAAAGTGCAGCAGTTCTTCTTTGCTGCTCCATAGCTTTTACGTTCTTACTGTAGTCTGAAATACAACAATTATTTTGGAACTGTAATGCCTTTGTAAATAATTCATGTATTTATCAAAAATAATAGAAAAAGTATCTTCTCTGCTCCATACAACATGATGAAGAATAAATCCGCCATCAATAATGAACGTCACATTATTTTCATTGAGAACAGAATCAATTGGGCTCATGTTGTCATACAATGACGATTTTGTTGTTTTTCTCATGCCATCATTATCAAATAGAGCTGTTGGATACGGACTCAATTCATATTGAAGATATTCTTCAAGATTACTTTCAATTTGTTTGCTGACAGTAATTCTTTGGAAGAGTAATAATGGATCCAATGCAACTTTACAATCATTTATTTTTACAGATTTGTTAACACTGGAAAGCGGCATTACTTTTTCGGAGCGTTTCAATTTTATTTCATTAAATGATAAGTCGGTGATCTTCATAGACTCTAATCCAATTTCGTAAGCTCTGTGGAAGTTAATTTGCTCATTTCCAACAATTCCAGAAGCTATCGATATTAACTGCGTAGTATTTGGAAAAGGATCATGGAGTTTAAACCAATCAAATAGTATATTTACGTCAGCATTGTCTTTTTTCACTCTTGAGTCTCTACAATCTACGTGTTGCTCGGTCGACTCCAAGGATATATTACAGAACTTCTCCATTTCCTCACAAATAGTATTTGTGGCGTACATAGCATATACCCATTTACA
Source organism: Galeruca laticollis (assembly GCA_963921935.1). Taxonomy (NCBI): domain Eukaryota; kingdom Metazoa; phylum Arthropoda; class Insecta; order Coleoptera; family Chrysomelidae; genus Galeruca; species Galeruca laticollis. Next base: position 143,733,143 of record OY998181.1, read on the forward strand.
CAAAACACTTTCTTTCGTACTCCGACCACGAGATACTCCTCCTTAGGTTTTCATGAATTTCATGAGACTTTGTTCGATGACCATATCTGCCCATGTACCTGAATTATATTTTTCTGTTCGTTTCACTGTGAAAAATCCATTTCTGAAATTCTCATAAGTTTGCTCATCCATAGTTTCTTCCAGCTTGAGCATATCTTGCAGATACAGGTGGGCTGATTTTGCATATAAGAAGTGACCACTGGAGTGAAAATATGGCAGCATTCTGCGCACTTCATCAAGGTGTTCTTGGAAAAGCCCAAGTCTTTCAGCGCGAACAAAATCAAGTGCTATTGTAACCATTTCGAAATATTGCACCCACAATTGTGCTGTTGGACCTCGAGCTTTCAACTCATCCAGTTTGTCTAGAAATGTTGAAAGAAAAATTGAGTTATCCATACATCCCTCTACGTTTGAGTAGGATACATCTCGAGAAGTGATTTGCTGTATTAACTCATCCAACGTACCATCTTCAATCTTCATGTCTTCAAATATGATCTTTGATAATGCAAGTCGCACCAATATATGGCCTCTGATGCTTCTTGAGTAAGCGTGACCGTTCAGCATCTTGTCAACAGAATTTGGTGCGTATATTTTATTACCAAGAGCTTCCTTAAGGCCACTTCCATCCATTATGTATCCTATGCTTCCAAGAAGAGACATGAGCATATGGAATCCTCCTAATTTCACAACAACTTTACGTAAGTTTGAGCTAGAATCTGACGCAGCTACCGTTTCACGTGCTTTAGAGTAGAGGGGTTGATCAAAAGTAATTACACACGTTTTTTGTCCGTGTGACTTGGCAATATCGAGAGCGCAAAGTAAAGTTGTGTCTACATTACTGGCAGGATGATCGATAAAAGGAAGAAACACAACCTGAGATGTTGAAAAATTTATTTCATTTTTAGTGAGCTGCTCAAGATAACCGTTCCACCCTGGCAACGGTGCCAATATCCCTCCATTTTCCGTATAACCACAAAAAATCAGTTCCGTTGATTGTTTTTTCTGTTAGTGCTCGACCGTCATGCAGATTATCAACTTGAACTTTGCTGTATCCAGGTACGACTGGTTCATCGTAAACTTGTAAAGATAAATGTGATATGGCTGCCAACTCTTTCGCTTTTGGTTTGGTTGTACATTTTTCTATCCGTTCATCGTGGAGAACAGCATTTTTTGGAGTTACTATCTTAATAATCCCCATAACATGAAGAGTATTGTTATCATCAAGAGTCTGGACATTTATATCGGCATTGTCTCCAACATATTGTACAAGAGCATCTGACTCTGATGATAAAATACGAGGCTGTGGGTGATAAACTGCTGAAACTTCATACTGTACTGTATTACTATAAGAAGCTGCAAATCCCAAACTAGATAAAATATCCAATAGTCTTTTAGATCCATATTTTCTATGAAGAAATACAGAAAGGCTCAAAAGTAACTGTGATGAAAAATAACGTTCCCGTACGGCAGCCATAATTGCATGGCTTATTGAAGTACATTTTGTTTTTAAATGATCAATTTGTCCTTTCCTCTTTTTGATGATAACTTCTTCTAAGAAATGTAATAAAGTTTTTGGAATTTCTTCATTAACATTATCCAACATTTTACTAGGAGGTGGATAAGATTTAGTTTCAACTATAGATGTTCGGATATCTTCTCTAATAATTGCTGCTGCAGCTTCTACAATTCTTAGCCTTTCTGCTTCAGGATCTATTTTTTTACTTTCGTACCAAGCTTTTGTTAGAATATTAGCTTGTGCATCACGGAAAGAAATGATCGTGAAAGCTCCAACTTTCTTCGTAATTACGATATCGGTTAAGTACTTCTGTTGTAGTCTTGTAATGATAGTTTTATCATCTGGTACATACCCTGTCAAGACATCTTTAAGCTCTTTTAGTGTGAATTGAGAATCATTATTATTTTCGATGTAATTGAAAATCTCTAACACAGCTTCTGTAACTTGATTATCTTGACGAGGTTTCTCAAGAGGCGATGATGATGATGATTTATTTGAAAAGTTTGTAAAGCAAGCAGCATGGTACTTCGCTTCAGCAGCGATCAAATCAAACTGTAAAATTATACTACTTTTCACCAATTCTCCAAAATCATCCCCACGTTCTTCTGCTTTTTTGATAACAGTATCTTTGAACTCAAGAGTACTCACATTTTTTATCTTCCGCCTGTATTTTTCACTTTTCTTTTTCTCTGCAGCCTCATCAGCAACTTCGCCACAAAATAAACATTGATTCTTAAAATCAAACACTTCACCTCGTTTTTTACGGAGTACGAATGGAGAAGTTATAGTTTCTCCTTCTTCTTGTTTCCATACATTGGACAAACCTCAAGGCTTTTGCAGGGTAGAATAACATCTCACAAAAGCGATTGCAGATTGGGAAGGCCGTCTTGCGCTCTGTCGACCCATGTTATTGAATCACAACATGATATGGATTTCGAAGGAGTTGAAGTTTTAATTGGAGAAAATAACTACTATAAAAGGATTTTCTTGGAGATGGTGTTTATTAACAAAATTGAAAGACCCCTCAACACTAGATCAGATACTCAAAATCTGAGTCTCATCTATAATTACATTTTGGAGTATGAGAATAATAAGAACAAAATTCCTAAAATATTTCCCCTAACACAGCACACTAACAATACATAACATCTTCGTTAATGTTAGTGTTCGCTGGTTTGCATTTTAGTTAAAGGCCATTTTGTGTTGTTCCGTGCTCACCGTGTTGTTCCATGCTAATTGTCACTTTTACCATTTGTTATCATTTGTTTTCATTTGGAGTTTTATCAGTTAATTTCTAACATCTTAAAATGTAATATTCATTGTGTGTTTGATCCGATAATAATTTCTAAATCAGTACAATGTTATTGTTTGTAACGGTTTTTATGTTATTTTTAAATGTTTTTTAAATGTATAGATTGTTTATGGAGTTTTTATTGTTTCCAACTTTTATGGTACAGTCGATCTGACAATCCATTTTAGTAAGTACGACTATGTTTTGTAACGTATTGTTTTTAAATATATAATATTTGTAGTCATCCTGAGGAAGACCCCAAACAAGGGTTGAAAGCTTGATGAATAATAAAATTGTTTGATTTCTCACCAGCCCCACTGTTGACTGCTACACCCAGTTCTTGATGAACATATTTTGTTAATATTCATCAGTCAAACGTACCAATACTTTTATATATATATATATATATATATATATATATATATATATATATATATATATATATAACAACAAAGAGATTCATGGGTAATTCACGCAAAAAGAAAAGAAACAGAGTGGTAACCTTGGATATGCATGTTTCTAGCTTATTTGCAGTCATCAGCATGGTGAAATTTGGGAGCAAAGATGTTAATCGAAACATGGGAAAACACAAAACAACGGATCTCAGCTGGGAAACCAAACGCTCATTTGTGCCTTCAATTGGAAGATCCCGAGTTCTCAGGCAAATGAGCCAGAAACATGCATGTCCGCGGTTACCACTCTGTTTCAGTAGCCCTTTTTCTTTTTGCGTGCATTACCCATGAATCTCTTTGTTGTTGTTGTTAACATATCACGCGATATTCCTACATCTTCTTTGTTATTTACTATGGGTCGGAAGGTTCAGGCGGGGGGGCTATATGCGCCTCCGTGTCGATCTTGGTTGTTGTCCTGAAAACTCTGGATCTTTCAATTGAAGGTACAAATGAGCGTTTAGTTTCCCTGCTGAAATCCGTTGTTTTGTGTTTTCCCATGTTTCGATTAACATCTTTGCTCCCAAATTTCACATCCTCATTTGGTTATACCGTGCTGATTACGGCAAATGAGCCAGAAACATGCATGTCCGCGGTTACCACTCTGTTTCAGTAGCCCTTTTTCTTTTTGCGTGAATTACCCATGAATCTCTTTGTTGTAGTTGTTAACATGTTACGCGATATTCCTACATCATATATATATATATATATATATATATATATTGAGATGATATATTCAATAAGATATAAAGATTATAGATATCAGAGAGTAGTAACATAAGATAAAACAATTATAAAACAACATGTGACAACAAAATTTCGTTTTTTTAGAACATTCAGTTAACAATAGGTTTAAATATAATATAAATTCAATTTGATTAGTAGTATATAAAGTATAAATATAGTAGCCAAATTTCTTCAAAATACTAAGTTGATTTAAGTTCAATTTACAAAGTTATTGATTAGATCATAACTTTAAGGAATCTAAAGTTTCATACTAAAAGTTTGTCAAATATATCAAATCTATAGAACTCATGAGTCATGTCCATAGATTTGGAAAATTGTTGGTTAAAATATCTATAAAAAAAATATTTCAGATAAAGATATTTAGTTTAATAAAACCTATGCAATGAATGTGACATCTAAATATTTCATAAATAAAGTTTCTAGTTTGAAGGAAAATTAAAACAAAACTTAATTAAGATCACTCAATTTAAAATTTAGAATTAATAATGGAAAATATTATATGTGGAAAGAATTATAAATTTATATTATAGCGTATGTAGAATAAACAAGAATGTAAAAATCTTTTTGATTACAAAATATAAAATAAATAATCATTTGTCAATAATATTTCTCTAAACTTTATAAATTCTAAGTATTTCTTAAGATATCAAATTAAATCTCATTATAGTGTAATCAAAATTAAATAAATAAGTCAGATCAAAATCATTACAAATTATCAATAAAATAATTTCACGTTACAAGTTAGCATAAGACAGAACCTTAAAAGAAACCAAGCTCAATTAATTAATTTAACGGAAGCGAGACATTAGACATTAAAGATTCTTGTTAGCGACGTAAAAATTTTAAGAAATCTGTATTTGTATATAATGTCGATAAAAAAGGGAATAAGAAAACATGGGACAGAATGACCAACTGATTATTACTAATGATTATTGACAAATGATGAAGAAGGAATTTTATAAAAATGGTAAAACAAATGAAATGTTATTTTAAATTGTAGCGAATAACGAATTAAATGTGAAACAAATTGTAAACATATGCTTTTGAATATTTCTGTTTTACAATTGCCATATATCAAAATTTGAGCTGACCAATCAGAATGACTACTTGATGGAACCTTCTAGAGTGTATAAAGCTTCCGGTTATCAACAAAGGGTTGTGAAAAGGAGGATGTTGCGGGGATAGTAAAACATGAAGCCAGAGTGATGAGATGTTTTAAAATGAGTAAATAAAAATTGATAATAATAGTGAAATATCGTAGCAGTTAAGAAAAATAAAATTAAAAAAAAACTTTATATAGTGCACAAATTAATACAAAGTGTAAATCAAAATTCCGAGAAGTGAATAATTGAATCCAGTTTCAAAACAAATAAATCAGAATCAAGAACCAAGGCGGCGTTAGAAGTGCGGACATTTTGTGAAGCGCTGTTACAAACAGGTTAGTGATATTAAAATTTTATTTTGGCCAAAATAAGTAATAAAAAGAAGTACTGAATTAAACGATCGTTCATTGCAAACTTAATTGAAATTTTAAAGGACCTAAATTAAATAAAAATTTGTATGTAATATTGAGAATAACAAAATCAGTGTAATATTAAATAAGAATGTTTGAACTCCAACCGTTTGAAGATTATATGACTTACCAGATATTTGGTTAATAACTGTAATTTGTATATGTAATAGTCTTATAAAAAATCATAATTTGATAAGTCACTAAATTTATTTTCACATTCACATATAATATATAAATATCCACTTTTACTTGCTGAAATATTTAACAATATAAACCGACACACTACGAAAAACGATTTTAAACAAACTGAACGTTTAAATAGAATTTTACCAACATAAAACTGTTTTCTGCGATAAAAAAAAAGGTTTTTTTTTGTATCTGCACGTGTTTCTTTAGAAGCTTTAAGAAAATATTAGATTTATGTAAATGAGTTCATAGGCGTCACATTTATTTTGTAACCATTTCGTAATATGAATTAACATAAAAATTTTAGAATTAAAATTTTGTTTAATTGCTATCTAATTTCCGTTTGAGACTAATCACCCTGAGATTAATTAGGTTTCATTAACATTAGAAGAAGAGGAATTTTAAAATAAAAAAAAACATTAAGGTAAGAAAAATTAATTCAATTTCACTGGGCAAAACATGTATAAATAAAAAATTTTAGTAACGTTAAAACAAATAGATTAAATTGGCATCCTAACAATTAAGTACAATACATTAATTAAGACCTAATAAACAATTAAATTTCACTCATTAAAAATAAAAATAATATAGTAAGTGGCTAGCCCAAGCGTGTGGCTCTAATAAAGCGGAAATTAGTTGCAAATAAAATAAAAGATGGATACGAAGAAAAACATTCAAGATTTAAAACTCCAAGAATTAAAAGATGAATTAAATAGAAGAGGATGTGACACAAAAGGTATGAAGACAACACTACTAAATAGACTAACGGAAATACTCAAGAAAGAAGGAATAAGTCCAGAAGAATATTTGGTTACTACAGAAAAAGGACAAGGAGAAGAAATTACAGAGCAAGTTGAAGAAAAACAGGAAGAATCTTCGAAAGAACAAGAAAAGAAAAAAGAAGACAATATTATGCAGTTTCTTGTAAATATGCAACAAAATCTAGAAGCAAAATTAGAAAAACAAGGACAAAATCTAGAATCAAAATTGGAAAAACAAGAACAAAATTTAGAAAAACAAGGACAAAGGATAGAAGAACAAGGTCAGAAAATAGAAACGAAAATAGAGGAACAAATGGAAAAGCAGGAACTACAAATAAATAGAAGACTGGACGAAATAGAAATGAAATTTGAAAATAGCATAATAAATTTACAAAAAAGGCAACAACAAATCGAAATTACACAGAAAGAACAATCTATGAAGTTGGAAAATTTAAAGAAAGATATAGAGAGAGAAGTAAAAGAGATAGTAAAACAAACTATAACAAATATGCAGGCAGAAGTGAACAAAGAGATGGAGAAGAAAATCAAAGACAACTACAGAGCTATTGCAAACAATAATAAAAATATAGAGGATTTGCAAGAAAATTCAAGGACGGGAATCTCAAGTAATTTAGGTATTATGGAGGAAGAAAATTACAAATTAAAAATGGAATTTAAGAAAGAAATAAACAAAACAAATGAAGATGTGAATAAAATAAATAATAAAATGAAAGATGTAAATTTAATATCTAACAAAATAAATACAAATGAAGAAGAAATCATAAGAAGACTGAGAGAAGAACAAGAGAAAATTATATTGGAAATAGAAAACAAGAAGAAATATTTGGAGGAAGAATTGAAAAAGCAAACATCCATGGGAAGTATTAACATGTCAGTTCCCTACAATATCAACTATCACATAGATGAGAATTTGAAATTTGAGGGAAATATAAGAAAATTACATCCAAAGACTTTCATTAAAATAATTAAAAACAAAATCAAAAATTGGGAAAATTTCGATGACAAAAGGGAATTAATAAGAAGCTACTTAAATGGACAAGCTCAGATCTGGTTCACTAGTAAAGAAATGGAGTTCAAAACATTCCAGCAATTTGAAGACTCTTTCCTTAGACAATATTGGGGTGAAATTAACCAAGCATACACGAGAGAAAAGCTATATTTCGGAAAATATCAAGAAAATGGAAATTCTATGTATAATTATGCTTTACAAATTTATGCTCAGGCACAATTTCTAGATCCTATTATAAGAGAAGAAGAAATTGTTACTTATCTTTCTAGGCATTTTAAACCACAAATAGCTGAAACGATAGCCATACAAAATATTAAAAATTTCGAACAGCTGACAAATTATTTAATGAGGGTAGAAAGAAACTTACAAAGGAATTTAAATACAGGAAATAATGAAAACTCAGACAGGCAAAACAATTACATTAGAAATAACCAATCTAATAATCAAAGCCGAAATAATGTAAATAGAAATTTTAATAATACTGACAACAATAACTGGCGTAGATATAATAATCAAAATACAAATTATAGACAAAATAATAATTATAATAATCAAAACAATAGAGAACATTTAACTAATTACCCGATAAACAGACAAAATCAAAATAATAATAATAATACAAATTTTAATAGGAATAATAATAGAAATCAAATTAATCGTTACAATAACAACAATTCTCAGCTAAATAGAACGAATTCTGAAAATGATTTAAGAAACAATATACCGTCAAATACAAATTATCAAAGACGTGTAAATTTCCAAAGAAGTAGAAGTCTGGATAGAGAGGAGAGAACTAGACGTCCTGAAAATCAAGAACAACGTGTAGAAACTACACAAACTAACCAAACAGGTTCACAAGAGGATGTAGACGTTTCAAACGATCTACATCAGCTTTTTTGATTAGAGGAGAATGTGAACGGTGGTCTGTATAGTTGCATTCGTCCTTATTTGTTTCTGATTTCAGAGGACTGCCTGGAAAAGGAAAATCTAACAAATTTGATAATAATTAACGCTAAATTAAATAATGTTGATACTAAAGCAATAATTGATACAGGTTCTGAAATTTCTCTTATAAATGAAGAAATTATAACTAAACTTGGTTTAGAAACAAATGTAATTACAATACCAAAACTGAATCTAGTCACAATGAATTCGAAAAAAATAACTGAAGTAAATAAATCTATAGTGGTGAGTTTATATTTAAAGGGAAAAGAAATAATAGTACAACTTGTGATTGTAAGAAATATGGAATACGATATACTTCTTGGATCGGATGAACTTGAAAAACATCAAGTGAAGATTAATTATGAAAAAAATTATCTGATAATAAGCGGAATTGAATTGGAATTTGAATTAGGAAGAAAAAGGAAAATAAAAACAAATGAAATAAATTTTATATATGAATATGAAGAAAATGAAGACATGAAATTTGAAGAGAATAATTGGAAAAAAGAAGAGAGAAATTTGCAAGGCAATAGAAAGAATTTAATGGAAGTAGGAAAAAATATAAATAAAATTGAATTTAATTGGAGTGGTATAGATATTGTTTGTAGTAAGGAATTTAAGAGTGAAGTAAGAAAGTTAATAAAGAAACATGTGGGATTATTTTCTGAAGAATCAAGAGTTGCGAAGGATTATATTCATGAATTAAAAGTAAGAAATATGGAAACATTCAAGACAAAAAGTTATCCGATACCATACAAATACAAGGAGGAAATGAAAAAATTGATACAAAAATTGTTAGATGATAAAATAATTGAATATAGCACAACACCTTATATAAATCCAGTTGTAATAACAGTTAAAAGTTCAGGGGAATTAAGAGTTTGTCTGGATGGTAGAGATTTAAACAAACATACAGTTCCAGAATATGAATCACCTCTCGCTATTGGAGCCATACTAGGAAGGATTTCAGAAGCAAAAGTATTCTCAAAAATGGATTTGAAACATTCTTTTTGGTTGATACCATTAGCAGAAAACAGTAGGGATTTTACTGGTTTTATGGTTGATGGAGTCGTTTACAGATTTACCGTTGTACCTTTTGGACTACAATCAGCCACATCAGCACTTTTAAAAGCACTACATAAAATTCTAAATAAATATGAAAATTTTACTCTACATTATATCGATGATATTCTAATCTTCTCTAAAAATGAAACAGAGCACTTAAAACACCTAGAAATAATTTTTGAAGCATTAGACAAAGCTGGACTTAAATTAAACATTAAGAAGTGTGCATTTTTCCAAGAAGAAGTGACGTATTTAGGATATAAAATTGACAAAACAGGAGTATCTCTAAGCGAAGAAAGAATTAGAATCATAAAAGATTATGTAAGACCAACTAATCTAAGAACTTTGAGAGGGTTTTTAGGATTATTACACTATTTTAAAAGACTGATACCGAATTTGACAGAAATGGAAATCCCATTATTAGAGTTACTTAAGAAAAATACCAGGTGGAAATGGGATGAAAAAAAAGAAAAAGCTTTCAATAAAATCAAGAAAACATTTACTGAAAATATTAAAATTTATCACCCAGATTATAATGAAACTTTTACTCTGAGAACCGATGCATCTTTGCACAGATTCGCAGGAGTATTATTACAGACACAAAAAGGAATAGAAGTTCCAAATTTCTTTTGTTTCAAGGACAACAAAACCTGCAGAAAGAAATTACAGCACAAGTGAGCTAGAATTAGCAAGTATTATATTCTGTGTAGATAAATTGAGATTTTATTTAATAGGAAATCATTTTAAAATATAAACAGACAACCAAGCTCTAACCACAATATTAAACAACAAGTATGGTAACAGTAGAATACATCGATGGGCCTTACTGTTGCAAGAATATTCATTCGACATAAAATATCTACCTGGAAAGAAAAATATAGTGGCAGATCCTATCACCAGAATGGAGGGAAACAAATGTAAAATGAAAAGGGAATATAAAATAGGAATTAATATAATGAAAAATACAATGGGAAACTTTACAAATATTAAAATAGTAGAAAATCAACGGAACCTCGACAATAAAATAAAACAAAAATCATTAACAAATTCAAATAATATGTATTATAAAATAATAAATAATCAAGAAGTTTATGTAATAACGAATAATTTGGCAAAAGATATGTTAAAAGAACTTCATGAGAAATATCATCACATAGGTGTCCGAAAAACACATAAAATATTCCGAGAATCTTTTATTAGCAAAAATGACCTAAATTTGTGCAAACAAATAATCAAATATTGTGACACATGCCAATTTGCCAAAGAAAAAAATCATCATAATGAGAATTTAAATAAATCTATTATAACAAAATATCCACTAGAACTCATTGCAGTAGATTTCATATCAAATTTGACACCGAGCAGAGAAGGAAATTCTCATATATTCGTAGTTATAGATCATTTCTCAAAATTCACAGTTGCATATCCTTGCCAAAGAACTAACAAAGAAACAGTTAAAGATTGCCTAACTAAATATTTTATAAAATATGATTTTCCAAAGAAATGTCTAATGGATAATGCCAGTTATTTTAATAATAAGAATTTACAAACTTGGTTGATGAAATCGAATGTACAACCAATCTACACGAGCATTAGACATCCTTGTGCAAATCCAGCTGAAAGAATAATAAAAGAAATAGTAAAATACTTAAGAATTTTAGTACACTCAGAACACTCGTTGTGGGAACAAAATTTAGATGAAATCATAGAATATATGAACAGCGTTCCAAACGAAATAACAGATATAGCGCCAACAATAATAATGAATAACCTACCTGCGAATAGGCCATGGATAAGTGAAGTAAATGTAAAATATGAAGACATTTTAAAACAAACCCAAGAGAGAATTTTAAAGAATGCTCAAAAGTACATGAACAAAAAGAACGACGGACACAAGAAAACAACATTTAAAAAAGGAGACTATGTTTTATTGAAAGCACTAAGAATACCTGATAAGAAGAAGAACAAATGTTTAAAATTGCAGCTGCCTTATGAAGGTCCATATGAAATAAACACAGAAAACGGCATAAATAGTTACGAATTAAAATACCCTGAATCAGAACAAATTCGTGGGATTTTCCACATATCGCAACTATACAGATACCATGACCACTCAAATGAGAATATTCAACAATGTACATAGTAGATAATAGTAAATAAATAAGATAGATTTAAGTTATGTTAGATAGAAACATAGGAAGTCAATTTAATTAGAAATAATTTCAATTATAATGCAAAATTCAAATAGTGTGAACGTTTACCAACTTATTCTGGAATAAATACCAGAAAAGATTTGTAAAAGTTCAGGGAAAGTTGAGATGATATATTCAATAAGATATAAAGATTATAGATATCAGAGAGTAGTAACATAAGATAAAACAATTATAAAATAACATGTGACAACAAAATTTAGTTTTTTTAGAACATTCAGTTAACAATAGGTTTAAATATAATACCAAATATAATATAAATTCAATTTGATTAGTAGTATATAAAGTATAAGTATAGTAGCCAAATTTCTTCAAAATACTAAGTTGATTTAAGTTCAATTTACAAAGTTATTGATTAGATCATAACTTTAAGGAATCTAAAGTTTCATACTAAAAGTTTGTCAAATATATCAAATCTATAGAACTCATGAGTCATGTCCATAGATTTGGAAAATTGTTGGTTAAAATATCTATAAAAAAAAATATTTCAGATAAAGATATTTAGTTTAATAAAACCTATGCAATGAATGTGACATCTAAATATTTCATAAATAAAGTTTCTAGTTTGAAGGAAAATTAAAACAAAACTTAATTAAGATCACTCAATTTAAAATTTAGAAATAATAATGGAAAATATTATATGTGGAAAGAATTATAAATTTATATTATAGCGTATGTAGAATAAACAAGAATGTAAAAATCTTTTTGATTACAAAATATAAAATAAATAATCATTTGTCAATAATATTTCTCTAAACTTTATAAATTCTAAGTATTTCTTAAGATATCAAATTGAATCTCATTATAGTGTAATCAAAATTAAATAAATAAGTCAGATCAAAATCATTACAAATTATCAATAAAATAATTTCACGTTACAAGTTAGCATAAGACAGAACCTTAAAAGAAACCAAGCTCAATTAATTAATTTAACGGAAGCGAGACATTAGACATTAAAGATTCTTGTTAGCGACGTAAAAATTTTAAGAAATCTGTATTTGTATATAATGTCGATAAAAAAGGGAATAAGAAAACATGGGACAGAATGACCAACTGATTATTACTAATGATTATTGACAAATGATGAAGAAGGAATTTTATAAAAATGGTAAAACAAATGAAATGTTATTTTAAATTGTAGCGAATAACGAATTAAATGTGAAACAAATTGTAAACATATGCTTTTGAATATTTCTGTTTTACAATTGCCATATATCAAAATTTGAGCTGACCAATCAGAATGACTACTTGATGGAACCTTCTAGAGTGTATAAAGCTTCCGGTTATCAACAAAGGGTTGTGAAAAGGAGGATGACGCGGGGATAGTAAAACATGAAGCCAGAGTGATGAGATGTTTTAAAATGAGTAAATGAAAATTGATAATAATAGTGAAATATCGTAGCAGTTAAGAAAAATAAAATTAAAAAAAAACTTTATATAGTGCACAAATTAATACAAAGTGTAAATCAAAATTCCGAGAAGTGAATAATTGAATCCAGTTTCAAAACAAATAAATCAGAATCAAGAACCAAGGCGGCGTTAGAAGTGCGGACATTTTGTGAAGCGCTGTTACAAACAGGTTAGTGATATTAAAATTTTATTTTGGCCAAAATAAGTAATAAAAAGAAGTACTGAATTAAACGATCGTTCATTGCAAACTTAATTGAAATTTTAAAGGACCTAAATTAAATAATAATTTGTATGTAATATTGAGAATAACAAAATCAGTGTAATATTAAATAAGAATGTTTGAACTCCAACCGTTTGAAGATTATATGACTTACCAGATATTTGGTTAATAACTGTAATTTGTATATGTAATAGTCTTATAAAAAATCATAATTTGATAAGTCACTAAATTTATTTTCACATTCACATATAATATATAAATATCCACTTTTACTTGCTGAAATATTTAACAATATAAACCGACACACTACGAAAAACGATTTTAAACAAACTGAACGTTTAAATAGAATTTTACCAACATAAAACTGTTTTCTGTGATAAAAAAAAGGTTTTTGTATCTGCACGTGTTTCTTTAGAAGCTTTAAGAAAATATTAGATTTATGTAAATGAGTTCATAGGCGTCACATTTATTTTGTAACCATTTCGTAATATGAATTAACATAAAAATTTTAGAATTAAAATTTTGTTTAATTGCTATCTAATTTCCGTTTGAGACTAATCACCCTGAGATTAATTAGGTTTCATTAACATTAGAAGAAGAGGAATTTTAAAATAAAAAAAAACATTAAGGTAAGAAAAATTAATTCAATTTCACTGGGCAAAACATGTATAAATAAAAAATTTAAGTAACGTTAAAACAAATAGATTAAATTGGCATCCTAACAATTAAGTACAATACATTAATTAAGACCTAATAAACAATTAAATTTCACTCATTAAAAATAAAAATAATATAGTAATATATGTTATATATGTGTGTGTGTATATAATAATGTTATAATTATTATAGTAATAATTAGAATTCTTATTGGGTTCGCCAAATTACACATATATTTTAATAATGATTCCTTTTATTTAGTATGCTATTTATAAACATGTAGTTTATTTAATTCTTATGTTTTCTTACCTCGGCTGCTCTTATTCGTTTACGACTCTTAAAATCAGTAGGGTTCTGGGCATATTATAATAAAATCAACCTTACTTATTAATGTCATATATTTATGTGACTGATAACAAAATTTTTTGAAAACTTTTATAAAAATAAAAAAAATGATTCATATATAAACTATTTGTTGAGTCTTATTACACAGTTAGACTGATGAAACTACTTAATAAAATAAATGATTAACCTTTTGTTCTACCAATTCTTACGTTATACATAAATAATGAGTTATTTATATATATCTAAATTTCCACTTTGAATATGACTTTCTTTATATTACAAAAAAATTATACCTTTCTTTTTAAAACGACTTTTTCTGGCTCATTTGCATAACTTGGTCGAAATCTTGTGAGCGTTGAAATTCTTAGAAATTTACAAGCACCTGCATTTCTAAATTTGCTTCTACTTTAAACAAAAAAACCTTTTAAAATGTTTCTTTCTAACTAGGAGGATTATGAAATGATTTTAAATGCTAATTTTTAGTTTTATTCGGGACGTGAAATTGGAAACACATTTGATATTTTTATCGACTCAAAATTTACGTTTTAAATATTATTTTACCGTATGGTAATAATTGTGTATTGATATAAACTGGAATTAGTTGTGGTCTGTTACTAGTGGAAATTTTTATATATATTTTTGGTGAAGTTCGACATGAAAGAAATTATACATTTATCTACACTTTACAATGGTAAGTTTTAATATTACTTTTCTCTGGTATATTATATGCATGTAAAGATAAAAGAACTTTACTACCAGGTATATGAGCTCTTAAATTTTCTTATATCATTCGAAATTATTATTTTAAAATTATTATTCATGCGTTCTTATTTGAAAGTTATTATTTATTTGGTACCAAATATATTTAATTAACACACAACCGACCTTTTGTTCCTTTTTCTTGAAATGATGCCACACCAGGGGGACGCTTCCAATAGATTTTCCCGCCTTCGGTGGATGAATATCTTGCTCGTAATTATCTGGGTGATAATTGTTTTCTCTGCTATTCGTAGTCTCACAAAACTTTGTTACACTTGATTTATTTATAACTGATTAAATTTATATGGATTTATATATCTTTGCCTTGATTAATTATAAAATTTGTTACATTGAAAAAATTTGGATAACTTTATATTCGTGTTTCTTATATGATCACTGACGCTCAACTCCCAATTTCCCGCATTTTACATCGAACAAAACCCTTTTTATCGTTTGTCACCGGAAGTGGATTTTGTTCTCGAAAGTTCTATTGAAAAATTCACCTGTCACTTTGTTTATTCTTGTTTTTTATTGTTTTCTAACTTAAACTTATTGCAAACTATTGTTTTTTATTCATAATACACTTATTGTCATTGACTTATTCACTCACACCTTATTATTATTGTCTTTTTTCATATTACTGTTTATTTGCGATGTTTTGATTGGTCAATGCAATTTCATTAATTTTACGTTTTCTACAACCTACATATTTACCTATTATACATGTATACAATTTATTTCTCATTATGTTTGATGTTATTACATCTATACACATAAACTATGTCGGTAATCATTTATTTCATTATTGTATTTTATATTCAAAATTATTTATGTTGGTATAATTTGTCTCAACTGTTTCATTTGGTATAAATTTGACCTTGCCTATATTACAGATTCCTACTTATTATAATATTTCCTATATCTACTTTTATGATTAATTATTAACTAAATATCTTATTCTATATATTTTATTACTTCTAAATGTCTTTTTATTGTTTAATCATTATAGTTTTTGTTGATTTTGTTAGGAGATTCTATTTATTTTTAAAATATAAACAGATGCTCTGGGTGTCTAAGATTCCATGCAGCGTTATATTATTTCTTGATCTGCGTTTACTTGTGAGGTTCTGTCTAAGGTTGTTTTTATTAAGTTGAAGAATTAATTTTACAACTGTTTTTCTGATGGTTGTTTAGGATTTCTTTTTATATTTATTCACTTTCTTTTTGATTATACCCATTGATCGTACTTGGTTATATTTTTATACAAGGTATTTTATTATTTTGATACATTATATTTAAAAAATTATTTTTATTGACAAATTTTAATTTTATATCCTTTATCAGGATTCTATATAGGTTATGTATATGTTCTATTTACAACAATATATATATATATATATATATATATATATATATATATATATATATATATATATATATATATATATAAAGGGAGAGTAAGGCTACTTGATCCCCATTCGAAAGTCTTCAGCCGTTAGTGCATAATTTCATCAGTGGCGCTTGTTTCGGTTGGAAACGGTGCTCTACTGCTCCAGTAAGCGTCTCGCAGCCATCAAGTGAACAGTTATCGTCGCAATTTTATTTTTTACGTTCTAGACTTCTTTTTCGGTGAGTATTTATTTTTTTTTAACCGCATTTATATGAAAAACAGCTTGTTTGTATTTCTTCTTGTGACTTTGGCTATATTTGGCACAATATATCAAGGAATTTGAAGTCTGTTCGCGAACTATTTTCAGGATATCTTTTTTTACATTTTAAGTGTGTGTTGGGAGACATGATCCCATGCTGTGGTAGGAGACTTGATCAGTGGATCAAGTTTCATCCTGCCAGTTTTTTTATTCATATATTTGTTTATAAACCTAAACTAACCTAACCTAACCAAATGTCAATGTATATACAATAAAGATTTTAAATACTTATTCAGGCTATGACAGTTTTGGTCAATCATTGGTTATTTATTTTTGTTACCGAGAAAATATAAAAGAAAGGAAGGGGCAAAGCCAAGGGTTCCCCCTGACCCAGAACAATTGCAAGCAGCTGTAAATGCTGTCAAAACGGGTGGTTCTTTCCGAGGAACTGCAAACTCTTTCAATGTGCATCTGATGATCCTCAAAATACTTATAAGGAGGAACAACCAAGACACCGGGCTACAAGAAGGCACAAGTATTTACTGCTGAAGAATATGATGAACTTTCCACCTATCTTTTAACTGCTTCTCAGTTGTATTATGGACTAACTATTACAAGTCTTCGAAAGTTAGCGTTCCAAATGAGTCAGCAGGAAAAGAATGGGCCCGTGGATTTCTGGAAAGGAATAGAACTCTATCCTTGAGAACGCCGGAGCTTACTAGCCTAAGTAGAAGTACTGTATTCAACGGGCACACTGTTAGCGAGTTCTTCGAAAATTTAATAAAAGTTTACGAGAGACACGAGTTTGTACCATCAAGAATATGGAATGTAGACAGAACCGGAGTGACTACCGTACATAAACACGGAAAAATTATTGCTGGAAAATGGACCAAACAAATCAGAAAAGTTACATCTGCTGAATGGGGTCAATTGGTAACTGTATATTCTGCTATCAGTGCATCTGGTAACCACATTACACCGTTTATGATATTTCCAAGGGTTAATTGGCAACAAACAAACAGCTCTCCAAGTAACCAAACATTGATGATTATGGACAACCATGACAGCCACATATCTGTTGAAATATTGACGTATGCAAAACAGAAAGGAACTGTCCGATTTTGAAAGTAATTCTTCCATTAGATAGAACATTTATCCTGGAGCAGCATGTGCTATGTAACCTCAAGCTACCACCAATCGCAGCGAAACAGGTTACAAAAACGGATAAAAATCGGCCCCTTTTTAATCACCCACTAATTTTCCCTTTAAATTTGCCTTGTGATTCCAGCAAAAGCTGATAAACATATTAATGATAGTTCAGATTTGATGCCAACACAGGAGAAAAAAGTGCGATTTCCACGAGGAAAAATTTTCAATGCAAAAGGTAGGGTGTTATGAACAGTAAATATTAAGCTTCAAAATATAAAAAAACTACAAATTCAGATTTGATAATTAATCCCTTTTTTTATTCCCCATATGGTTTTAGTATCAAAAAATAAACAATTGTATGGAAACGAGACTCTTGATTTAATGCCAATACATGTACCAAATGAGACTAAATGACTATCTATGAATTTCGTACAAATCGTGTATTAAAAGAGATGCGAGAAAATTTTTTGGAAATACCCCAAATTGAACCAATGCTCGAAATAAATAAAACTTTCTCTGCTCACATGTGGAGGAACCTGTCGGGTAGGTTAACTTTATTTTGTAACGAGCGACAACGGTTATAATTATCCGTTCCTCGCTCAATCTGGCACCATAACTCGAGAACGTTTTGAGCATTACTCACTTATTTTTTTTATATATTCAAACAAAACTTCCTAGATTCTTATTTTGTAAATTTGTCATATTGGACAAAAAAGAGATAGAACAGTTTGTCACATTTTCGTTATTTATAGAAAAATCGATCAATTCTGAATTAGAAGGTGCTTTTTTGATGATCGGATCCGAGGGAGACCAGCATAAATTAATATTAATAGCTCCAATTAAATGAAGACATATCAGTAATCACACAATTTCAATCGTTATAGGCCTTTTAGGAAAAAGTGAACTGAATAGTAAATCTCATTATAATACTACAAAACCTTGCAATGAGCATAAAGATGTACAAAAATCTGACACAAACTATTTGGGTAACGTACTAAATGATGATATTAACATAACACAAAAGAATGAAGAAGGAGAAAAAGAAGACGATAAGTCAAGTGACTTTGTTAAGGCAATTAAATGAAAATGCACTTCTATGCAAACTAAATTATCAAATCCCTAGAAATGGTTACAATTTCACTTTCCAAGTCTGGAAGATCCCAAAAACAGTAACGAGTCAACCATATATGAAAACGAATATGCAGAGCTTCTGCCCTTATAAAACGAAGTTATTGAAACCCATCAGATTTGTAATATAAGTGAATCGTCCAATTTATTTCACATAGAAGTCCGTAATTCAAAAGCTGGATCAAATTCTTCTAAGCGGTCACGGAAAATTAATGTAAGTCAAATCTCTTATAACTGAATATGGAGACTTGCTGTTAATGGCATCCAGAGCCATTACTAGCAGTTTCCGACTGTTTGTTGTTCATGTGTAACTGTGTTAATGCATATTGATATAAAATTTTTGAAATAAATTACTTTTCAATTGTAATCAGGGAGAAAATATAATTAAGCTATTTACATGTATGTATATAGCAGTGGCATTCATTGAGTCCTAAAAGATCTATTGCATCCCTTACTTCTACTTAGTTCCTGAGGAAAGTCTCAGAGACTAGTAGCTCCATTAGACATATCTGCTGGCTTTCACTTAGATAAGTATCCCTCTTCTACCCAGTAGTCTCCTAGATGTTATGCACTAGTATTTTGATTTGGTGAGAAATTCGCATGTACGTGGATAGAGAATTCTTATTCCAAACCACAGATCATTCTTCTTCCTCAACTATTTTGAGCTTTTTCAGGTGCCCTTTCAATGTCCCTATTAAAACTCTTGGTGAAGTTTTACTTTGTCTTATGCATTTATTTGATCTCAACGGGTTGTAGTGACCCAGAAGAATATTTGTTTGTCTAAGCCCTACTAGATCTTTCCAATGGTCAGATCTTCTTTTTTTCGGCTTTGCCTACCTCTTCCAATAATACATTGGAGCTGATACCGCAAAAGGGTTCCGGCCCCTCAAAACTGTGGTTCAGTCCCCCTCTTTGCTAGTTCATCTGTTATTTCATTCAATTCCATTCCAGTGCGTCCTGGAATCCACAGTAAGGTGACCATATAGTTCTGGCCTAGTTCATTGAGTTTACCTAAGCATTCTCATATCATTTTTGAACTGATTACACAGGAACTCAGTGAGCTATTAATATACAAGGTGTCCCAAAAAATGTTAGGGGCTTTTATTTCTTCATTTTATGTTACCGATTTATTAAGAATTCGCTAAGTGCCTTAGACATTTTCAGATAATACAAAATATTTCAATTCATCCAAATAACGTTTCAAACATACGAAGTGGATTTATCCCAAATAAAGACGAAGATTCCGACACGGAAGACAAAGATTCATGTGATAAGAGCTTTGACATAAAATGTTTGAACAATAACCGTTCAAGAACTAGTTCCGAGGAGGCGATTATTGACGATGAAATGAGATGTTTAAAAAATGTTAATGTATCCGGTGATGATTGCAAGATTTTTCGTGTGATAGCTCAACCAATCTCCCGAACAAATTAAATTAAGTAGTGTTTGCGCCGCTTATCTTTATTTTTAACCGCAACACTCAGCGCCCTCTGGCAAAAGTGAGTGTACTTATCTCTAGGATTTAGATTTTCTATCTGGATACAGTATACCTAACGAATATTCTGTGGTCTCGATGACAACTGCTGTCAGTTGGTTGAATATAAAAAGTAGAACTGTCATCGCATTTTCTCACACATAAAAAACATCATTCGCACCCGCAAGAAAAATTAGAAATTGTTACCGCCGCCGCACCAGAACTTGGAGAATAGACATCTGGATTTTACAGGTAAGTGCATTCCTTTATATGGGACGCTGTTGTGGTTAGATTCGTGGGGTTTGTGGCCTTACACTCTCCTCGCAGGGAAGTTTGCCAAAAAACGCATCATCAAGTAGAGTTTCTTGAAAACCATTTCAATTTTCATACCAAAATTTGTATTACAGGCAACGAGAGCTTTGGAAAAGAAACAAGTAAGATGCAAATTTTGTGATGAGGATGTGCTTTCCAAAAATTTTATGAGACACGTAAAGAGGCATCATGGTTCAGAAAAAGAAGTTGAAAATATATTAAAACTGCGTAAAAATAGTAAAGATAGACGACTGGCTCTTGTTATACTTCGAAAAGACACAAATTTTAACCTTCATGTATCCGGTATCACACCTAACCTACCGGAAAGTAAACAATGAACCTCTAGGAAAACTCGATTACTATCCTTGCAAACACATACTAGAATTGACCATGTATCAAATTCACAAACAGTTGTTGCTTGTGCCATTAATCCAACAGACACCATATCTAAACTAAATGTGAAATGCCAGGTGAGTACAAGTTTGAAATATATTAGAGAATATTGACCTAAAACATAAAAGACATATTTTATCTATTCATTTATTTATTATTTACAGTTTATTTTATTGTGCAAGGTAAAATAGGATTTGAATTCTACTAGGTATTCGACAAGATGAGAGGGGATGATATCGCATTCAAAGTTAAAAAAGATATTCTAATAGCCAATATTGGGGAATAGTATCTAAAAAACACAAGAGAGAACGCGTGGCGTATGCTTGTAGCAACCGAATGAGGGAACTTGGGAGACTGCTTATTTCCTAAAGGAAACAAACTAATAACGAAGAAGTTCGTTTCAAAGATATGCTCCACCCAAAAATTTTGACAACGTATTAATGGCCGCAAGGAGTATTGTAGGATATGATCCGATCAAAAAAACTTTTAAATCTCCCAGTCTTGCAATACATCTTGGCACTTCTTTAAAAATGGCGTGAGATGAATTAACACATCTTATTTTAAAACAAAGTCATCGTTTTAAAAGTAGATCAGAAACGTACGAAAGCCATTGGCTAAGAAACGTAAAACATTTTAAAAAACTAATCGAATCCCGGTGGAATAGCGAACTAGCTTATCATATTATAACCTGTGAAATTAATTATTGAACTTGGTTTGAACCAAGTTTCATTAAGCAAAGCTATCTGAATGTTTTTATCAAATATAAATTTTTCCAGAACTCCCTTATTTGAAACTACCGATCTGCCGTTCCACTGGACCAACTTTTGATACGCGATTACGTAAGATCCCGTAAACCGAGAGGGCTGCACTCGGCTCTCGTGATAGTAAGAGAAACCAAAGGCTGCACCTAACTTGATGTCGTAGTCACTCACTTCGCACATGGTGAACCATTCGCATGCGCGGTCTATTCGGTATTGTGGTATCTGAACCACCTGGGCTAAACTTCCGAAACCATGAGATAAGTCAGTAGTTATATTAAAGCCTCGTTTTGAGCTTAAGGACTGAACGATTTGTACGAATATCCTATATTCTCGATCTGTCCATCTGATCCTTTCTCACATTTATTTGTAGTAAATCTAATGAATCTAAGAATGACTAATTTGTTTGCTTCACCGTTAAATTCGTTCGGTAACACTTTACTCGCAAAATTAAAAAAATCATTCATACTAGTCGCCATTTTCAATTGTTTGCTTATTGCTTGTAATACCTCCGTATCGATTTCCTCCAAAATAGAGTTAGGTATTTTAATAATACAATTTAACGCTTGAAATGCCCTAGCAGCCTTATCTCTAATTTTATCTGAATAATTTCTACAACTTTCTTGTTGTAATAAACTTAAATTTTTCCAATTTTTACCTATTAATCTAACAAAATTATTATAAAGACCTACTATGGTATTAATTACTTCTATATGTATATCAGGATTTTTAGGAGTTTCTTTTTTCAAAACTCTTTTTCCCTGTTTAATAACTTCGTCCACAATTATTCGTAACTTATCATCAAAATCTTCCCACGTTATTGACATTTAAGGATTCGTACACAAGAATAGAATGTTTAGGTACTTACAGTTTTATTTTACACGGTGAGGGTTCCTGTTGCCTGCTTTGCTGCAATGCCTCTGTTGATATCTCTTTTCAGTGCCCTCCTGTGAGTTTTCCACACCGACCAGATAAATTTTAGAATGAAAGCTACAGTTATGATGTATAGTAGAACCATTACATGCGTCGTGAAACAGTCTTGTTGTACCATGAATGTATTGTTGACTGTACCCGTTTCTTTTGCCTCTTGTTTTGTGGCTGAACCTCCCATTGTTTGTTTTCTCCAAGGTCCCAAATTTAGATAAAAAACCATATATTTTCACGTGTCCTTATGGCGGGATCTCGGTTACCATTAATTACCATTTGATTTTCAGGATCTCGGTTACCATTAATTACCATTTATTTGCAGTTACCATTAGTTCTTAGGGTCCATATTATCGTATTTTCCCATTACCATTAACTAGTACATGTAGTAGTGGCGATAACCATTATACAATTAATTTTACCATTACCATTTCGTTCTCAGGATCGCCATGTAGTGGCGATATCTATTTTACCATTAATTAGACCATAACCATTTTATAATTACCATGTCCCATTAGTTTGCAGGATCGCCATGTAGTGGCGATACCATTATACCAATAGCATTACCATTTAATTTGTAGGATCGCCATGTAGTGGTTACTTAGCAAGTGCCCTCGTAGATACCTCGATTAAACCATAACACCATTTATTGTTGAGAAACACTTACCTCGTAACCATGTGTTGGGGTTGAATAAGAAACACTTTGATTTAATTCACTGGGTTAGTATATTAATCTAAATACAATTTACACATTAATCTACATTAGAACTATATCGAATATAAATACTGAGTTCTTGCCATTTCTCAATGCTTACTTATTTATAGGAAATATTTGACAATACTTCAAGTCGATGACTTCAATTTCACGTTCAAGTTCAAACTATGAAAGAATGTTGTTTACCCTTCGGTCATGACTGATAAACAAACGTGTTATGAGTTCAATGTTATGAGTTCATTATCTCTTGAATATTAAAATTAGATATTATTATTAGATTCTATTTTTATACTTAATTAAAGACCTTTTGTCCTTATTGTCTTTTATAACTCACTACACCCTAGTACTCCAGTTCGGCTACGATATCCACAGTGTACGGTTGGTTGTGTTTAACGAGTCGAGTAAGTTGGTGATTGCAGGTTATGTCTACAAACTTTAAAATTCCACCCGATCGGGGAAAAACTAATATAGTGTATGAAACGATTGTATCGAATCAAAATGAAGATAATTCAAAAATGGATTTAGAAGATAGTTCTGATGAGAATCAGGTAACAAAAAAACCAAAAAAAGATAATGAAGATAAAAACGTAAGTAAAAACTATATAAATAATGTAAATATTGATGGTAAAGTGATTGAAAAAGCTAGGAATAAATATAGTATTGGACATCAAGGTCCATATTATGTATTTATACAAAACAAAGATGGACATATAGGCAGGTTACACAAAATTGGAACGGCTAGATTAATTCTAAATGCAGTACCGGAGATTAAAGATAATATAATAAATATTTCTTTCATAGGAATAAATAAAATAAAGGTAGAATTAAATAATATTGAAAGTGCTAATAAACTTACTGATTCAGAAACGTTAAAAATAAGAAATTACGATGTATATATTCCTAACTTTTTCGTCCAAAAAAAGGGAGTAATTAAGCAGGTAGATACAGATATAACTGAAGATGAATTAAAAAATTTAATTAAACCAGAATATGGTCAAAATATTAAAATAGAATATGTTAAAAGGATGTTTAGGAGAGACGAAAGCAAGCAATTAATACCTACGGGCACTATTATTGTTACCTTCAGGGGACAAATGATTCCAAAAAAAGTTATAATAGAAAGGCTTAGATACGAAGTAGAAATGTACATTCCTAAAGTAACCCAATGTTTAAAGTGCTTAAGATACGGCCACGTAGCTATGCAATGTAAGGGTAAAGTCAGGTGCAAATATTGCGGAGAAAATCACGATCAGGAAGCATGCGAATTAAAAAATAATCCAAATTGTATAATGTGTGGGGGCGAACACAACGCTATGGAGAGAAATAAATGTGACGAATACAACAATAAAAAATCTATTAAAGAAACGATGGTAGTTGAAAATATATCATATAATGAGGCAAAAGAAAAACATAAAAACAGTTATGCAACGGTAGCAAAAAACAAAGTAGTAGGATCTCGATATACGGTAACAAAAAAATCAAAACCAAACGAGTATATATCTAGAAAAAGAGTTCTATCAGAAGAACACCGGGAAATTTTGGAAATTCCAAATGTAGCGTCTCAGACGGCTTATGAGTCGTTTAGAAACGTACCGTCTTATCATAATATGTTAAAAAATGAAAATCATAAAATTAGCTTTGTCAATGAAATATTAAATATAATTAATAACTTTTTAGAAAAAAATTCAGTAAATAAAAATGAAAATTCAATTTGTGATGATCTGAGAAACAATCTATTAAAATACATTACTGAAATTGAAAATGTTTAAGTTGGTCCAGTGGAACGGCAGATCGGTAGTTTCAAATAAGGGAGTTCTGGAAAAATTTATATTTGATAAAAACATTCAGATAGCTTTGCTTAATGAAACTTGGTTCAAACCAAGTTCAATAATTAATTTCACAGGTTATAATATGATAAGGAGTGATAGAGATGATGGGTATGCAGGAGTCGCTATTTTAATAAAGAAAAGTTTTTGTTTTAAAGAGATAATATTATCAAAAACTATAGAAGGAGTTATGTGCATAGGCGCTGAAATTCATTTTTCAGACAGTAATATAATAAATTTTTATTCTTTATACAATGAGCCTAAAAATAAAGTTTCGGGGAGAACATGGAATGATTTTTTTCAAAATCTAAAAAAACCATTTATAGTCGGAGGGGATTTCAATTGTCACAATCGAGCTTGGGGATGCGACCTTACAAACGCTGCGGGTAGAGAACTGTTAGAAGCTATAGAGGAGAATAATCTCAATTTTTTAAATAACGGTTTGGAGACTCGAATTTTACATCCTCACGAACAAAATAAATCAGCCGTAGACTTAACAATTTGCTCAACGGATATAACTACGTCTTGTAATTGGGAAAGGATTGGTTATTCTTTAGGAACCTCAGATCATTATCCTTTGATCATTACACTAAATGTAAATTGTAAGACACACTATAAAAACTGTCAAAAATATAATATTAAGAAAGCGGATTGGACACTTTTTTCACATTTAATAGAAACAGAATTTAACGTTAATGAGCTGCAGGAAGCAGAATATGAAGTACTTTTAAATATTATAAATATAGCAAATAAAAAGGCAATTCCAGAAAAGAAAAAAGTGACCAATCCAAATTATAACAAGACGTGGTGGAATAATGAATGTGAGGAAGCTACTAAAGCTCAAAAAGAGGCTTTCTTGGATTTCAAAAATAACTCCAATTTACAAAAATATATTTATTATAAAAAAGCAGCCGCTAACACCAAAAGAATAATTAAAAAATGCAAGAAAGAATCTTGGAAATTGTTTTGTAATAAACTGAACAAAAATACACCAGTTAAAGAGATTTGGAGAGAAGTTAAGCAAATCAAAAATGTATATTATAATTGTGAACCTACTAACAAGGTTATAAAAAATGATTGGGCTTTAATATTTCAAACGAAATTAACTCCTCCATGGGTTCAAGTAATTTCTATGTATTGTATTTCGGATGAATTAGTTAATGAAAATCATCCACTATTAAAACCATTCTCTCTCAGGGAATTGAAAATTAGTATTAAAAATAATATAAATTCAGCTCCAGGTCTCGATAACGTTCATTATATCATGTTATTTAACCTACCTGAAATAGCAAAACAGTGTTTATTGAATATTTTTAATAACATTTGGAAAAGCGGAAAATTTCCTCCTAGTTGGAAAGATTATATTGTAATTCCCATTCTTAAACCTAAGAAACCTCCCGAATTTCCGGAATCGTACAGGGGGATATCTTTAGCATCATGCGTATTCAAAACATTTGAAAGAATTATTAAAACAAGGTTAGAAAAATGGATGGATGAAAATAAAAAATTTCCAGAAACACAATTTGGATTTAGAAAAGGGTATTCGATAAATGAGAACATAGGACAACTGGTTTC
Organism: Galeruca laticollis; assembly: GCA_963921935.1. NCBI lineage: Eukaryota > Metazoa > Arthropoda > Insecta > Coleoptera > Chrysomelidae > Galeruca > Galeruca laticollis. The sequence goes on from OY998181.1 coordinate 143,760,189, forward strand.
CGATATAAATATTTCTTTCTCGAAAGAGGAATCTCTAACCGCTATATTTGTGGATATAGAAGGGGCCTACGATAACGTCAAATTGGACATTTTGTATGATCAAATGATACATATAGGATTACCAGCAGAATTTACGTCGAGAATTTGTTCATTATATTCAAATAGAAAGATATACGTAAGGATACAGAATGAGTTGTTAGAGCCTAGATTAGCTAATGTTGGTTTGCCACAGGGGGGAATACTAAGCCCCTTGCTATATATAATTTATACGTCAGATTTGTGTAAGATAGCAGGAAATAATACTAAAATACTGGAATTTGCCGATGACGTATGCGTATACCAAGGAAATATTTCAAATACCGCTCTGCAATCAACAGAACTATCAAAGAGTTACACTTCTCTGGAGAAATGGTGTCATGCGAAGGGTTTCAATATATCTACAAAGAAAACTCAGCTATGTATTTTTTCCAAGAAAAGAAACTTACCATCTAATTTAAAAATTAACGAAATAGAATTCAAAGTAGAGTCAAAAATTAAATATCTGGGAATCATCCTGGATAGGAAACTGCTTTGGAAAAATCACATTGAATACTTAATAAATAGGGCGGAAAAAGGAGTGAATGTGTTGAGAGCAGTAAGCCATACGAATTGGGGAGCAGATCCGAGTACATCTCTCTTATTTTATAGATCCTTCATCAGATCCATTTTAGATTATGGGTCTGTATTTTATTCACAAGCAGCACAGACCCATCTAAAAAAATTGGAAATAGTAACGAATAAGTGTGTGCGTCTATCACTAGGAGCAATGAAAACTACACCAATTAGTAATTTATATGTAGAAGCGGTAGAAATGCCACTAAAGTATAGAAGACAATATCTAACATTCAAATTCATTTTCAAATTGCACAAAAAACAAAGTAAACTGCTAAATAAGATTCATGAATTATATATATTAGACTTAACAACAAAATATTGGCAGAAAAAAGCAACTTTACCAATTATAAAAGTTTATGCACAATACTTACCAGTTTCCAACGAAATAGAAATAAAAACAAGAAATTACGTAGAGCTAGATACAGATCCTAAGGTTTATTATTTAACCCGTAACCCGTATCATGGGGTCTGTGAGACACTTGTCAACAAGTCCCGCACACCCGCTCCCCCACTTCTTCCTATATCATTCTGCCGTTCCATCTACTTTTAAGTTGGGCCAACAGCAGTGCGCTTGAAGATTTTGAGCGATATAGGTGAACGTACGCGTAAATTATTTCGAGTTAAAGTACGAAAGTGTCTGTGAGACCCCTTTGTACGGGTTAAGTAACTTTTTAAAAAATACGTTTAGAATGGATTCTGCTCCGGGGCCGTCTAAACGTGTTCGGTTTGATGATAAACAGTTTGAAGAGACTGTGAAACGATGGTATGATGAAGTAGACAGTGATTTTAGCGACATAGATGTTTGTGATAGTGATTACGCAATCGAAAGTGATCACGATAGTGAGTCGGAGCTTGACTGCGAGGAACCTGATGAAACTAGTTTGAAAGATGATCAAGAAGTTATTAGAGGTAATGAAGACCTAGACAGCGACGATGACGAAAATGATGAGTATGAAGAGAGGCAAGAAGCGAATCGAAAATCCTATTATGGAAAAAATAAGTATAAGTGGAGTGCAGAACCTCATGTCAGCCGCAGTCGCACTATGAAGCACAACATTGTAGTTCAGTTACCTGGATTGCGTAAAATGGCTAAGCAGCGCTTACAGATTTCTCCCACAGCAGCATCCGCATGGGGCCTTCTTTTTCAACATGACATTTTGCAGCAAATAGTGCAATGGACCAATGAAAAAATTGGAACTAAGCGGATAAAATATGCTGATCAAAAATTAGCGTGGATTCAAGACACTGATTTAGTTGAAATAAATGCGTTCTTAGGTCTGCTGATTTATACATCCGTGTTTAAGTCTAACCACGAAAATATAGAGACCATTTTTGCCACAGATGGAACTGGACGGGACGTATTTAGATGTGTCATGACCATGAAACGGTTTGAGTTTTTACTAGTCTGTCTACGTTTTGACAACCCCACTGATCGTCTAGAACGCAAAATTGAGGATCCCGCTGCACCAATTTCAGAAGTTTTTAACAAATTTGTACAAAATTGTCAGGAAGCATATTCCGTAGGCTTGTTAACGTGTGTCGACGAAATGTTGATTTCCTTTCGAGGAAAATGCCGGTTTAAAATGTATATACCCAACAAACCAGCCAAGTACGGCATAAAGGTTCAGTGTTTAACTGATGCTCGTAACCACTATTTCTATAATGGATATATTTACACTGGAAGTGGTTCCGATGGCAAAGGCCTGCCAGAAGTCGAGAAAAAATATAATAAACCAACTCAGTCTGTTTTACGTTTATGCCAGCCAATTTACGGCACAAATAAAAATGTTACTGCCGATAATTGGTTTACGTCAATAGAGCTCATCGACATTTTATTTGAAAAAAAGCTAACATATGTCGGAACGATGAGAAAAAATAAAAAAGAACTACCCAAAGAATTTCTGCCTTCAAAAACTAAAGAAGTTGGAAGCACTTTATATGGATTTACTAAAAAAATCACCCTTATTTCCCATGTTCCTAAAAAAGGAAAAGCAGTAATACTTGCATCGTCAATGCATCACACACGACACACTGATGAAGACACAGGTAAACCAGAGATAAATGTTTTTTACAATAATACCAAAAGTGGAGTTGATACGTTGGATGAAAAATGTTCCAATTTTAGTGCTAGTAGGAGAACAAGAAGATGGCCGATGGCAGTGTTCTTTCAGTTACTAAATATCAGCACGTCTAATGCGTACATCCTATATACATCAGGACAAAATTCTCCTAAAATCACGACAGGAAATTTTTTAAAAATGTTAGCAAAAGAACTTGTTACACCCCACATGGAGAGAAGATTCGTAAATTCTAGAACTCCAGTAGAAATCAAAATAGGAATTCAGCGTATCATAGGAGAAGAAGTCACAAAAAATCGTGAAATACAGTATATGAATCAGGAAGAACGTTTAGAAATAAGAAAAGTGTGTTATTTATGTCCTAAAAGACTTAAACGTAGGACCCAGTACTTATGTGTGATGTGTAAAAACCCAGTATGTTTAGAGTGCACCTTTAAAATATGTAAAGAGTGTAAAAATGACCTCTAAAATAAAGCTTGTTATTTTTGTAATTTTTGATAAAAATTTAAGAATATCTTTTTGTTATACTCTTGTTTATCAAGCTTCTTTACAGATAAAAGCTGTTTGGTATGTTTATATTACATTTTGAAAAAAAAAACATGTAAATTCAAAATATGTCAAAAATTTTACTTTCCAAGAATTAATTAAATATTTTCGTGAAAATGTGACTTTATTTCATAAAGTTTTTACATATGCTAACTCCTAATATACATATATATATATATATATATATATATATATATATATATATATATATATATTTATAGCCTCACCATTATCACACGCTTTCCAAATATATATATATATATAGCTAGGTGTCTCACAGACCCCACTGTACGACTTATGTCCTAAAAGTGGATCTGTACGGGTTACGGGTTAAGAAACTACATAGATTATCCAGAAAAGATATTGATGTTTAGAGGTGATATACAAACACTTTTTCCGCATCATCTTCAGATATACACTGATGCTTCAAAAATTAGATCGCAAGTGGGTATCGCTTACTGGGATCCAGTTAACCAAATCAGAAGACAATGCAGTTTGAATGACAAATTTTCTATATACTCTGCTGAATTAATAGCCATACTGGAAGCCCTACAGTACATTCAAAAACTAGATAACAACAAGTTCGTTATTATCTCCGATTGTAGAAGTGCCTTAGAAAAAATCAATAATATAAACAATATATTAGACAAAACAAAAATCAATAATACCATTGGGGATATAGTAAAAACGTTACATGAATTGGAACTAACTCAGAAACATATAAAATTTGTCTGGGTTAAGGCTCATTGTTGTATAGCTAACAACGAGGAAGTAGATAAGCTAGCAAAAGGCGCTATAGAAGAGGGAGAGGGGTCCGATTATAAATGCTCAAAAGAAGACATGTCTCAGTGGGCGAAAGCTAAGGTTTTAAGCAGTTGGAACGATGATTATAAAAACTCAACGAAAGGACTTTTTTATAAAAGTATTCAACCAGATATTCCAAGCAAACCATGGTTCCAAAAATCACAACTGAATAAGGTAGTTATATCTAAAATTTGTAGACTCAGATTCAATCACACATTAGTTCAGTCACATCTATTTAAAATTAATCTTGAAGATTCACCCATGTGCGATTGCGGAGAGGAAGGAAACGCAGAGCATAAAATTTTAGGTTGCATATTGATTCAAAATCAAGTTAAAGAACTGAATAAATTTATTTATAATAAGAACAATCAAATAAAGGTTCCTTATAATTTAACAGAATTAATTAGGTCAAATAACTTTGAATTATACAAAAAACTATACTCGCATATATGTAGAATAGGACTTAAAATTTAAATAGATAATTACTAGAATATTTATATTATGTACAATATAAACCTTATCCATAAATGTATCTCCATACCTAGTGTGTATCCTAGTCAATCCGTGGTCCTCTTGTTTGTTGAAGTCGCTCTGATCGACCCCTGAGCGCAAAGTGTCCCTGTTATATTAAAAAAAAAAAAAAAAAAAGTATATGTATACAAAAAAAATAAGAAAATAAAAAAATAATACAAAAAAATAATAAGAAAGGAGAAAAAAAATATGAATAATAAAATAATAAAAAATTAAAAAAAAAAAATTTGAAAAAAAAAACAATTAAAAAAATATATATTAAATAATGAAAAAAAAAAAAAAGATGTGAATTCTAGAATGTAGATAAAAAAATGTATCATAGTAGAATAGGTATAAGATTTAAGTTTAAAAAAAAAAAAATGTACATCCTTGAGCAAAATGTTAAGCTGGCGAATGGACATAGTATCCGCAGCCAAGGTAAACCAAATCACACATAGCGAACTAGCTTTCTTAGCAAACAAAGACCTACAAGAAAAGAGGTGGAATAAACCTTTGTTATTGCCTCTAGTAAAGGACATCAAAATCTTCCGAAACCAATGCCTAAAAAATACCGATGAATGTGATAAAATATTCACTGAACAAAAAGGTGACATCAAAACCTACAAATTGTTGGTAAATTGCACTTTAGCATTGCTTATTCTATTTAACAGGCGAAGAATTGGTGATGCCGAGTTTCTTAAAATTGAGGACTATAATAAGGATCAGCGCAGTAATTGTACACCAGAGTTTGGAAATGCATTATCAAAAACGGAGAGAATGTTAACTACCAAATATAAACATGTATTAAATAGCGGGAAAGGGTCTAGAGCAGTAGTAATTTTATTACTGGATATTCTTCAAAAGTATGTGGATATACTACTGAGAAACAGAAAAAAGTTTATACCTGCCGAAAACGATTACGTTTTTGCTATTCCCAGAAGCAGTGTTCCATGGGCCAAAGGAGACGTTGCTATTCGAACTCTAGCAAGTAGTATGAATCTAGAAAATTCTGCTGTAATGACAAGTAACAAACTGAGAAAGTATATTGCAACTGTAATGCAAATACTTAGTTTATCTAAGGACAGAGGCAAGCAATTCTCGCAATTCATGGGTCATACTGAGAAAACGCATCAGTTTTATGAGTGAGTTTATAACGGAAATGATGTATTTATTACCGTAATGTTGGGTTATTTTGCTACACTTTTCAACCTTACAGTGCAGTAAGTTTTAAGCTAGTTTGTATTTATTTTTCAAATTTGACTTCATGATTTTTATTACATTCAATGCTTGTCATTATCTGGTTTGTCTTCGTTATCACATTTCAGCTTATTCAAATTATGCTGTTCCTTCGTTTAAAGACGAACGTTATCAGAGTCACGTAATTGTTCATAAACAAATATGGAAAAATGTTCGAAATCATTTATGGTGGCTCAATTCACCCAACTTAACGGTACTGCTTTTATCATCGTATTTTTTTTATTGTACGTTTTAGGTTACCAGTAGATATTTATCAGACTGCGAAGGTTTCTAAGATTTTACTAATGATGGAGAAAGGTAACAATTCCTATGGAGCACAAAGGAAAGTCGTTAGCTGAAATAAATTTTGATATGAATTTGGAAAATGCTGAAGAATATAACGATGGTTAGTGTACTAATATTTTTAATATTCATCTGAAAGAAATAAATATATTACTTTCATCTACAATCAGTAGATAAGTACTTATCCAAGGCATTTCAGTTAGGTAACTACCTCACTAAAATATCGCACTTATCTCGACAGTGCACACAATTTGTTTCACATTTCATAAAGTTTAATTCCAATAAAATATCCATACAAATTCCTGGAATTCAGTTGAAAAGTGTTGTGGAAACTAAAACAATATTTTTCAATGGAGCAAATTAAATATATTAATTAATTGAATAATTAGATGATGAGGATGGTGTGATATTTCCAAATGAAACCATACACGTGAATTCTGAAGAAATATTTGAGCCAATAGAGTCCTTCAATGTCCGTCCGATGAGAAAGAAATATGAGGAAAGCATGTGTGTTTGTTTGAGTAACAGCAGCTTATTTTTTGCTCACTAATTCCTTTGATTCTGCTTAGCTTCAGATCACAGTGAAAACGATGATATTTGCGTCAATTCCAAGAGAAGAACAGATAGAAAAATTATACTGGAAACAAAAAGAGGTATCTAGAAATAAATCGACACCCCCATCGAATAAGGTTGTAACTCAATTTACATGCTTTTTGAGATAAAACCACGGGCATACTCAGGACAATGAGACGAATCGATCAATAATAAAAACGTAACTCTAGATCAAAAGGTTGCGGAAATACATAATCGAACAAAGAAGTATTTAAACTTATATTTTTCAGTTGAACGTTATCAGAGAACTAACGTAATTTACCTCTTTTTAATATTTTCCATAAATATTATCTTGGCGCTAAAATGGATGTTGAACGACTTACAACTTTGTTCAACTCATATTTATTTTGTTTTCCTTCTCAAGTACGGGCGTACTCGTCCTATCTTTCAGTTTACGTCTTTGTCGTGTGAATATTTTGTTCGCGAGACCTATATTGCCAGTTGAGTTAACGCGGTCTTAAAGCTAAAGGACTTTGTAGGTGTTTGTATTGTTATTAATATTCGTCTTGTCGATACAGTGTAGTATTGTTCTTTTATATGTCAAATACAGTATTATTATAATGTGGAATATAGAAAAAAATCTAGATTCACTTTGCTCTAAGCGTTGAAATAGTCCTTTGGTAAAAGTATACAACTGCGTATTTTTTTCAGGAAATTATACGAACACAATGGAACAGAGTAGTTTGAGCGAGTTTTCGGAGGAGGAGAAAAAAACATACGATAACAATGAATAGTAGCAAACACACCGTTGGGGAAGAAATTAGTGAAAAGGTAAAAAAAAGAAATATGTCTAAGAAAATTGATCCGGGTCGAAAAAGAAAAAGAAATCCTGCAAATTGGAAGAATAATGTAAACAATAGAAAAAAAACATGGGACAAGAGTTTATCAATCAAAGAGGAAAACTTATAAAACAAAAAGAAATGAAACCAGGCTGTAATCAACAGTGTCACCCAAAATGTTCGGAAAAATTGACTGCTGAATCAAGAAATACGATTTTCAATGAGTTTTGGGCCCTCGGGGATCACACTATCCAAATGAATTTTGTCGGCAAGTGTGTTGGAAGAGTACCTCGAAAACAAGTTATCCTAGCTACCATTGGAACTTCGAGACGCCAGTGGACTTACAAGTACTGCCTTTTTATAGGAAGTGAGAAAATACAAGTATGTAAAAAGATGTTTTTCAATACTTTGGCAATTACTGACAAGTGGGTAACAACTATATTCAAGAAGATTGATATTCAAGGGTCCAGTTGTGCTGTGCTGGAAGATCGACGCGGGCGTCATAATAACCGTCCAAATCAAATATCCGAAGAGGTGAAAGCTACAGTGAGGGCGCATATTTCTCAAATACCTTTAGTTGATTCGCATTACGTGAGAGCAAGAACTTCTAAAAAGTATTTTGAAGCAACTTTGTCATTCCCAAAATTATATAAACTTTATAAAGAATGGCTATTAGAAAATAATAACGAAACTTCGGTGTCAGCGACAGAAAGACAATATCGGGAAATTTTTTACAGTGAATTTAATATAGAGTTTTTCAAACCCAAGAAAGATCTTTGTCCGACCTGCGATATCTATAATAGAGCTTCAAATGAAGAGAAGGAAGCTCTTGCAAATAAATACGCAGAACATATAGCATCTAAGTTTGTAGTAAGGGAATTGAAATCACAACATAAAGATATTGCTCAACAAAGCAACTCTGTTGTTGTAGCAACTTATGATTTAAAGAAAATTCTGACTACACCTGCATGTCTGTATTTTACTATAAAAGGAAGCTTGCAGTCTATAATTTCACGATATTTGACATAGGGAAGTGTGACGGCTATTGTTATGTATGGGACGAAACCATAGGAAAAAAAGGTGCAAATGAGATAAGTAGTGCTGTATACCTATTCATTGCAATTAAAGCAGAAGAAGGCTTCAAAGACTTTGTCTTTTACTCTGATAATTGTGGCGGACAAAACCGGAATCGCATAGTTTTCGCTATGTACGCCTATGCGGCTGAAAAGTTTGATATCAATATCACACATATTTTCTATGAAGTCGGTCACAAACAAAATGAAGGTGATTCAATGCACGCCCTTATCGAGAGACGAAAGAAGCATCAAGTTGTGTATGTTCCGGAACAATGGATTACAATTATACGCTGCGCAAAAACGTCGGGTAAACCCTATAGAGTAACTGAGCTAAATCAATGCAAAATACTCAATTTTAAAGACTTGATGAGCAAACAAACTAATTTTGTAAAAGGTACTGACAACAATAAAATCAAATGGAACAGAGTGAGGCATTTAAAGATAGAAAGATCCAATCCAAAGCGCATACAGATAAATTATGATTTTTTGTCGGAAGAGAACTTTTACATTGACCTGGCCCAACAACGAAAACATTCCACAAGAAAATCGGCAAAAACTGAAAATTTGGTAAATGTATTGGCTGGTAATATTATATCACCAGCTTATAGTGGACCAATTCCTATTTCGCTTGCAAAGTACAAAGACTTGAATGCACTGTGTACAGCTCAAGCAATACCAGAATTGTATTGCAACTATAGAAATCTTAAGTACGGTGAAGCTACCCACGAGCAAACAGACTCTGATTAGATACACGCTTGGACTCTTAGTATTACCTTTTTATTTTGTGTTCATGTTTAATGATAGTGGATATTTTTCGTTATTTACCACTTCACTCTCATTAAAAAATGTTTTCATTCATCTCGATTTTTATTTTTGAAATATTTCCTATTTTCCGAGAGAAACTTTCTCAAAAAACTCAATTTTTGTTAACAAGTTTACCGCTGTAGTTTTATATTACTCCTTTTACTTGACAATTTATCGTAACAAATCCATATTTTAGTGTGAAAAAGGAGGTATTCACAAGTTACAACCTTGTTCTATGAATCTTCCAAAATTGAATATACCGGTTTTTTCAGGAGTTTTAAAATTATGGCCAACATTTTTTGATCTTTTCAAGTCTCTTATAGATACTAATGAATCTCTTACAAAAATTGAAAAATTTAGATATTTAATGTCGTCCCTGTCTGACGACGCTTTAATTCTCATTAAAAATATTAAACTTACAGAAGCTAATTATGACTTAGCTTTCAGTAAATTGATTAAGCATTATCAAAATACGCATGCGTTAGCCATATTTTATTGGGAACAGGTTTATAATTCTCAAAAATTAACCTCGGAGAACCCAAAATATCTTAGACAGCTTTTGGCACTTTTTTTTGATAACTTGGAAGCTCTAAAAAATTTGGGGTTACCGGTCCGAGAGTGGGATTTTGTACTATTTCACCTTTTAAGCAAAAAAATTGATTCGGAAACTTTACAGCGATTCGAACAAGAAAATGCCACTTTTGCATCCGAAATTCCTAAATATGATGATTTATATAAATTTCTTGAAAAGCAATGCGATGCTTACGATTCAGTTGTTTTAATCCAACCTCCTAAGAGAACTAACTCAAGTAAATATCAAATGAAAAATGTTAAACCGTACAATTCTGCATGTCTTGCTAATGTTGCAGATCTAACTAAATGTGTGATTTGTAAAAATAATCACTCAATTTATAAGTGTCCTGATTTTTGTGCCAAGCACCCAAAGGAAAGATACGAGATATCCAAACGATACAAGTGGTGTACTAATTGTTTAGGTACCAAACATACTTCGAAGAATTGTACTTCTAAGGGTGGTTGTAGAATTTGCAATAAAAGACATCACACTCTTTTACATTTTGATCAACAACCTTTAGTAAATAGCAATATGACTGCTATAGATGCTCCCTCTTCTTCCAATTCAACTCAGATTTCTAGTTTAGATCCCATTGATCCTAAAATCGCCTCTGTCTTACACACGTCAGTACGTTCTACTAATTTACTTCCTACTGCCCGGGTTGAGGTACTGGATTGCCGTGGAAACTATCAACAGGTTAGAGTTTTAATTGATAGCTGTAGTCAATCTTTAATTACTGATAAATGTGCCAGCAGATTGGGTCTGCCCAGATGTAACACTCCTATGCAAATAGGAGGAGTCGAAGATATTGGAACTTTCTCTAACAAGTCTCTAGGTTGTATTTTAAAACCTTTGAATAAGTCAACTCCCTTATTCAATTTGGATGCTCAAATAGTGTCAACAATCTGTAACAATATGCCCGTCCAATCATTTTCAGTCGATACATTTCCCTGTATTTCTAAGTTGGAATTGGCTGATAAGATGTTTAACATTTCATCTCTTATAGATATGTTACTGGAATCCGATATATTTGCAAAAATCTTTAAACCTGACAAAGTTCAAACAGCAAAAGGGGAACCGATTGCTGTTAACACTCAATTTGGTTGGATTTTGATGGGGAAAATAAATACCGCTAATAAACCATTAGTCTCACACTCTTTTCTTTAATCATGTCTTACATCCCTCGACAATACCCTTCAAAAATTTTGGGAACTTGAAAGTATTCCTCGGTCTTTACCTATTTCTGATGATGATAAAAAATGTGAAATGATATTCCAAAAAACTCATAAAAGAATATCTACGGGTCGTTTCAGTGTTACTCTTCCTTTCAAAACCGCGGATCCATTTTTTGGAGATACCAGAATATCTGCTCTAAAGAGATTGAAAAATATGGAAAACCGTCTTTTGAAAAATTCCCAGCTTTACAATGAATATAACAGCTTTATGAAAGATTATCTTTCCAATGGTCACATGGTTGAGACCTCTCCTACTTCTTCATTCGACCAAATCTATTATATCCCACATCATTACGTCATAAATCCTAATAGTGCTACAACCAAGCTTAGGGTTGTATTTGATGCTTCCTGCAAATCTCCTGCAGGTTTTTCGCTGAACGACACTCTTTTCATAGGGCAAAAGTTGCAAAAGGATATAATCGAAATTTTATTGCGATTCCGACTTCATCCTTTTACTTTTATTGCTGATATTAAGCAAATGTATAGGCAAATATCAATATCGGAAGAGCACCAGAATTACTTTGGCGCTTCGCTCCGGAAGATCCCGTCCAAGATTTTAAGCTTACTACTGTTACTTATGGAGTATCGTCCGCTCCTTTCCTGGCCCTTCGTACAATTCAGCAGTTAGTACAAGAGGAAAGGGAAAATTTTCCTCGAGCTGCAAAGTGTTTATCCTCTGATATCTATATTGACGATATTATCACAGGTGCCTCAACTCTCCAGGAAGCCAAACTTCTTCAATCAGAATTAATTTCGATGCTGGAAAGAGGAGGTTTTCTTCTTCGAAAATGGGCATGTAATAATCCCCAGTTAATGCAGTGTCTCCCTGCTGAGGTTTGCCAACACTCCTTGTCTTCTTTTGATTCCCATGACCTTTTGGTAAAAGTTTTAGGATTGCGGTGGAATAACTCCTTAGATGTTTTCTCTTATGATATTCAACCCCTTGACAGATTCTGTTCTAAACGTATAATACTCTCAGAAGTTGCTCGAATGTATGACCCCCTTGGGTTCTTAGCTCCACTCTCATTCCTAGCTAAACATCTCTTACAACGACTTTGGAGTTTGGGTTTAGATTGGGATCAAATACCCCCTTCGGACATAGTCGACAAATGGAATCAGTATAAAACTGAACTTCCGCTCCTCTCACATATTAATATTCCTCGCTGCTAACCTAATAAATATATTTCTTGTGAACTGCATGGCTTTGCAGATAGTTCAGAGAAAGGGTACTCCAGTGTAATATATTTTAAATTTACTTCAGAGAATAACGCTTCCAAAATCTGCCTAATTGCCGCTAAATCTAGAGTGGCCCCACTTAAAACTCTTTCAATTCCCCGACTAGAACTGTGTGCAGCTGTTCTACTCTCCAATTTAATAGAATTTGTCCTTAACGCATTCCGAGATAACCTCCAAATTAGTGAAATTTTTGCTTGGTCTGATTCAATGGTAACCCTATCATGGATTAAATCACCCGCTTCCCGCTGGAAAACTTTCGTCGGTCATCGTGTAGCTCACATACAAGAAAAGGTTCCCCCTGACCGTTGGCATTTTGTTGAAAGCTCCGATAATCCAGCCGATTGTGCCTCTCGTGGTCCTATGCCCAGTCAAATTCTTAATCATCCGTTGTGGTTTGAGGGGCCTCCTTGGTTAATGTCTCCAAAGCCCCTATGGTCCAATCCTAAATTTTCTCCAGTTTCCTGTCCGGAAGAAAAACCCTCAGTTCTTGTAACACTTATGTCTTTGGACACATTAGATCTTCTATTGGACAAATACTCATCCTTGAGTAAAATTCAACGAATTATTGCCTATGCGCTACGCTTTGTAGCAAATTTAAGAAATCCTCAAAATAAATCATTGGATTATTTCACTGACTCAGAACTCCACAAAGCTTTAATGGTTCTCACAAAACGAGTGCAACATATTTGTTTCGCACAAGAAATTGAAAATTTGGAAGCAGGCACCACCTTATCAAAACCTTTTAGAAAGTTGAGTCCTTTTCTGGACAGCGGGGGTGTTTTGAGGGTGGGGGGACGCTTGAAGTTCTCAGGATTGTCTTATGATACAAAATTTCCAGCAATTCTACCCCGTCAACATCGTTTGACAGATTTAATAATTGAGTCCGTTCATAAAACATATTTTCATCTAGGTTTACAGCACTTACATTTCCTAATTGCTCAGAATTTTTGGATTCTCTCTTCCAAACGTGCAATTCGGAGTGTGTTGAGCCGCTGTATTCGATGCTTTAAACTGAAACCTGTGGCCCACGAACCTTTCATGGGAAACTTACCTCCTACCCGCGTCAACCAAATTAAACCATTTTATTGTGTAGGCACTGATTATGGAGGTCCCTTCTTAGTCACTCCCCTTAAAGGACGTGGAATTAAGTCACAAAAGGCCTATATTTGTATTTTTGTGTGTTTCGCCACAAAAGCCGTACACTTGGAGTTAGTATCAAGTCTCTCTTCGGATGCGTTTATTGCTGCTTTGCGTCGGTTTGTTGCCCGTCGAGGCAGATGCACCCATATTTTTTGTGATAATGCAACCAACTTTGTAGGGGCTTCTCGCATTCTTCATGAATATATGCAAAAGGCTTGTGGATCAGAAAAAATAAAATTTTCATTTTCTCCTCCGTCCGGTCCCCATTTTAACGGTCTTAGTGAAGCGGGAATAAAGTCTGTTAAAACTCATATTTTTCGAGTTGTTGGCTCTCAAGTTTTAACTTTTGAAGAGTTTTACACCCTATTAGCTCAGATTGAAGCTATTCTCAATTCCAGGCCGCTCTATTCTTCAAGTTCAGACCCCAATGATTTATCCGTGTTAACCCCAAGTCATTTTCTTATGTTAGAGCCGCCAACGGCAGTTGCCGATCCAGATCTTTCCCATTTAAATATGAACCAGTTGGATCGATGGCAGCTTATACAAAGACTACAGCAAGATGTGTGGAAACGGTGGCATAGTGAATATTTAAATACACTCCAACAGCGAAATAAATGGCTAAATCAACAAATTCCACTCAAACTTAACGACCTAGTTATTATTAAAGATAACAATGTCCCATCTTTAAATTGGAAATTGGGAAGAATTGTGAAGTTATTTCCGGGTTCTGATGGTATTGCAAGAGTTGCTAATGTCAGAACCACTCAGGGTCTTCTTCAAAGACCAACGGTAAAGTTATGTCCTTTATCAACATGTTCTAAATAAGTTAGTTAAAATACTATGTATTTTGGTGGGGGGTATGTTAAGTATTCATTAATTTTATTTTAATTGGTTATGATATAGTTAATATGTAAGGTTATTTAATAATAAAATTTAAATGTTTAAATCTCAAGCAAATCGTTGGTGGTATTTTTATACCTAGCGGACACACGGTATATACACATTATGTTTAATTTAAAAAACCCAGTTCTCAAAACCAGAAGCAGAACAGTTGTCGAAGTGAACAGTTCAAAGTAGTGTATTTACCGCGCTAGTGCCAAAAACCTTAATAAAACCCATTGAACCCATGATACAGTCCATTATATCACTTCGAAGAAGGGTTGCAACCCCGCAGAAGGTCGTCCGGGACCTTCAGGTAAGAATACCAGTTTTGGGCGATTTGCTTGCATAATACTTTACATATAATTTGTAACCTTTCATATGTAACGAAAAACATTTTCATTCTCCGAAACAGTCGGATAACAGCAAAAACAAGATAACTCCCCACCTTTTGGCATTTTTGAGTCAAGTATACTTTCGGCTCCAGCACATTTGTTGGTTTGTGAAGACTACTTTGTTTCTAGTGCATTTTCCTGATGGGATTATTGTGTGATAAATATTTGTTATAAGTTATATTTATGGGCCCCGTCTCCACCCTTCCTCTCTATTAATATCTGTTGTATTTTCTCCACCAGACTATATGCTTGGAGGTTGCTGAAGCCTCCCTCCACCCTACCCACATAGTGGTGGTACTCCTTCTGTACCTTGGAAGTTCTTATAGAATTTATAATGTAATCCACCTCTCCCTCTGCAAGCGTTTCGGCTACCCCAATTATTTCTCCGCTCTTTTCGCGAAGCCCCGCCACTAGTGATGATGGAACCCGCTCTGGGTCCAAAATCACCACACAATCTGTCCTGTCCAGTGCAACATCGTAGTTAATTGAAACAACCTTGGTGCACTTGTAGACATTTTCCTCCCAATCTTCTGTAACGATTTTTTCTAAATCTGTGTAGCTTCCCCCCTTCTCTACCTGCTTACCAATCGCTTCCATCCTCTCCCTCCTTTTCAGTCTTTCCCACTTTTCCTTACAAGTAGGCCGACTGCAGGCGTCCCCCCCGCTCGCTACTTTCTTTGTGAGCGATCTCATTTCTTCGATCACCCTTTTTACCTCCCCATCTTCCATGTACTCCGTCAGTTCCGTAAGTTTTGCCAGTTTTCTTAGTAGAGTTTCTGCAATGCTTTTCCCCTTGGATTCTTCACTTTCATTTTGCCTCTCTCCTCCTTTCACCCTTCTTGCATTCTTGTATTTCCTTCCCGCTATCCTCCACCTTATTCCTTTTGTTTGTCCACTTTCCATCGTCACCTACTAGCTTTGACACAAAGGAGGTGATTCCTGAGCTGTCTTCCTTCTCTTCCCCTTTTTCCACTATTTGAGTGGATTGCAGGCTGTCCCCTAACCTCGTAAGGGTTTCTACAGTGTCCTCCTCATATATATATATATATATATATATATATATATATATATTTCCGTCATAGTTAACTGCGTTATTATGTTTGCCTGCTCACTTCTGTTCAGCCCTTTTTTCTCCTTGCTGTTGCAATAACTCCTCCTCGAACATTCTCCTCTCTTCCTCTTCATCTAGTATTCTCGCCACTTCCTTCACCCTATCGCTCTTCTACTTTCCATTGTCTTTTTTTGTATTTTGGTTTTCCATTTGAATCCCACGAGTAGGGTCGAATGAGTGTCCGGCGGGGCAGTGCGCCCTTACTCCGCTAAGGCTGATTAGTCTGGGAGGTCGCCAGGTATCCCAGAGGCACCGTTTCTGACTGCGTTTCGTGCAGCCATTCATCCATGGCCACGGTAGCTAACAACGAGGATTACGGGTTCTTTTTTCGAGATTTACTCCTCTAGGCTTATTTCACGGTTGCCTCCGGACGCAGGTTTGCCAACGGGTAGGCCCACGTATCTGCCTCCCATACGTGTGGCCTTCGAAATTTGATTGATACTATGGGGGGTAAGTTCCATGAAGAAGTAGAAGAAGTGTGGTAGGTGGGAATGAAAGATCAGAAAAAGAAAGAAAGAAGTTTACTGAAAGTTGGCAAAAGATAGAGGGAAGAAGAAAGACAGACAAGCGATCCAGAGTGTAAGCGAAAGTCTATTGTGTTAATATGAAGAAGTAGAAGGATAGAGAAAGTACAAGACATTGAAGGGTTAATTAGAGTAGATAGGACATGATATACCTGAAGATGGGAGTTCTACCTCCCCTTAACTGATTATGAGATGCTCAGCGGAGGCGGGGAGGTGGGCGACGATGATTTTCAGTCAGGTTTACTCCTCTATCCCCTTTGATCCACGGGCGATTATTCAGAACGAATCGTTCCTACTCTGTTTTATTTTGTATATAAATGTGATTGAATTTAAGAGTGAAATTCATAGTCGACACTTGAGTGTCACTTATACTCAACTTATCCTTATTGTATGCAGAGACACTTGACAGGCGAAAAGTGAGGGTGAGTTGGAGTATAACTTGAGTGAAACATGAGTACAGATTCCAGCTCCCTTAAGTGAAGATTTTAATACTTATAAACCACGTTTGACGTTTGCTACTTTCTTTTTATTGTGATTTTGTGATATCCACAGACAAATAATAGTGGTGTGATATAAAAATTTTGTTTATGTTCTTATTTCTTAATTTATAAAAGCAAATTAGTGTGATGGAGGATTTTATTGATTTTATAGACTATATAGATGATGATAATGCTTTCGTTTATCGTTTACCTAGGTTAGTTATTACATATTGGTATAGTAAAATGCAAAATTTATTAAATTCATTCATTTTTTTAGACGATATATTCGAGATGCAGAAAATCCGTTAGACGGATACAATAATGTAGAATTGTTGCAACGATATAGATTTTCAAGAGATATTCTGTTACGGTTTTTCTCGTTAATATATATCATTCGCATAAAAAAATACAACAATCATGCAGTTTTGGTCATAATAAATAAACATTCCTACCTTAATATAAAGTCAGACTAGCTCCGTACGTCGACAATTTCTAGGTATATCATTAATGCAGTGAGTCAATAGCCTGGTCGTCAATTTGTTTAGCACCAACTAATAGTTTAAAGGAAATAAATACACTCAGTAGAATAGTTACAGTAATCTGTATATACACTTAAAAAGAATGAATTTTGTTATATGATGTACAATTGAATGTAAACAAACTTGTCACTACTCGAATCAAACAGCTGATTCGCCATATGTCATATCCTCGTTTATTCTTCTTTTTCAAACGTTAAGAGATCTGTGATTCGTACGGAAGGTGGCCTACCGGTGTACTGTGGTTGTACATCAGGGTATAATAAGTGATGTTTTATGTTGTAAATACAGTCGGGGGGTGTGGTATATTTGCGAATATAGGTTATTTTTGAGTAGTTAATTATTGTATTTATACGGGGGGTTTTAATATGCGATGTGCAAGTAGAGTAATTTCACTCCGAGGTCATAGAACGTATGTGCTCCAAACTGCTCGAGTGAGAGTGTCTCGAACGGAAAGGTGGGTTGTCAATGAAACCTGTCGTGTTGCCTTGTTCTTTCTGATCAACGTGGTGTTGTATGCAGGTGCTTATTGGGAGCCCCAAAAAACAAATTCGCATGAAGATTCCACATTCATCCCGCAGGGGAATATGAATTTGAGGGGGTAGTTTGGTTTGGGTGGAGTAGTGAGAGTTGGAGAAGTTGGTGGAGTTAGTATTTCGTCCAGACCTCATCTGTGAGAGGCAGATGGATTTGTAAGCCCAGTCACCTACATCGCCATGCGGTTAAGTTCAGATAACGGCTTTTAACTACTATATTAGCAGCACACAGGAGAACCCTGTCTTAGCCAAACAGGTGAGATTTATTTGTTTTAACATTTTCTGTAACTAGTAATTGTTCCTCATAGTGTTGCGGATAAGATGACACCACCTAATTATATGTTCAGCTTGTGTATAGTATGTTGGGGGTAAAGTACTTGTTAGTAAGGGGTGGTTATCTCGGGTTTGTTACTTTTAGACTTTATAGGGGGTAATATACTTACGTTATCGAGTAGATGGTATAATTGAAGTCTACCTTGGGTTTTTTTCAAAAAAAGTGGGCCGTCCCACTCGGGTAGTAAATGGTTTTGAGTAGGATAATATTAGGAGTCACACTGGGATAAATGTGATGAATTCCCAGGGTGGTTCAATGTCAATTGAGTGTAGTGACAACACTAATTAGTGTATTTTTTTTTCTAGGGTTGTGTTTCTTGGGTTTTAAACATTTATTCTGGGGTATTGTTGGATCTTTGGTGATTCGTATTTCCCGTATTGGATTAGTTCCGGAGTCCCCTTGGTGTTGGTTCGTAGTACCACAACATTCCTGGGATGCTTACAGCCTCACCTTAGTGATTGCTACCTCAGAAACAGTTTGTGGATCGTCAGGATTTATCACCAGCGGGGGAAGACGCGCAAGTTTTAAACATTTAATATTTTTTTTTTAATCATTTCTTTTTATAGCGTATATATAACTTGTACGTATATATAATTCACCATTTGTGAACATACAAGTGGCTTGTAATTTATTTTTTTTCTTGGTCATTTATTACTCTAGGTAGAGTAGGTAAGTTGCGTCTGAGCTCACACGGAACGTTTATGATAATTTATATTGTTTTCTTTTGCTTTTGGTAAGTTTACAATTTGATATGCGCAGATAAGCCACGGTATGGGTAACCCTTCAGGTTCTCTCCGTTTTCATTTTATATGATTGTAATTTTTTTTGCAAGTTTCAGAAACTAACTTAACTCAGAACTGGTCTCTGTTTCAAATCCTTCTGAGCATTCATTTATCAATTTTGGGGTAGGGGTATATAGGATTTTAAATAATTGTATTATTGTAGATATTGAACTATAAGGGACTTTTGTAAATGTCCACAGTTCGTGAGGGATTTCATATCGATCTGTTTATATTTTTTTTATAGTAAGGGTTGATGGATCTTAAGTGTCCACTGTGGGAATAACTGCTTCCACAATTTTCATACAACTGTACTCAAACCAAACCACCACCGCAATAAATCATTTCTCTTGTGAGTTGAGTTACGAGTTTGATTTTGGTAATCCTCTCCTAATTGGGGGTAAACTACGATTAGGGAAGTAAACTGGGGTATTTACTCGGGTACGGTTTACCTGGCGCCTTGGGTTTTATAGCTTATTTTGATTGTTCGTTACCAGCATACGAACCTCCCTTCTTCGGCTGAAGTCTAGCGGGTAAAATACCTTGTGGCATAGATCGGCCATCCGATCTGCTGGTAACTTGGTTAAATTAGTAGTAATTGATTTCGGGGCCACAAGTTCGATCTATCTTCAGTAGGTCGCTAACGTAAGTGGGATAAGTGCATAGGTGCACGGGGTTTGATTTTACGTTACAATTCTTATAAACGTAATATTACCTCTTACTGCACAAAGGCAAAATGAAGATAACCATAGAGGTTTGCCATTATCACCAATTATGAAATTGTGTATTGCTTTACGATTTTATGCAACAGGATCATTCCAACGAGTTTTGGGTGATTTGATAAATATAAGTCAATCTCTTCAGCCTGCCGTATTGTGGCTGAAGTTTCACAAAATATAAGTGAAAATATTGCTGATTTTGTAAAGTCTCCAAACGACACAGAAGAAATTAAATTGAAGTTCTACGAAATGGCTAATTTTCCTGGGGTAATTGGATGCACTGATGGAACTCACATTGAAATAAAAAATCCGGGTGGTGTTAATGGTGAAATATACAGAAATAGGAAGGGATGGTTCTCTTTTAATGTACAAGTTGTCTGTGGTCCTAATGGTGATTTTTTTGATGTTGTGATTAGATGACCAGGATCTGTACACGATGCCAGAATATTCAACAATAGCTCTTTAAAATTTAGATTAGAACAAGGCCAACTACATGGAATTATACTGGGAGATAGTGCATATCCACAGTCACAATATCTCTTCACTCCATACCAAAATACAAATACTCCTGAAAAAGTAAGGTACAATACTGCACAAACCCGTATCAGAAACTGTATTGAAAGATCGTTCGAGCAGTGGAAACAAAGGTTTCATTGTTCACAAAGCACTTTATTGTATAAGACCACAACATCACTTCGGATTATATGTGCCACGTGTATTATACACAACATAGCAATTAATCATGGACAACAGACCTATTCGCCAAAGGGAAATGCCAAACCCCCAACCTCAATTTCTTCACCGTGGAATAGCCATTAAGGATGATTTTGTTCGACGATATTTTAACTAGCATTTTTTTTCGTCAAAAACTTGCAATGTCGAATATCATGTATTTAAGGTTTGTTTATATTAAAAGAAAAATAAATCAAATCAGTATTTTGTTTTATTTATTGAGTAATATACAGGGTGTTTCCCAAGTAATCTGAAAGATTGCTGTGTACAATTCGCTATTTAATTTTAAGATGAAAAGTTCCTATAAACATTTGTGATAACATTTGTCATTGAGTTACAGAACGTTGAATTGTTTTTATTAAACAAACTTTGAATGGAAGTGAAATTTATTTGAATACAAGCAATCATATTGCGATGAACATAAACAAAAATATTCTCCATTTCAGAGTAGATGTTCAAAAAAGGTGCACCTCCAGCCAAAATACAAGCATCTGCTTGACATTAATAGATTGCGGAATACATTCGAAAAGACTTTGATTGTTGCAAATAATGTTACAGCCTCGTATGATGCGATTTTGAAGGTATACTATGTTTAAGATAGAGGTTGTATAAATAACTGATTTCAAATATCAGCACATACAAGAATCCAGGTGTTCTTGGTGCCACGGGAGTGGAGATTTCCGTCCAATCCTAGCCCTGCAACTCATTAATGACCAGACTTATCGCACATGTTTATAAGAACTTTTTATCTTAAATTTGAATGGTGTCGCCCACAGCTATCTTTCAGATTACTTTGGAAACGCCATGTATTTTTTGTTAACATTTTTATTCTTTTATTAATTTATTTGTTTTTATATTTTCATGCTTCAATGCCTCTGCAGCAATTTGGAGACGTATTCTTGCCTCCTGTAATTTTATTTCGTGCAGTTCTGCATCTTGTTGCTGTCGTATTTTTACTTCTTCCATTTTTGTTTTATGAAGTTCTGAATCTTGATGAATTAGTGCTTCTTGTCTTCTGACTCGTGCATCCATTTCCAATTTAATTGCATAATCTCTTGTAACTAAAAAATACAAACAGGTTACTAATATAAATAACTAATTGTTGAATTCCTATTCTACCTTCCCTACTTTTTCTTTTCGTAGATTGGCTTCTGGATGAGCATGGTGTTGCATGTTCTTGAGCATTTGTACCTTCTAAAGAATCTGAAAAATATATTTTGTATTTATATTATAATTATGAATATATATATATATATATATATATATATATATATATATATATATATATATATATATATACAATCCTTCGTACACTAATTTAATGAATGTAATATCAATTTACCATCTAATACTTGCACGATAATGGTTTCTTCATTATTTTTTGTTTCAAACAGTGTATCATTACCTATAGTATCTGTGATTTCAATATCAATATTCGTATTCAGTAAATCATCAATATCAGAGGGTGGAGTTGGCACATACGGACCTCCTCCTGTCTCCCCTTTTCTACGCCCTTTCATGTTCTTCCAACATTTTTTCAATTGTTCAGGTATTTTCTATAAAAAATATACATTATGTTACTTAAAACATAATCTTGCTATTTAGAAGAAATTATAAAATGAAATTCAGCTTTATTCCAAACAGCATTAATTTATTAAAGCATAATCTTTACTACTTACGAAACAATGTTCTCCACTTGAGTTAAACTCGTGGGCCAGTGACACCCAAGCCTTCTTCTTTTCGGCGACGCTGACACAATCAGTTTTTTTGTTTTCAATTTGATTATATTTATGCAAGTTTTTCGCTAGACGAAAAGAACTGTCGCTTGTTTTCCATTTTCCTAAAAAATAATGAACTTTGAGACTTAACAAGAAATAATATTATGAAGATATTAAAACTAGGTTAAAAAATAAACATACTCAGCCGATAAGAAATATATATATATATATAATTATATAGGGTGTCCCGGGACTAATGGGAAAAAAGTCAGGAGAGTATAATATGAGCCAAAATAATGTTAGTACTTCATATAAACTTTTACTATGCAGGCCCTCGTTTTCGAGTTATAGGCCTCCACAGTTTTAATTTTGAATTTGGTTTTCATTTTTATTTTTTGTACTAGTTATTTGATCATCATAAAATTTACGGCAAAGCTATAATGTAAGTGTATGTTTATTTTGGTAAGGTAAACAGATTTACAGTAGTGCATTGAAGCCAGGGACGGACTACTCGCAATGGTTAGTGATCCAAAAATTTTGCAGGTATGGCACACCCTGTATGAAATTATCGAAATTCACTTCCCCACACATTAAGCTAACGAAAAGGTACTCTTGTTGGAATTCGATAAAATAAGCCGTTTGGCTAATATTTACAGTTTTATTAATGCACTACGTACAAATCTACCTAACTAACTTATTAATACGATGTCCAGAATTTACTTGCTTTTAATAAAAATTACGAACATAACATTATTAAACCATTAAGAAAACCTCAAAAAACACAAGTTATAAAACATTAGACTAAAACTAATTCCTAAACAACAACAAAAACTAACGTTATTCTAATATATGTTCAATATGAGCTCCTCCCACTTCCACGCACATTCTAAGTCTACGAAGGTTGTTTCTTTGCACTTGAAAGAGCAATTTCACACTATTTCTAATAACATTGCAGTGTAACACAATTCTGTCTATTAAATCTTGCCTTGTTTGCACAGGTGTTGCGTATACCTTACTTTTGAGATAACCCTAGAGAAAGAAATCCATAGGATTAACGTCTCCTGATCGCGGTGGCCATTGAAAAGGGCCTCCACGACCAATCCATCTATTAGGAAGCCTTGTGTGTAAATGCTGTCGTACATCTAAACTGAAATGAGGAGGGGCCCCATCATGCATGAACCATAAATTCCTACGAGTTTGTAGTAGCACATCATCAAACAGGTTCCATAACTCATTTTGCAAAAAACTCCAAATATCTCTGACCGGTCAAAGTACCGTCAATAAAGTATGGCTGTATCAAATTACTGCCAAACATTAACCATGAATCTATGCTGGATCCTAGTTTGGATAATGCCATGTGGATTCACATCATCCCATAAATGCATATTATGAGAATTTATGATTCCATCTCTGGTGAAACCCGGTTCGTTCGTAAAGAGAACGTTACTAATAAATGTGTTGTCTGCTTGTTGTTGTCGCAGAAACCACTGGCTATACTCAAGTTGAGCAGGATAATCAGCCACTGTCATACGGTGTACTTTTTTCATGTGAAAAGGATAAAACAGCTGTTCTTTTAGGACGCGATGAACAACTGATTTCGAGACGTTATGTTCTCTTGATAATTTTTTAAAACTCGATGGTTCATTATCAACTGCATTTAACAAGTCTTGTTCAACTGCCACAGTACGTATGCTTCGTACTGGACCTTCTCCAGCTTTTTCTGGCGAAAATCTTCCTAAAATTTAAAATTTTGTTTTGTATACATGGAAAATTACATTTACTTATTCATACCTGTTTCTCGTAACCTGAGATCAATACGCCCAAACATTCGTCTGTCTGGCAATGCTCTGTTTGCAAAATGTTCTTCATAAAGCCTTTTGGCCTCTAAACAGTTTCGAGAAGCCAGTCCATACGTTAGATGTTTATCTGCGTACTCAATAAAAGCGAATTCTGCTATTGTAACTGTTAAATTAAGGACTTATGAATTATTGACAAGTACTGACTACGAACTATTCTAC
The DNA here is from genome assembly GCA_963921935.1 of Galeruca laticollis. Lineage (NCBI taxonomy): Eukaryota > Metazoa > Arthropoda > Insecta > Coleoptera > Chrysomelidae > Galeruca > Galeruca laticollis. The sequence continues at coordinate 143,784,536 of OY998181.1, forward strand.
ACAACGTTTGACAACTAATCCTATGGTAACTTGATAAACGGTAAAACACTTATAAAAAGTTTTTACCAACTTTCCAATTAATAAGTCGTTAATGTTTTTCATCTTCTGCTATCGTTAAATTATTTTTTTGTAGTACTCTAGGTAAATTTTGGACATCTATTAAAAGTTAGTTTTACCTCGTTGTGTACTTATAAAAATGGTGAATGCGTAAACTGGTACGTAGTGCATTAATAAAACTGTAAATATTAGCCAAACAGCTTATTTTATCGAATTCCAACAAGAGTACCTTTTCGTTAGCTTAATGTGTGGGGAAGTGAATTTCGATAATTTCATACAGGGTGTGCCATACCTGCAAAATTTTTGGATCACTAACCATAGCGAGTAGTCCGTCCCTGACTTCAATGCACTACTGTAAATCTGTTTACCTTACCAAAATAAACATACACATACATTATAGCTTTGCCGTAAATTTTATAAAGATCAAATAACTAGTACAAAAAATACAAATAAAAACCAAATTCAAAATTAAAACTTTGGAGGCCTATAACTCGAAAACGAGGGCCTGCATAGTAAAAGTTTATATGAAGTACTAACATTATTTTAGCTCAGATTATACGCTCTTGACTTTTTTCCCATTAGTCCCGGGACAAATATCTATAAAAGACACGAACTGAATACAAATTCGAATATGAATAAAATGAACGTCAACTGTTAACGAATTGACATCGGACGTTTGTAGATCACAATTGATACCAACCGTAACCAAAAGTTCCTAATAATTGCATTGATGCCAAGCTTTCTTCACTCAAGTTGAAGTACGACCTGAGTAGAAACTGTGGATACGAAAACTCGCCTCAACTTAAACTCAAACTAAGTTGAGTTTGAGTATGAGTGACCCTCAAGTGTCGATTATGAATTTCACCCTAAGAATATGATTTGTGAAACACTTAACAACCCTGTCATTTCTAACATTGTTGTCACACTAGTAAGCCTATCACATTTCAGAATATGTCGCAAAGTTTGATTTTTTTTGCTGTAATGTCTCTTTCTCATTGTTATTAAGTAAAAATAATATTGAAGTGCAATAGTTGAAATGCGGCAGAATAATTGCTTTATAGATTATTTGTTTTTTCCAGTCGCTAAGGTAAGAACTCATTCTTCCAAGAAGCTATATTTTTTTTGACACTTTTTTAGATATATATTCTGAATGCATGGAAAACGTTAAATTTTCATCCATCATGACACCTAGGTATTTAAATTGTTCTCCTTGTTGTATATTTACATTATTTACAAAAATTCCACCATCAGTCTTTGTCAGAATAGTATTAAATCTACTTTTTATAAGCATACATTTTGTCTTTTCTATATTTAATCTTAGGCCATTTTGGTTTAGCCATTTATATAATCCTACAAGTTCCTCGTTTATAGTATCCACAATCACACCCACATTTTCTCCTATAAAATATAACATGGTATCACGTTGCCCTATTCTACTACTTCTTCCGTCTACTCAGTTTTGCTACATTTTGTATATTTTTGACACTAAGAAAAAATTTTGGAGCTTTCTTTGAAATGGGTCTTGTGTCTGTGCCTCTTATAACATTATTAATTTGTTTGGTATAATTTGAATTTTAATTAAATATTTGAAAATACCAGTTTTTATTTTTTCATCGTGGAAATAATCTGTAATCTATTCTGAAGAGTTTTCAGAGTAAATGGAATCAATTTTTTTATGTAAACCTCTATTGGAAATAAACCTAATTATATCCATTGCCTTCTTCATTTTCTCTAAAAACGTAGAGCTTTTTGTTTTTTTATATGTCTTTGCTTTCAGGAATGCCTCATTTTCTTCAATATTTTTAGAGGGATCGCTGCATGTACACGACAAGGCACCGACTCTTTTAATTAGGTATCCGTAAATGTACGTCAGAGCCTGTTCCTCAACACGTTGAGTAGATTGAGATACATTCTCCGTAACACTGCAGAAGTTCTCTACACTTGCCTCTAAATCATCATCTTCTAGCAAACCCTATGAAAGAAATTTGTGGTATAAATAATGGAAAAGCCATACAAATAAAAGGCATTTTGAAATTTTAATGAAAATATGTATTTAGGTACTAACTTGTGCAACAAGTCTCTGAAGTGTAAGAAACACCTCGGAATTATCATTTTCACAAGTGGTCCCTATTGATTGGGAAGAGGTTAACTGTTTAACAACCAAGCTCTTGTAATAATGCCCAAAATCCGTTGGTGTTGGATTGTTATTTCTTTGTCCCTGAACGAATTGGACTGTTTTAGTTTTCACGTCCAATCGTGTGGGGTAAATGAAACTGTAGTGCACTGGTTTACAACTCTATTATAATGATATTCTTTAATCTAAATAACTATATAAATTTTTTACAAATACGATTGTAGCTATTGACACACATGTCACACATTTTTTCTGTCACTTACACCAACAGTAACGATTTTGAAAGATTCCCAGATTTGGGCTTTTCTTTTGAATTTCTTTACCTGAATATGATAAGTAGGCTTCTCCCTTTTACCTCAAAATGGCTGCTTTGTTCTTTTTCCAGCACTGCGGATTACGTTTTCTTTTCCTAGATGTGTTATCTCTAGGAAGATATACTTTTTATTTCTTTTTTGGAGTTAGCCTTTGGATGGTCAAAACTGCAGGGAATTGAACTGCTTGGTTTTCACTAAGAGTAGTACATGCAGAATCAGAGCTCCCACTCCCATCAGTTTCGCCATAGGGAACTGGAGGAGTTGACAATACATTAGGCAAAACATCTTGACGTCGCTTACTACTTGTAGTAGCAGTATCTTCGGATGAGGATGACTCGGAGCTTGGTAGATACTCATCACTGCTCACCTCAACGTTTACAAGAAAAGCTGAAAAGAAGAAAAAGAAAAAAAAGTTTAAATGTTGTTTCAACTAAGGTTGCTCATTTTCTAACAAAAGTTTAATGAAAGGAAACTTAAGGTAGTTATTATGTATGAAAGGTTAACTTACTTTCATAAAATTCTTTCATTTTCATCGAAATTTCTTGATCGGTGCTCTTCTCTTCCTCAGAAGGGTCTTGAAGGGCTTAAGTCGCTTCGTAGATCTTTATGCTGAGAATCTGGAATGTAATTAAAACACAATCTTAACGCAAACGTTTAGTAATGAGTGCTCTTAGTGAATATATACATACAAATTTTTGTACAGTCCCGCTAAACCAAACTAGTATTATTCCGAATTTTCAGAGTAATCAAATCAACTTTCTTTTTCTTTTTATTTTTTTCTTTTATTTCTTTTTTCTTTATGCAAGGCGAAAGAATTTATCTTTTAAATTTGTTAGAATTTTATTTTTTATTTTGAATAGATGAGGCTTTTACTTGATGAAGATCCATACTGAACGATGAAATAAAACAATATAGTTTGTTTAAATCTTCATATATTTGAACTAATGTTCAATTTAAACTTGTTGACGCGCTACTGTGTTAGTGAAACGCGTCAACAAGTTTAAATTGAACATTAGTTCAAATATATGAAGATTTAAACAAACTATATTGTTTTATTTCATCGTTCATTTTTTATTTTATTAGAAAAATACTAACATGTACTATGGTTAACATGTAATATGAACTATTGTTTTCGTAGAACACATGCCACCCTTTTTCTGATCATGCTTTTATCTTATTTTTATTCGGTTTCTTCTAAAAGTTCCGGACTTTTAAATTTGTATTTGTTCATTCTAATAAATGTAAATGACGAGAGAAAAAGATAAATAACTTGTTACCCTCAAACAAACCGAAAACCCGACAAGTGTTGTTGTCTGGAAGCTCCCCTATATTCTCAAAAAGTTAACGTGGATAAAGTACATTCTACGTTATTTTGCGGTATTCCGGTATTGGCAAAGGAACTGTTTCATCCAATACCAAATCTTGTTTTCTAATAAATGTTTCTATCTAATTAAATAAGATAATCTTACATTATTTTAAGTAGTTGTTTTGTTTACAAATAAAACACATTTCATTTGTAAATTAATGTTATTACTAGAAAAGCGAGGATGCACTCTATTATTTACAAATAAACCCAAAGTATAACCTGTTGCATACAATTTATCAAATTTAATTATTTGTTTGCACTTACCGCTTGAGCTTCTGTTATCACAAGAATCACTTTTCAATCTTTTAAGAGCTTCCCCAACCATACGTTTGCCTCTTGATTCCATTGTAGTTATTAAAACTATTTTCCGAATATTATTTTTTGGGAGAGAAACTATCAAGACACACGTTACACATTGGAGAAGATGTTTATAAACTACCTAAAGGTTGACTGTCTCGACCCTTACTTCGTGGAATATGCTCATATTAGTGTTTTTAAATGAAACTCAAGGTCTCTAGTTAATTCCACAATATAATACAAGTTATTGAAAATTCTAAAAAATTGACAATTGTTTCGATGATATTGATTTATCGAAACAATTGTCAATTTTTTATATTGTGGAATTAACTAGAGACCTTGAGTTTCATTTAAAAATACCTAAAGGTTATCCATGCAACTAAAACCTCATGTTCGTTAGTGGAAGAACATGTCATGATATTCAAGGTCGTAACTTTTAAAGTGGAAGAAGATGTCATGTACTCATAGCACGTTCTTCCATTAACAACACGGCATCGACCTGTGCACATAACAATTTCATCCACTGAAAATAGCTTTATTGGAAGGTTTATGGTATGTTTAAAGGAGAGCATAACATGTTCATCCACATGAAAATCTCGATTTCCTCAAAAATGTCACTTAACATGTTCATCCACTAAGCTCTTCAATTAAATACTCACCTAGGATAATTTAATCCTGTTTACCTTTTCATAAATTACATTATTATGAATCTTTTATTTCTCTAATATACGACGGTTATGTAACATAAAAAAATAAGAACCGTACACAGAAATATGCGTTGTCTTTGATGGTATTATCGAAATAGGGTAATCCCATTTATAAAAAATTATGAAGACGCCATAACTCGAACAGTGATGACATCATAAAAAATATGAGTACACCAAAAAATGCGAAACTGAAAAATAAAATCGACGAGCGTTTTTCCCCAATGGCCAAGCTTTTAACGAATGTATTGCAACCTTTGCGTGCTGTTTGTAAGTATATCTCGTGGAAGCGGCTATATCTCAGAAATCGCTTAACTTAACACCTTTCGGTGAAAATCATAGTTATGGATGTAGCCAAGACATATTGCTGGAAATTATTTTCAAGTCAGCAAAAAGTCTATAGAGCATAAAATTTTCCTCCAATTCTTCAAGTAAACTGGTGGGGGTGAGACGAACATTGATTCAAAAATATGCATTATCTCGGGAACGCATTATTTTAAGCCTTTAATAGGTACTCTATACAGACCGTGTTATATTCTGCATATGTTCAACTTTTATGAGAAAAATATAATTATTATGATTTAAAAAAAAATAGCCATGTAGCTCTAGATATCTTAAACAGGCAAATTTAAGAGAAAACTTATTTTTTGTAATTTCAATTAGTGTTATTCCCCCTAGCTGACGTTTTACAGATTTGAACAGTTTCGAGCAATTTCTTTTGGCCACTATCGTAACAATAATGTTTACCGAAAGACCGTAAGTTAGCGGTCTCCGAGATACAGCCACATACCTCGCTTATTTGGTCATCCGGTACATATTAACGTCATAATTCGTAATAATAACAGACTATGTAAATATGATTTCTGGTTAATTACTTGAAAATACTTGAAGGTTAAACATACATTTTTGATTTTTAATAATAAATAATCGATTTTACCTGAAGTTTCAATTAACTGTTCACGATAAGATGCTCCACTAGACCACTTAACTATGCAATCTTCACCTTGGAGGATTTTCACTCTTTTCGATACTAACACAGAGTTTTCACCGTTATCAAATTGTACTAATGAGAACATGCTTTCGGATACAAAAAATAAATATATAGGTATATTTCTGAATGCACTTGAAAAGAAAATACATGCAAATTTTCAGTTTTCTTGATAAAAATCAGGTTGTTCATCATCTCTTGTTTTCAAAAAAAAGATAGTTTTTACATACATACCTAGATCTCTAAGCTCTAAGAAGATATTTGTGCTGGTAAAATGATATTGTATTGTCTAATCAACACTCATTGGCTTTGTTACAGAGACCCTCTCGGGACCAGGAAGAGCAATGATCACCGCGCCTCCAGTTGAAAAGAATCATGAAGATCTTACGCAGTATAGAGAAATAGCCCTCATCTCTCGAGTTTGAGATTGCGGCGAATAGCACTCCGTCTGTTAGTCTGTCCATAAACCATTTCTTGTGCTGGTCCCATAGCTCTAGTTGTAGGAGCCACATGTTCTGGTCTGGGTCGCGATCCATAGCATCATAAGTCATGTGACCAAAAGTGTTGATTGGATTGAACAATGCGTTGACTGCAAAGGTGTTGTAACAACAATCCTCTTTCATTATTGAATTTTGTCTGACGACAACCAAGTATCTTTCGTATATGTAGACCAAACCCTTTTGAATGTGTCGTATGAAGGTTCTGTTGTATGGGGTGTTTTCAAGCAGTTCTATTGTCATCAAAGGGATTCTGTCGGTTGTCGCCTTGGTATGTGTCGGACTCCTCAAACAGACCCCATGGCACAGTCTGATGATGTCTTGATGATCTTATGTTCCACGTAGTGTTGCGTACAAGGGGAGAATGCTTATGAAACCTCTACTCTTGTTTGTCACTGTCTCCCTGCTCTTGTAAGCCCCTCCTAATCTTGAATAGAAGTTGGCCATCTTCGAGGCATATACTCCCGCACCGCTGTTTAACAGTTCTTTCGCCATTCTCGAGACCATTGGTTCTGAGATGTCTGCAACGGGATGTCCGTCTCTCGGAGGGTCGGTCCTCTATTAACTGGGCAAATGGAATGTGAGTATCAGTGGGCATTGGTTTACTAAGATTTCTGATCACTTCTTCTATCCAATTGTGATATTTTCTTGGTTTCATGGGTGGATTCTCACTCTGTTTCATGTCATCTCTGAGAGTTTGAAATATTCTGCCCTTTTGCCCTATTCCCAATGCTTCTTCGATATCTACGGTGGCTCCTCTGCACGGCTGTATAAAGTTAAAGGAATTCTTTGTAGATTTCTCCCATGCTTGTAGTACTTGCTCCAATATGTCGTCCTTGGGCATTTCCGGGTTTCTTTGTCTCAGCCGCACCGGTTTGGTTGTGCTTTCCCCAGTAATATTTCTTAAATGTAGGGAAAACTCATTCACAATAGCAGAATCTGTGCAGCCCGTGGGGACCAAATTGCAGACAAAGCCTTCAGGTAACAATTTCCCATTGAATGTGATGGTTTCAACTCTATCGGCCTCTTCAAGGGTGCTTAAATGTTTCAAGAGAGAGTGTGGTGTTATAGTCTTGAAGGCAGCATTGGGTTCGCATACAGTTCAGCAACACTCGGCCTGAACGCCGCTGATATCTCGTAGTCTATCTGCCACTTGCACACAAGATTGTTGAACCACTCTGAGCATAAAACTTGGTCTTCAACACTCCTATTGTGGTGCAACTCGTTCTCCAGGATTCCTAGGTCTTGCATCACTTTCTGCCTTCTGAGGATGAAAGTCTTAGCTTTAGGGATGGCTTTAGGCGGGTTGTCTATGTCCACACAAAATATTTCACTATTTTCGACATTTATAGCGATTAGTCCAGAATGTCCTGAAATATTTGATCTTCTGATTACATAATTGTCCAAAACACGCTCATACTCCCTTCTTTTGTGGAGAGCCACTTGGATGAATTTCTTCTCTAAGTTGTCGGATATGTCCCACATATTTTCTGGTCGGTTTGTCTCCCACTGATTGCTCAACTGGTCGACGATTTGTATCGGTGCTCTGGTATATCTGATCAATTTGAATCTGTATCCCAATCCCTCTATGTGGTGGATAGTGTCTTCCGACTCCATTTCCTCATCTCTGCCGCTACTGGTTGTCCCTGATGTGCTTGTTGATGAACTTGGCGCCTGAGATACTACTGTTAGGTCTGTAGATGTTCCAGGAACAGGATCATACCTTATCGTTTTTTGTGGGACGGCACTGTCGCTTTCATCTGATCCGTGTTTCCTCTTTAATCCCTGTACCCGTGTTTTGTCTTCGATTGGCAGTTGTTCCATGTTCGATAGGAGAATGCATGTTTTTATGTGTAAGAGTCGCATTTCCTTTTCTCTGTCAGGCAACAGGCTCCAACTTTTTACACATTCTGCAAAGTTAGTTACTATGTCGTCCTCATAAAGGTGACTTTTGTTCAATAACATATAATACTTGTCCATACTCTTTAATTTTTACTTTTAGGATCGGTTACCACTCTGTTTCAGTAGCCCTTTTTTTGCGTGAATTACCCATGAATCTCTTTATTGTTGTTGTTAACATATCACGCGATATTCCTACATCTTCTTATATATATATATATATATATATATATATATATATATATATATATATATATATTCTGAATTATTTACTTACTTTTATTTATGCAATTTAAATGTAGATGTTTATTATTTAGAATTTTTGTTAAGTTTGGCTAGCTCAGTTTGTTATTAATATTTGTTTGGTAATTTATTTTAATTTGATTGTTCGGGAGCATGAAATCCTTTTTCTCTTTGAGTCCTGGCTTATTATATTGTTGTAATTGTTTAAATAAAAAGAAAACACATTATTTGAAATAGATTAAATTTTCAATGCAATATTTTATATTTGATAAAAATAATATGCGACGCCAATGGTTATATTGTATCTACTTATTTATTTTAATAATTTCATCAATGCGCATGCGTAAAAAACTAGTCATGCGCTTTAACATAAAACGAACAATTCTGATACGTAAGAAGCATCTATTCATATTATACAAAGTTTGTTGAAGATGCAAACAAGTGAATGGTTCAAACACATAAAAGAATTTATATATAAATCATAGTTATATATGATACAAATTGCTGTGGAAAGAAACTTGTTATATACATAGATAGAAAAATAGAAATTATATACAGATGGAAATAGTTATTACATTATGAAATTTCAATCACCAGATTTATGCGATTACAAGATGGCGTAAGTACATATTTTAATTTATTGAAAATTCGGCCTTTTATTAAATTTAACGATTTATGCAATGAATTCAATATACAAAGTCTGTTTCTTTCTTTTTCAGATCGATCATATTTGCAAAAGTTTATCATTTTATGAAATTAAGTACTTAATTGAGTATTTTGAGTTTTTACACTGATTATTGGCCAATAATGATTTAAAAACACTGACCTGTAGCTCTTGAATTGGGATGAAAGTATCTGGATCCCAGGAACACTCCGCTGAAGTTCCAAAAAACCAAAATTGATGAAAATTTCGTAAATTCTTGCCGAAAAACTTGATACAATTGACTGTGAGTATTACTAAGATTGTATTTAATAGTACTTTATAGGTTTAAATGTGTTAAACCGGGAATTTCTTGAAATTTCAGGAACACCATCACACACACTCCTCGCTTCTTGACACCAGCTTCCCTTCTTATTTAAGCGTCCCCTCGATTCTCTACTTTTTTCAACAAACAGTCTTTTGTTCTTTTTCAGGTCACTATTTCAAAGTTTATTTATTGATTCACAATTTGTTCTGTCATATTTTATAACCAATAAGATATTGTCTTTTGCAATCAGATAATTGAAACTTCTATCACTTATTAAAAAATTTCATACATACACTCTTTTACATAATTAGTTCATTTATAGAGTTCCTATGAGTTTTTTCATCATACAAATAAATTAAAATTGGTTATACATCGATACATTTAAATGGTACAACATCACATATTGTTATTGATAGTATATCATTGTTACACTCATATTCATTATAAATATAAATTCTCTTATGTTATTTGTCTAAACTCTTTGCATTATATTATTTATAATAAACTTTAACAAATTTCTATTTATTGATTCAACGTTTATTTTATTTACCATATATCATTTGTATATATGTCATTATTTGTTTATCTATGAAAATCTATTGAATTCTATTCTATTCAATATTTGTATTTGTTTTTATTCTTAAATTAATGATTATGATGAATTATCTATAATAATATTTGTATTCTAATGTAACTACTTATATCTAATATTCTCTTGACTTGACTATATAATTGTTTCTTTTTAGGTGAACAGCTGGTTATGGTATGGAAATTATTCTTCGTCTTAGGCAACTTTATTTACATCATTACATTGGTTAGGCAATCTCTATATTTTGTATTATTATTGAGGTAATTCCTTATTTATTATATTGTTATAGGCTATTATTTAATATATCTTTATTTGATATGTTGTTTAAATTAAAAAAAGTGTTTCCTTTTTACTTATTTTCTTAAATTATATTATTTTCATATATTTTAATACTAGCAACATATTTTAATAGTACTAATTCTCTTACGATCTATGATATCTGGTTCAATATATATATATAAAACAAAATCTGTCTTGCAGTACTTTCTGCAACTAAAGAGTCGAATTGAAGACGAAACAGAAAACTGAAAATTGTGTACCACGAATTTGTGGCATGCGTTCTCTTTCCCAGCGAAACTGGGTCTTAAATTTTATCAACTTTGAAAACGAATCGGTTACCCGAAACAATTTTCGTTGAAAGTGAGGGAGTTTCAGAATCTGCTTTTGATCTTTCTTGATCTCATCAGTAGGACAAAGAAGTCCTAGAGCTATGTATTATTAGTTTACCAAAACAAAAGCGGTGTTTCTCAATGCAAAAGTCGAATTTGACAAAAGCAGAATTTCACAAAGCAAAAGCTGGTATTTCTTTCTTTGCATAAAGCATTGGAGAAAGTACTGCAAGACAGATTTTGTTTTGTAATGTTCAAAAGGAATTTAGATCAAAGGAAAAGGTCGCCAGACCATCCACTTCGTAAAGAACGAGATTCCCAACAAGGAAAAGCCGCGAGGCATCCAATTCGTTGGTCGTTCAATTCTACGATGAGATCTATTTGTCCAATGCTTTATGCAAAGAAATACCAGCTTTTGCTTTGTGAAACTCTGCTTTTGTCAACTTCGACTTTTGCATTGAGAAACACCGCTTTTGTTTTGGTAAACTAATAATATATATATATATATATATATATATATATATAAAGAAGATGTAGGAATATCGCGTGATATGTTAACAACAACAACAAAGAGATTCATGAGTAATTCACGCAAAGTAAAGGGCTACTGAAATAGAGTGGTAACCGTGGACATGCATGTTTCTGGCTCATTTTGCCTCATCAGCACGGCATAACCAAATAATGATGTGAAATTTGGGAGCAAAGATGTTAATCGAAACATGGGAAAACACAAAATAACGGATTTCAGCAGGGAAACCAAACGCTCATTTGTGTCTTCAATTGGAAGATCCCGAGTTTTCAGGACATCAACCAACATCGACACGGAGGCGCATTTAGCCCCCCCGCCATGAACCTTCCGACCCATAGTAAATAACAAAGAAGATGTAGGAATATCGCGTGATATGTTAACAACAACAACAAAGAGATTCATGAGTAATTCACGCAAAGTAAAGGGCTACTGAAATAGAGTGGTAACCGTGGACATGCATGTTTCTGGCTCATTTTGCCTCATCAGCACGGCATAACCAAATAATGATGTGAAATTTGGGAGCAAAGATGTTAATCGACACATGGGAAAACACAAAATAACGGATTTCAGCAGGGAAACCAAACGCTCATTTGTGTCTTCAATTGGAAGATCCCGAGTTTTCAGGACATCAACCAACATCGACACGGAGGCGCATATAGCCCCCCCGCCATGTTGGTTGATGTCCTGAAAACTCGGGATCTTCCAATTGAAGACACGAATGAGCGTTTGGTTTCCCTGCTGAAATCCGTTATTTTGTGTTTTCCCATGTTTCGATTAACATCTTTGCTCCCAAATTTCACACCATTATTTGGTTATGCCGTGCTGATGAGGCAAAATGAGCCAGAAACATGCATGTCCACGGTTACCACTCTATTTCAGTAGCCCTTTACTTTGCGTGAATTACTCATGAATCTCTTTGTTGTTGTTGTTAACATATCACGCGATATTCCTACATCTTCTTTGTTATTTACTATGGGTCGGAAGGTTCATGGCGGGGGGGCTATATGCGCCTCCGTGTCGATGTTGGTTGATGTCCTGAAAACTCGGGATCTTCCAATTGAAGACACAAATGAGCGTTTGGTTTCCGTGCTGAAATCCGTTATTTTGTGTTTTCCCATGTTTCGATTAACATCTTTGCTCCCAAATTTCACATCATTATTTGGTTATGCCGTGCTGATGAGGCAAAATGAGCCAGAAACATGCATGTCCATGGTTACCACTCTATTTCAGTAGCCCTTTACTTTGCGTGAATTACTCATGAATCTCTTTGTTGTTGTTGTTAACATATCACGCGATATTCCTACATCTTCTTTGTTATTTACTATGGGTCGGAAGGTTTATGGCGGGGGGGCTATATGCGCCTCCGTGTCGATGTTGGTTGATGCCCTGAAAACTCGGGATCTTCCAATTGAAGACACAAATGAGCGTTTGGTTTCCCTGCTGAAATCCGTTATTTTGTGTTTTCCCATGTTTCGATTAACATCTTTGCTCCCAAATTTCACATCATTATTTGGTTATGCCGTGCTGATGAGGCAAAATGAGCCAGAAACATGCATGTCCACGGTTACCACTCTATTTCAGTAGCCCTTTACTTTGCGTGAATTACTCATGAATCTCTTTGTTGTTGTTGTTAACATATCACGCGATATTCCTACATCTTCTTTGTTATTTACTATGGGTCGGAAGGTTCATGGCGGGGGGGCTATATGCGCCTCCTTGTCGATGTTGGTTGATGTCCTGAAAACTCGGGATCTTCCAATTGAAGACACAAATGAGCGTTTGGTTTCCCTGCTGAAATTCGTTATTTTGTGTTTTCCCATGTTTCGATTAACATCTTTGCTCCCAAATTTCACATCATTATTTGGTTATGCCGTGCTGATGAGGCAAAATGAGCCAGAAACATGCATGTCCACGGTTACCACTCTATTTCAGTAGCCCTTTACTTTGCGTGAATTACTCATGAATCTCTTTGTTGTTATATATATATATATATATATATATATATATATATATATATATATATATAACCGAAAAACCAATTTATTTGGGAGAAGCAGCAAAACGAACGTGTACTCTTATAACATTATATCTCCAATATTTCCACAATGAATATTGTCATCATCAGGTAGCTACAATATAATTGAATACTTAAAAGTTTTGAATAAATGAAAAAACCTAACTTTACTTACAATGCTAGCGAGGTTGTACGTATTGATGGAAAATATCCAAAACTTCAAGCACATTCATTAACCATAACAGCACAAAAATATGTAAATGAATACCACAAACATATAATTAAAATCATTTAAAATTTTAAAATGTAAATGCCGACAAATTGAAGGTCGAGCATGTGCTTCTTAGCGATATTACAGATTAACAAAAGGAAATCAACTAAACTGTCATGTCAAAAGTTTGATCATGACTACCAACTGAAAAGTTGTGAGAAACGTTTGTATTTCTACCACTCCAACAAATAAACATATTATTTGCTCATTATATAGGGTGAGCGAAAAAATTATATTTTACTATTATTTTAATTATTTAAGTTGAAAAACGATCAAGTTATTATTGTTATTATCTGAAATTATTATTGTAATTATTTTAACATCAATATTATTATTATTCAAAAATTAACTGCAATTATACAAAGACAAACAATAGATTATGAGGCTGATGACTAACAACCTCACTAATCCATGAAAAGCTAATGAGTTGTTAAATAACAGCATTCATTTCGAAAAATATATCAAAAGAATGTGATCTAAACAGAATCAAATGAACATTCCTGTACAGATGTGTAATTCTTATCTAGCATCAGCAAATATGAGTAGATTTCACTAAGATGATTAAGATCAGTTTTCTTATTCATACAAATATTAGATTAAAATATAATAATAATAATATAAGTTTATTCATCATCATAAACAATTACAAAATAATTATAGAAACAGGATTACAAAGACAAAATAAAATAATTTTATGAAAATATATCTGGCTGACAAACAAACCGATTTACCCACTAAGGCAATGCCTGAGTGTGGGGAAACTAAGGCATGGTTAGCTCGGTGTTCGTAACAGTAAGTACATACAATGAGTAAAACAAACAGTGTCAAATAAAAAACAAAACAGACAAGAAAAGTGACAGATACAATTTGAAAATGTAAAAATCCCAGAGATTATGATTTGAAAACATTGAACAAAAAGACTAAAACTAAAATATGACGAAAATAAATACATTTAATAATTTTACATTACAATATTTTCAACCCATATTAGGTTCAATTAAATCTTTAATTGCAGATCTTTCTTTTAACCAAAGGTAATTTTTAACTTTCTTTTTAAAAGAAAAAACACTTTTTACATCCTTTATTTCTTTTGGGAGGTAGTTGTAGACTCTATTGGCCAAGTATTCAAGAGATCTCATTGTAGCAGTTTTTAGAGTAAATACTGTTTCTAGGGGTGTCTCTTTTTTGTATCTGGTATTATGTGCATGATCTACATAAACCAGAAATCCCCTTCTCTTGAACTGCTGTACTGCAATGTTAAAAAAATATAGCTGCCGCATATCCATTACTTTATTATCTTTATATAATACATCAGATGGAAATAATCTTGGTTTTTTAAAAACTATTTTTAAAAACTGTTTTTGTAGGACTTCTACTTTCTTAAGGTGAGTATTTGCAATACCTCCCCAAGCCAATATCCCATATCTCAGACGAGATTCTATAAGCGCAAAGTATAGTTTTCTTAACTGATGAGTGTCTAAAATATTCGCTAAGTTTTTAAATTTAAACAACATACTGCGTAGTGTTTTTTGTATTTGATTACTATGAAAATTCCATCGTAAATGACTGTCAATTGTTACTCCCAAATATTTAATGTTATTTGATGAATGCAATACAATATTTTCATTGTGACCTTGTATAGTTAAAAAGTTATACGGAGGTAAAAAAGAAGCTAGGCATGTAAAAGGTAAGTAACAAGTTTTATCGTAGTTTATGGATAACTTTTTTTGTTTAAAGCAATCAAAAATTTTTACAAGATCACTTTCTGCTTTTTCTTTTAGTTGCATCCAAGTATCTGCACTATACACTATTGCAGTATCATCAGCAAAGGAGATCATCTCACCACTAGATTGAAATGCCAGTAAATTGTTTAAATATATTATAAACAAAATTGGTCCTAACACTGTCCCTTGCGGAACTCCACATTCTACTAATTTCTTTTTACTAATAGAGTTGTTGATTTTAACATATTGATAACGGTCAGTCAGATAGCTTTTTATTAAGTTGTAGGTATTTCCTCTGAATCCTAGATCTTCCAAAGTTTCCAAAAGATTTGTGTGATCCACAGAATCAAAAGCTTTAGCTAGATCAAGAAATACACATAAAGCTGGTTTGGTTTGGTCTATATATTTATATAATTTAGAGGTTAGAGCACAAATTGCATCCTGCGTAGATGTACCTTCTCTAAAGCCATATTGATTGCAAGCAATTAGTGTATTTTTATTTATGTACTGAATAATTCTTTTTTTAAGGATTTTTTCAAAAATTTTGGCTATATTTGAGATTAACGATATGGGTCTGTAGTTAATTACCTCAGATTTAGAACCGTTTTTAAATAGAGGCTTTATTAAACCAATTTTGAAATTAGTGGGACAGTATCCGGACTCTATTATTTTATTTATTAAGTGAGAAAGTGGTTGAGCTATTTCGTTTCTTATTTCTTTCAAAGTTTCAGCTTTTATTCCGTCAATACCTGGCGCTTTTTTGGATTTTAATGAGTCTATAATTTCTAGTACTTCATATTTGGTTGTAGGTGCAAGGAACAGGGACGACTGATACGGCTTTCTTTGTAGATGATAAACAGATGGTGTTGGGATATTACTTGCCATATTTTTACCTATTGAAGCATAGTGATTATTAAAACAGTTCGCGATTTCTTCGTCTTCTTTTATAAGTTGTCCGTTTTCATTTCTAATTTGTTTGATCATTGTTTCTTGTTTGCTCGGAAATATTTCATTTACCACCTGCCAAAGAGCTTTTGAGTCATTACCTAAATTATTAATTTTGTCCTTATAGAAATTTGTTTTCACTTGTTTTATTAAGTTATTTAGTGTATTTCTGTATTTAGTATATTCCTGTTTTAGAAGAAAATTCATTGGATTTGCTCTTAATTGATGGAATAGTTTATTTCTGTGGTTTATCGACTGAACAAGTCCATCTGTAATCCATTCTTTACGTTTTATTTTATTGTGAGAAATTTTCACCATTTTACTATTTTTGTCAATGACTGACTTTAACAGGTTAGTGAAGAAAGTAGAACTTTCTTCTATATCATCTATAGCCATAAAATGTGCCCAGTTATATTTTTGTAAACAGTTTTTTAATGAAGTAAAATTAATATGTTGTTTGAATCTGTTTTTTGTGCTGAAATCGCCACATACTGTGTATATCGGTAGTTTAGCAATTGTCATGTAGTGATCAGTTATATCGCTCTGCAAAACAATAGACATGAATTCAGTATTTTTTGTTCTATTTTTCATAAAAATATGATCTACGCATGTTTTGCTTTGAGGTCTTGTTATGTTATTAACCAAAGATTTATAATTTAACTCGTATAAATTGTTAAGGTACTCATCTACGGATTCATTGTTTTCCTCCAATATATTGATATTAATATCACCAACAATTAAATGATAATCTGAGTGATTCTTGGTTACGTTAGAAATAAAAACTTGTAGCTCACTATTGAAAACGTCAACGCTTGTCGACGGGGATCGATAAATGCTTGTTAAATTAATTACTTTATTATTTACATTAATAAATATGTCGATGATTTTAAACAGTCCAATATTCCCTATCTCAAAGGTATAATCTAGCTCCTGTTTTATGAAAACTACTACTCCGTCACAGATGTTTATATTTCCCTCGTTGTAGAGAGTATTATAACCATCCAAATGAAAAGCATCCAGATCTGTGAGATTTCTAGTTTCTGTCAAAATGATGCAATCAAAAGTATCTTGTAGTTGACAAAAGTAAGTTAAAAAGGCATCAAAATTTTTTGCAATACTTCTTATATTTTGGTGTAAAACATTGAAATTATAATTTTTTTTATCTGCTAGGGTGGTAGTTTTATTGTAATCTCTAATATTACCAATTTCGATTGCCTTATGTGGCACATATTCATTATCTCGTATATAAGGATCCATAATCTTACCAAAACACAAAATAAACGACAACAAAAACAAACAACTAACGCTGATTATATTTTACCTTAAAGAAAAAATGAAGTTAGAGAATTACTTATTGTATTTATTTTTTACCAGTAGAGTTATTTCTTTGTTTCTGTATTTGAGACCTAGTGTTAACAGTTATTGATGTTACAGTTCCTTTTTTTTGTGGCGCATCTGAATTATTTTTATTAAAAGCAAGTTCCTGGGAGATGTTTGACGGATTCGCTTGAATCTTGGTGTTACTATTTAGGTTCTGTTTCAACACAAGTTCTTGGGCGCTGCTTGGCTGGTTTGTTTGAACTGTAGGAGTGGAAGGAGTACTATTTGACTTTGGTTGTTCGTTAGTTTTTTCAATTTCCAATAGTTCTTCGTAATCGTATGAATCCCCATCGACGAATAATTTACCGTTTTTTATGAAGCAGTTATTTTTCCCATCGTTTTTTGCCAATATTCTATGTTTCCATAATAACTGGTGTTCTTTTCTTTGTTGTGGTGTTAGGTCGTCCGCAATGCTGATTTTCTGTCCTTTCAATAGATTTCTATTCTTAATGACAAGCTGTTTTGAAATAAATCGTTTAAATTCAATTTTTAGAGGGCTGTTTGTGTTATTACCCAGAAAGTAAAAATTGTTTATTTCTTCCTCAGGAATGTTAATATTTAGAAGATTTTTGAGCTCTTCGCAAATTTCTTTGCAGGTTAATAGTGGGCTTCGTTTTCCAATTCCGAAGATTATAATATTATTTTTCTTTTCGGCTCTTTTTGAGTTTTCTATTTCTGTTTTTAGTTCTTGATTTTCCTTCTCTAGTAGTAGTATGAATGCCATTTCCAAGAATGTACGCTTAGATAACTTCCCCTCCTTCGCCAATACTCTCACTGCCTCGTAGTTCATGCTATGACCTTCCCTGAAAACATGTTCACCCAGTGCGCACCTCTCTGGATGCAATCTACTGTCACTCTTATGTGAGGAGACACGGTCCTTAAGAAGCCTACCAGTCTGGCCAATATATTCAAGATTACAGTTAGAACAAGGGATGCAGTAAATTAATTTGGAAAGATGTAAAAGTGGAGTCTTGTCTTTGACTTTAGTGAACAAAGAATTAATAGTCAGAACTGTTCTATGAGCAATCCTAACGTTACCAACCTTGCTGAAGATACGAGTGAGCTTGGGAGTAACCTCAGCAATATAAGGCAACGAGAAAAACAAGTGATCAGCGGGAGCAACATCAACCCTGTTATCATTATTATTGTTAATACCAACATCCAAATTCTCAACATTATTAATATTATCAAAATTATTATTATTATTTAAGTTATTATTGGAAATATGATCAACAATATGGTTTTGGACTAGATTATTGTCCTGAGAATGACTGACAGTTGGTGTGCCATACAACATCTTGTATTTCATGTTCTGTTTCCTCCTCATTGTTTATGTTTTGGTTTATCGTTATTAGTTCATTTATTTGTTTTCTGAACTTTTTCCAATCTGCGTTTTTGTAGTCGTTGAAGTCTCTCTCTGGTATGTCTATACATTTGATTCTGTTTGTTGTTTCGGTCTCTACTGGCTTATGGTCTGAATTTAGTTCGTCTAGGGTTTTTGTGTTTTTCAGTGTTATGTTTCTGGCTATGTATATGTCGATTGTTGAATTTGTTTGTCCGATTCCATTGCTGATTCGGGTGGCGTCGTCTGGAGTGTAAATTTGGTATCCGTTGTCTTCGGCTATTTTATGTATTTTGTTTCCTATGGTGGTGCTCCTGTTATTAATTCCCCATTCCATGTGCCATGCATTTAGGTCGCCTGCTAGGATGACTTTTCCATTGCTTTCCATCAGTTGTTCGATTTCATTTCCATCTAGATCTTCCGCTGTACTTCCACTCGAGGGTTTTCTAGATGCTCCGTATATGCTAAGTCTGTCTATTTGTATTCCTGTTGTTACTATAGTTCTTGTGTTTGATTCTATTTTGTTGTGCTCGATGCTTGTTTTTGTGTAAATGGCCACTCCATCTTGTGATTTTTCTGGGTTGTTTCTAAAGGTTACTGAGTATTTTGGTATGAAAGGCGGTGCGCTGTTTCCTTTGCACTTTGTCTCAGTTATGATCACTATATCGGGGTTCTTTCTATTTACAAGTTCCATTAGTTGTTTAATTTTCTTTAGTATGCCGTTCGCATTCCATTGCATGATTTTCAGGCTCTTGTTCGTCTCTTCATGGGCCATTAAATATCTCTTCATATTTTAGGAATATTTGGGCTTTCTCGTAGAAGTTGCTAGCTCCTAGCAATTCTTGTTTGAGATCCTTGAGGATATTTATCATTTTATCAATGTTGCATATTTCATTGATTTCTTTCATGAGGTTCCCTAATTCTGTGGTTTTGTCGTTGACTCCGTTTTGTTTTTGGAATCCTTGTTTTTGGGTCTGTCCTGTGGCTGCTTGGGCATAGCTGATATTTTCGTTTACTTTTGTGCTTGTGAAAGTTCTGGCTTCTCTCGTCGGTCTTGGTTTGTATTTCCTTTCTTTCTGCTGCTCAATTTTGTCAATGTATTCGAGGTATTTCGTGCACTGCGTGTAATTTGCTGTGTGCTGTCCTCCACAATTTACACACAGCGGTGCTGTTTCTGGCGTTTTTTGGCAACTTCTTGTGTCGTGTTGGAGTCCACATTTGACACAATTCGGTTGTGCATTGCAATTTGCTTGGGAGTGTCCAAATCGCTGGCATCTGAAACATTGGGATACTGTGTTTTTCTTAGCATAGTTCTCCCATTTTATACTGATATTCTGTATTCCCCGTATTGCCCTTACATCTTTGAGGTTGGTTGATTTTTTTAAATGGACCAAGTAACTATGGCTTTGGTAGTTACTTTTCCTTGATTTAAGTTCGATGATTTTTTCTACATCCAGTTGATATTGATCTCTGAATTCTTCAATCATTGCTTCAGTGTTGAGGCCTGGGGCCGCTTTCATTCTTAATTTCTTGAGTACTTCGTCTCTCTTAGTATACGTGTAAAACTCGCTCTTGGTGTTGACGAGTTCTGCCTTGATTTTATCGTAATGTTCCTGTGTTTTGACGTTTATTTTCGTCTCTTGTTTATTGCGGTTTATTGTTAGCCTGAAGTCTCTGGATCCTATGATTTTTGTTAACTCTTGTATGATTTCATCATACTTTGGGATTTTGCCAATCAACACCAATGGTGGAATGGGTTTTCTCTCTTCTCTTGGGTTTTGGAGTCTTCTTGTTTGCTACTCTCTTCAGTTAGTACCCCGAATTTATTCTTCAGGGGTATGCTTTCATGAATTTCTTCGTGCTCCATGTTGGATGCACTGGGAGTGCTGGTTTTTGGTTTAGGCTCATCTCGCTATTTGCTGGATTTTTGGTTAGAAATGTAAATCTCCTTTTTTCACCAAACTTGTTTTGGTATATTGTTGATTTTAATCGCATTTTATTCTTCACTGTAAGTTCAGGGGGCTTGCAGCCCCATGAGGGTTGAATTTTCTTCTTAGCGTATGATTTTATGGGTATACGAATACCACTAATTCTGTTGTAGTGTTGAAAAACACTGTTTTCTCATAAATAGAAATGTAACAACTTTTGTTACAACTACAAAATTTGTTGCGCGTGAAACGTGCGTACTTGAAATCTCCGTCTACACTTATCGACGAAAGATAAGCGATCGCTGACGTTTCCGCCCGCTACTTATACACGTTCAGCTGCCTAATGGAACGCTGTGATTCGTAGGGGCGGAGCCTATGAACTTCATGCACTCTAGTGGCTGGTTACACTGGGTTATCAAGTGTAATATCCAGTGGCGGATTTAAACTTTTGCCGCCTAAGGGCTAGCGACAAATCTCCGCCCCCAAGTTAATTTATGGTTTGATTAAATTATCAGTTTGTAACTTGTAACATTTTTTTTTCAATATATAAATACTATTTTATTTAAGTTGAAGTGGAACTAAATGTTTAATAGTAAAAAAACGAAAAACGTAGTTTGATTTGAGGTAATTAATTGTTATGCAAATTTTATTAAAATAACATATTGAAAGTAATATGTGATCGGTGATTCACCGACGGTGATTCACCGACGGTGAAAATCTTTTAATAATACTGTTACTGTATGTACAATTGTACAGAATCAGAATACAAGCAAACCCACTTCTTTAATCAAAAACACTTTCTTCGTGAACTTGAATTTGAAAAGGAGTCAATAACATCATCAAAGTCCAATCTCTTTGTTATGTCAGATTCAATGTTCAGTATTGCCACATCCCTCAAACGTGCCTCAGTCATCGTTGATCTTTCGTAGCTTTTGATCCTCTTCAGGACGGAAAATGATCTTTCCGCTGAACAGTTCGATGCCGGGATTGTTAAAAACAGTTTTAATGCTATATCGACATAAGGATATAAGTCTTGAAGTGCATTATCGTGTAGAGCTTCGTAGAGTCCAATAATTGTCAGTGGGCGTTCTTTTTCTTTCAGTTCTTTCAAAAAGCCAAAAAAATGTAAACATTCTCTAGCAAAATCTTCCGCCGTAGGGAGATCTTTGTGATACAAAGTGCACAGTTTCTTGCTGCGTTCTCCAAGTGTTTTCATATTGGAGGCTTCTTCCCCATCATTATTATTGATAAGAAATCCAAACAACGAGTGAAGCTCATCATAAACAGTTTTTCTTCTTTCCATTTCAGAAATCAATGTGTCCAAAATGACGTTGTATGTATTCACTCTAAACTTGTCCCTACCAATCAACGTTACTTCTCCTTCTCTACTTTCATCGGACTGGAGTTTTCGTATCCGCCTTCGTTTTGTTACGTTTTCGTCTTCATATGTAGTCTCTTCTGATTTTACCAGTGCCCCATTTTCATAAATTTCGAATTCAAGTTCTCTTCTGAGACTACGTATGTACTCGGATAAAGATGCATATAATAGTGCTACTCTTGATAAATCGGTTTCACATGCCTGTAGTTTTTTACTTGTTACATTGAACCTGCATAGCAAATCTCCCCATAGAATTGATAAAAAAGCAGTTTCTAATCTGTGTAACTGACGGAGGTAGGTGGATGCTTCACTCCGTGTGGTTGCTTTTTCTGTTTCGTCATTTGATGTAACTGTAAGGGCTTCTATGATTTCATTCCAGTCTTCATTTAATGCCTTGCAAGCGTCATCCCTTGCTGACCAACGTGTTTTTGACAAAGTTTTAAGGCTTAGGTTGTTTTTTATTCAGACAACTTGCAAGTACTTCCCACCTTTTGGTAGAGCACGAAAAGAAATTGTACAGGTTGTTAAGAAGCATGAAAAAGTTACGACTTTCTTCGCAACTACTAGTCGAATGCTCCCCGACTAAATTCAGTGAATGAGCACTGCAAGGAGAATACATTGCTGTTGGTGTTTTTTCTCGAATTCTGGCTTGCAGACCAGTATATTTTCCTGACATATTAGAGGCATTATCATATGCCTGGCCCCTGCAGTTTTCTATATCAATTTCATACTTTTTCAGAACATCCATAACAGCATGGAAGAGCTCCTCTGATTTGTGGCCAACATTTGGTAGAAAGCAGAGAAATCTTTCCACTGGAAGTCCGTTTTCAGGAACGTACCTGATTATTATAGATAACTGGTCAACATGGGAAATGTCAGGTGTAGAATCGATCACTAAAGAAAAATATTTTGCTGCTTTTATTTCAGCTACTACTTCCTCTGTAACTTTTTGACCCATCACTTTAAGGAATTCTTCATATGTGGTGGAGGACAAGTATGAAGTGTGCCCTTGGCCTGGATTTCCATGCTTCGAAATGTGAGCCGCTAGGAAGGGGTCAAATTCTGATATTAGTTCAATACACATAATAAAATTTCCACAATTATGTGTCGACCCAAATTTCTCATAATGCCCTCTCAAAGGTAAACCAGCAGCAGCTAAGGACCTCACAACTGCAACTACTCGTTTCAAAACATTTCTCCAATAACTCTTTTCATCCTCAAGTTGAATCATAATCTGAGAGTCAATTCTTCCGGCCGTTGTCATTCTTCTTTTCATTACTAAGACACAAGATTTGTGGTCTGATGAATTTTCATGGCTTTTTAAGTAGTCGCTTCCGTGTTTCCAGTCATCGAATCCCTCTTTTGCTAGTTTCGAAATTCCTCCAAAAAGTTGACATGGTATACAAAAAAGTTTCCCAGAACTTTCGGAGTACATTAGGTAGGATCTTTTGACTTCCTGTCCATTAATTAAGTTAGTTTTAAATAGAGTTTGAGTTAGGAAGCGATGTTGGCCGCCGATGAATCTTTTGGAACGACTTAAATCTAAGTTTGAAACATCCTGGTTGATACCAGTGCTTAACACTCTATCTCGAGTGTTATCATTTACTGGCCACAGAGCAGGGTCACATACAAAATCTGTCTCTTGATTATCGTTAAGTCCTGTAATATTTGAACTTGTATGGGGGACTGATTTAAGGATCTGCTTAACATTGTCAGATGTAGAGGTACACTCAATTTCAGAGTATTTGAAACAATTGCTCCGTTCTTCTGTTGTTGGTGACGTTGGTGTTGCAGTTTCATGGCTACTCACTGATTCTTCTGAGTTCAAAGAACTGGTACTCGGACCTAATTCACTCTCGGGAAATTTTGTTTGTGTAGGCAGGTCTGATTCCACGAAGTTTTTGCTTTCAGGCAATCCATTTCCAGATTCGGGTTTTTGGAAGAAAGTAAATATTTTACTGGTCTTATTTATTACTTCCTGTTCTCTTTTATTCTTTTGTAATGTTGCTTTTCTGTAAGCAGCACCGCTTAGACGCTTTCTGCCGTCACTCATGATTTTTTCATTGAAATTCCTGAAAAAACGTAATGAAGAAATGAAAATTCAACATTGTTGTAAAATTAAAATATCATCATGTTGGTAAAACGCTAAGTCTTTCTGTTTGATTTTTCAACTCGAAAACTGTATAGGCTAGGGCTAGAAACTTGAAATTTTGCACATTCATTACTGCAATTATTACTGAACTAAAAATTCCACTTGTATTTCCATCCAGGTAAAATGGTAAAATATTATATTGTTAATGTTTTTACTTTCTTTTTTAATGCTGGAAATGTAACAGGCTTACAAGAAATATCTACTAATACGCCCTACTAAAATTACCAAATTAGACTATGCTAATATATTGTCTTTTGTTTACTCACCGTTATGAAGAAAGACGAAAGAAAGTTTGATACATCAATAGCCTACCATCTCACAATAATGTGCAATTAAATGCAAAACGTACGCAATTTAAATACTGTATGCAACTGTACAACTGAACGATAACTTAAAAGGGCTATAAAACTTCACCTGAGATCACTGACAACATGAACATTCAACAAAACACTGGATACCGTATAATGTTGCTCTGTTGCTCTACAGTAACTCGTGAGTCATCACGCCACTTCGCTGATTCGAACGAGTCCATTGCTGTTTTCGGGGGATGGGAGCTTGGTAGAGGCCGTTGAGGGATGATGCGATAGTGCGTATTATTAGTGGAGGTGGAATGTGGAAAGGTTTGATCATTAACAGTACGTGTGACTGAGTAGTTTCTCTTCTGTTTTGTTTTAACCCTCCACTCTCCTAGTTATGAAGTTTATTTATTGATTTTAACTAAATATTTTTTTAAGTTTCAAACTAAAAAAAACATGCTTCTAAAATTCGCCGCCCTTAAATATCTGCCGCCCTGGGCTGCAGCCCCTACAGCCCTCCCCTAAATCCGCCACTGGTAATATCGTGTATGTAGTCGTTAGTTACATTATGAATAGATTCTGGGAAAATTACGTTATTTATTTTTGTGTCTGGTAGTATTATTTCGTTTACAGGTTTTTCAAAGGATGGTGTTTTGAATGGTATTTCTGTTTTGTAACGTAGTAGTGTCAATATTTTGTTAGTGTAGTTCAAAATTGCTTGGAATTAATCTAATTCGAAATTTCCTAATAGGATGTCTAAAGTTTTTACTCCAGTCAATAAAGTCAGGTTGTTTAATTCTGCAAAAAGGGGGGTTCTGATATTGTCAGAATATTTAGGTGTTTTTTCATAGATGTAAGTGTAAAGTCTTTTTTTGTATGTGTGCTGCGGGTTAAATAATTTTGATGCTTGAGGTAAAATGATTGTGTTAGATCCACCTGTGTCGATGAGAACATTTAATTTACTTTTAGGTAGAATAACAAATGGAAGTCTTGGGTGGTTTTTATGTTGTTTAAGTCTATTGAGGAGGGGGTTGTTCGTGTAACAAGGGGTCATGAAAATTCTCTTCTTCATCGTAGTTGTCTCGGAATTGCTCTTGGGTATAATCGGTTTCATCGTGATATTCTACGTCTTGAAGATTAGGGTCTTGGGTAGGTACTGGGTAGTTTTGTTTAAACATTTAAAAAATATTTGTGCTCAGTAGGGTAGACCGGGGATAAAAGTGCCATTTTTGGTAAATGTGTTTTAAAAAAAAATTGGCAGATTACTTTTTTTTCTTCTTTGTCCTCTTAGTGGTTTTAACTTTAAGTTATCAAAAATTATATGACACAAAGACTTAACATAATAAAAAAACCGGTAATATCACCTTTTATGGTTTCCTGTAGATGGCACTTTTTACCCCATACATGGGGTAGGAAGTGACGCCCACGGGGTAAGTTGTGCCACGATAGGATAGAATAGATAATACGTAGGTAAAGGTGATTTTTAATGCGTTCAAATAAAAGTACATGACATTTTTAAAACGTGAACAACTGAACAGCAAAAGTTTAGTTAAATAATAAAAAGTTTATTAGTCCATGTCACTGTCACAGTTAACGCAGATAAACAATTTTGAGTCACCCGTAACACATTTATCGTGAGCCCATTCTTTGCAGGATCTACACTGCACCCATTCCTCTGAAGAAGCTCTGTGAATATGAATCGCAACATATTAGGCAAAGGCAGTCATCTTCTGAATCGGTTGAGGACTCCGAGTCATGCTTATTTTTGCTTGAGAAAACTTTCCTTTTAACTTGCTTTGTCTTTTGCTTAACTTGTTTCATCTTTTTCTGGCATCTTGTTGCTTGCTCCTTCTCTAGAGCGTCCTTTTCTGGAGTATCGGTGAGCACAGCTGTATATCTACGTTTTCTGCCTTTTGTCGATCCCATTCGAGGTCCCGCCTTGGGAAGGGGTTTTACTATGTGTGGAGAAAATGTTTGTTTTCCTGGCCGATTATCAATGTTAGATGGTCCAGCTACTGGATTTTCGGTATTGCCTATGTTCTTTGTACATTCTTTATGTTGACTATTTTCACTAAGAAGGTTTTGTTGAGAATAGTCGTTAGGAATGTGCTCTCGAATATTTGACGGCTTGTCATTCTCTAAAAGTTGATTGCTCTGATTGTAATTTCCGTCAGGAGGAACTGGCCGATCGGTGACATATGCTGGAGCAAAATCAATATCTGAGAATACGTCCCGATTATAAGGAAATATGCCACTCTTTTTAAAAGCATTTATAATATTGTTAGGACACATCGCTAGTGGGTAAGCTGAATTGACAATCGATGGAATATCATAAATTGTGATATTCTTTCCGGCATTATTTCTCATCCAGGCATCTTGCGCAGAAGACAGGTATCTCTTGAATGGACCGTATACACCCACATCCAACGGCTGCAGACGGTGCGAGCAATGTGGCGGAAAAGATAATAAAATAACGCCATTATCTTTCGCCAAATTTAAAACTGATATGGCCAAATGCGAATTATGGTTGTCCAATAACAGAAGGACTGGTGATTGCTTTGTCGGTTTCACATGTTTAATGAAATGCTTCATGAACATAAGAAAGCTATCTTCCGTCATCCAACCGGATGAGTTTGCTGTACCAACACTGTCAGGTGGTCCACCCCGAATAAAATAATCTTTATAATTCTTTCGGGGAAATAAAAACATAGGGGGTATACAAACTCCACTTGCAGAAACTGCTATTGTTAATGTAATATTTGTTCCCCTTTCACCTGAAGTAAGAGCACCGACTTGCCTTGACCCTTTCACCCCTACAATCTTTGGAGGTTTCAAGACTGTTGAAACTCCTGTTTCATCTGTATTCCATATAGAGGAAGCACTGAATGGGTAGCGCTCCAAAACATTATATAATTTGTCGAAAAAATCAGTTACGTTTTTTTTATTAAAAGATGTTGCCCTTCCCAAACTCGTTGCTTCTGGTGTTCGAATGGAAAGTCGTGGATTTCTTTTTAAGAACGCTGCAAACCAGTCAGCACCTGCTTGTTTGTTATGTCGCCATGAGTCTGGCATATCTTTTTTATATTGGACTGCACACTCATATGCTAGACGACGCACCTCTTTTGGGGTTAAACCGAAGTATATTTGTGCAGACTGTGTCAAATATTCATTAAGTGCTGTTTCTTCCTCGTCATTAAAAACCCTACGTGCTGATCTATAGCCAAAGGTCGTGTTTGGATCGGTGTTACGGCGTTGTATAAATCTGTTTAAAGACACTCTACATATCCCAAGAGCTTTGGCTACTGACCTTATGGACTGTCCATTTTTTGTAACAAGATCAGCTGCACGATGCATTTCTTCTAAAGAAGCTTGCCCCCGCGCAGTTTTCCTGGTGTAATTTCGCATTCTGAAAAAAAACATCTGATTTAATAATGAGTTTCAATAATTAAAAAATTCAAAAGAAGTAAAACAACGCTTCATTCTCCATAGTGGGGTAAAAAGTGCCACATAAAACGTACGTGGCACTTTTAACCCCAACTGGTTCATTCCAATACTATTGCTCATAACAAAAAAAATATCTGAAATATTTGAAGATTTGACAGCACTGCAACAAAAAAGAATAAAAAATGTATCAGAGCAAACTTACCTGCTTCAAATTCGATGAAAACTAACTGTTGCACAACAAAAAATAGACAACAACAAATTATTTACTACGTAGCGCACAAATTAAAAATGATATGTCCTCTCGCTTACACGACTACTTCGACACTAAATGCATGTGCTCGACAGGAAGCGGTATAGACATGACCTTGTAATGTTGGCGTCGCATGCGTTTCGTTTAATTTTAAAAAATGGCGGCAAGTGGCACTTTTTCCCCGTGGCACTTTTATCCCCGGTCTACCCTACTTTAAAACTGTTTTACCTATTCATTTCATATTTTGCAGAAAATGTAGACACTGTACACCCTACCAAGTTAAAATAAACAAACGTTTCTGGCTACTACCAGAGGCGTACGACAGGGGCAAGTGACAGGTTAATCGTTTCCAAATTCTACGCTACTGGCGGAATAGGAATTTTAGTACAATTTTTTGATTCTCCAATACTTTTTACGTAAATGAAGTACTCTTTTTTCATAACGATAAAGTCAATATTTTTCGAAATATTTCAAGTTAAACACGAAGCTGCCCAATTTTGATGTGTAATAACTATGTCGATGTTTTGGACCAGTGAATTGCATTAAATACGCAAATGAAACTTTAATCCGTGTCAACAATAAAGAACACAACTATTAAATGAACGGATGAATTGAAAACAAATTGTGGTTCTGAAAATTATAATCTCAATAAAAGTAAGTTCCTACAATTTTAATAACATATCGGAAATATCAGAAAGGAAAAATACCTAAAAACCTTTTATAACAAATGTTCTATGTGACCCTTGTTTACTTCAATAAGCTTATTCATTCTCTGGCTAAATGATCTCCTTACCTTGAAAAATATGTTAGGTTGATTGGCAATAAAATTAGTCGAATTTACAATTTGCTGCCATAATTCCTGACGAGTGTTTATTTCTTGTGAATATACTAATGGCCCCAAAAATAAAAATCTAGGGGATTACCTTCGGGAGTTCTAGGCGGCCCTGGAAATTCGTTACCTCTGCCAATCCAACGATGAGGAAATTGGTTATCGAGATAATTCCTCACTATAATCTGTTAATGAGGTGGTGCTCCATTCTGCATGAACCACATGTATCTTCTTCGATTAAGTGGCAATTCCTCGAGATGATCGAATAGAGTTGTTTCCAAAAATTGTAAATATAAGTTACCATTCAAATTTGCTGGTAACTCATGTGGACCCAACAAACTATCTCCAAAGATACCGCACCATTCATTTATCTTGAATTCGTGCTGAAAATGTGATTCTCGGAATACATGGGGATTTGCAATATCCCAATTGTGGCTGTTTCTCCAGTTAAAAACTCCTCCGCGAGTGACTGTGGCCTCGTCAGTAAAAAGAATTTTGTGAACAAAATTTCGATCTTCATTTTTTGATTTATCATCCACTGAGCAAAGTTTATCCTTATAGGATAATCTCTAGGCAATAACTTTTGTACCGGTGTAAAATGGTAAGGTCGTAAATTTTCCTTTTTCAAAATTCGCAAAACTGAAGATTGACTTACTCCAGTCATTGCTGCTGAACGCCGAGTACTTAGTTCCGGGTTATTAGCAACTCGTACTAAAATATCGTCCTCCTGATCCACAGTTATTATTTTCGGTCGTCCCATACCACTATTACGCTTAAATTGTCCAGTTTCTTCTAATCGACGAAAAAATTGCTGAAAATTTGCCGATTGGGTTGAACTCTGTTTGGAGATACATTTGTTGATATCTGCGAGCAGCAGCAACACAGGAATAATTTTCTTGTACATAAACACAAAGCATGTCTCGCATTCCAAGATTAGTAAAATGGTTGTGTCAAGGCGGATCCTGAAAAGATTTAAGGACACCATTAGCTTTATGCAGCCTCCAAATACTTCCTCAGAAATCATGTCCAACAGAGACCTACATGCATCAGGTATTTTAAACAGCTGTCCTTCTGTTATCATTTGAAACCAAGAAGTTGTAAGTACAGTAATCCCTTGTCAACCGCGGGGGTTGCGTTCCGGATAGAGGACCGCGGTTGGCAAAACCGCGGTTGACGAGGGACGTCTTTGCAGTATATGTATGTACTCGAAAACAGAAAAGTGTAATCTCTATGTATGCAGGGTACGAATATCTAATAAATGACAAATAAAATACATAATTATTTATTATTTATATGTATAATATATTTATTTGGTTAAAAATATAGACTTATTTACGGAAATAATGTAAAATTGTTGGTTGTTTCATTTTTTTTCTGAGATCCTTTTCGATTGCCCTATATGATTGTAGTAGTCCATTCAAACCATTTGAAAATTTTAGGCTCCTTTCTAGTGAAGGGTCTTCATCATAAACTACATTTTGCAACTGCTGTGCAATCCTTAAAATATTTTGTACACTAGTTAATGTTAGGGTTGTAGAAGTCATAGTGTTAGTCGTTGCTTCGTCGGTAATTTCATTATCTGTAGTGTCGCCTTCGTCCTTCGATGTATCCTCCAGAATTTCAAGCAGTTCTGTTTCTGAAAGTTCCTTGTCAAATGCTAGAACTTCTTCAACGTCACTTGGTTGTAGCTCATCAAAACCCTCGCCATGAATCTGATGCAGAATTCTTACAATGTCATCAATTTCTGATGCTTGATTTGGAATTGCTGATGTGTCAGCAACAACCTCTGGCCATAGCTTTCTCCAGCAGGCATTTAATGTTGACGGACGTAACTCATCTACCGCTTCTTTGATAAATGTTATGCAATGGGCAATATTAAACGATTTCCAAGTCTCAGTGACAGTGAGAGAATGATTTTGTTCCATGCTATTCAATACATAACTGAACGTTCGCTTGACATAGTACTTTTTAAATGCTGCTATTATTCCCTGGTCCAAAGGTTGTATTAGTGATGTAGTGTTAGGAGGTAGGAACTGAACTTCTATGTTTGGATCACAAAATTTTAAGGTTTCAGGATGGCCGGGAGCATTATCGATGAGGAGTAAAGCTTTGAATGGCAACGATTTTGATGCCAAATATTGCTTAACACTGGGTATGAAGCAGTTAAGAAACCAGTCTGTAAATAGTTTTGCAGTAACCCATCCTTTTTTATTTGCTCTCCAAAAGACTGGCAGATCATTCATGTTCTTATTTTTTAAGGCACGTGGTTTAATAGATTTGTATACGAGTAGTGGTTTTATCATATGGTTACCTGAAGCATTACAGCAAAACAGAAGAGTAAGCCTATCCTTTGCAGCCTTAAATCCTGGAGCAGATCTTTCGGTTTGAGACACAAATGTTCGAGCAGGCATCCTCTTCCAAAATAAACCTGTCTCATCGGCGTTAAATACCTGATCGGGATGATATCCTTTGCTTTCAATGAGTTGTTTCAGTTCGGTTGGATAGCGGTTAGCTGCCTCGTGATCTGCAGAAGCTGACTCCCCAGTAATTTTTACGTTGTGCAATGAAAAGCGTTTTTTAAAATTTTCAAACCAACACTTAATAGCTTGAAAGCTTACAGTTTCTTCATTAGTATTTAGACTCTCGAAGAGACGCTTAGCCTTTTCTTGAATAATTCTACTGCTTAGAGGCACTCTTTTTTTTGTTTGATCTTCGATCCAAATTCCGAGAGCTCTTTCCATCTTTTCCATTATTTGAGGTCGCGAGAAACATGTTACTTTACTGCTGGTACTAGCACCACACGAAACACTAGCCCGAATTGCTTGCTCACTTTTTTTTATTGTTCTTACTGTGGACTCATTCACTTTAAACTTTTTTGAGACACTCGCATACGTTTCCCCTGCCGCAAGGCAATCTAACAATTGAATTTTCGTCTCAAGAGTCATCACATTTCGCTTCCTTTTAACAAAGCGTCGCTCTGTGGACGCCATTTATTCTTAAAATTTGGGCACTCACTACTAAATATAACTACGTTAGTAATTAAACTCACAAAAATGGTAAAATTATTCTAAATCACTTGTTTCGACTGAATAACTATCAATTAGATGCGTAATATAACTGCCGACTGTGAATATTCGCCGCCAACCGCCAACTGTTTGCTGCAAAAAAGCAATAAAACAATTCCCAGAAAATTAAAATGCATAGATAAACTGTAGAGTTTTCGCATCGACGAAAATTTACCGCGCTGCTAATTCGAGTGAAACTTCTAATTTTGACTAGACGATTGCGCAAGGCAAAACCGCGGATAATCAATACCGCGGTTGAAGAACCCGCGGTTGACGAGGGATTACTGTAATACTATATGATGTTTAAGACAACGTTCTTCCAAAAAACTACTGCAGCTTTTGCACATGTGACTAATTCGTTTAAACGTTGAAAAATATAAATTATACGGTTCCATTTAGCACTGGAACTTCAGAATAGTTTGCTAACCGTTATGTCACATCAACTATTTAGGGCGGTAGACTTGGCAAAACATGTATCCGCCCTAGACTGCTATGACTAGATCGTGATAATACTAATCCCGTTAATGGTTTGTTGACTCTCCCAATAGTTTCAATGTTCTGGTGGCTTAGCATATGTTTAACCCTAAGGTCAAATAATCGTTTGAAGCGGTGTTGTCAAAGACACCCTCTATGTCTATCAATACGCTGTGAACCACTTTTTTGCTTCTCATTCTTATTGTGTAGGACATTTATCTTGGATTTCCTATTCTACTGTAAAATTCTCGCGTTTCTTGATTTCTTTGGTAGAGTTACTCCATGAATCTTAAGAAGATGGAAGTTTGGCTAAATTGTCGAAAGGTGAGGTGATTAACAGAATAAATATATTTTATTTGAATATTCTATTTTCTGTGCTTAAATTCAAAAAAAGTAAACCTTACTCTAAAAGTACTTCCTCGATTAACATATACAAATAAGGTGGGATTTCTGCTCGTGCAATCGAACACACGTGATAGTTGTGAAGTATGCACCGCAGTATTGGCAGTTGTTTCTGTCTCGCGTGCCACAAGTCTTCTGGTGTTTGCGAAGGCCGCTTAGGGTCAGATTTTTGTGAATCAGCGGTTGTAAATATAAGTCTGACGTATTGATCGTTGAAGGCAGATTTTCTTGAAGCTCCTGGCGGATGATTTTTGCAGGCTTCTCCGATAAATCATCAATAGCCTTTCTTTTACAACAAGTGCTTACAATTTGGCGGTTCAACTGTTCTACATTTGCATTATGGCAATGATCCTTTACATGCTTTGTAACAGTTACATTGTCCACTTCACCCATACTAAGCAAATAAGATCTACACTTTTTATTTATACACGTTCACCGCTTTTCGCCACTTTTTAAAATTTTTTGATAACTACACTTATAGTTATTTATAACTACTATACGCTTTCCTTTTTCACTCAAAATAATATTAAGATCCATGGTGCCAGACTACAAAGAATACTTGAATCGGCTAATATGTAAACTGGGGAAACATACGCAACTAAATGGTACATATTTCAATCCATTTCATGTATTTATATTATTCATTTTCCTACTATTTTCGGAAAAGCCCATACTTACCATAATTACTTCATTCTACGAAAGAGATTAAGCTCCTCAGTATCGTAAAACTCTGGTTGGGAGGGAATTAACCTACCGATAAAAGGGTATAAAATTTTTAATTCAATCTGCTACCTGCTGGGACCGAATTTACAAGCCCCCTCTAGTTTTTTTAAACTATGTTCTCTCATTATTATTTTATTATTGCCTTGCCATCCAGTTCTAAGTTATGTTTAGAGTTTTTTTAATATCAATTGTCAAAATGTATACAAAAAAAACATTACTATTACATTATTATTATGAAATTGTTGTAATAACTGTAATAAGTAATTATTGACTATAATAATAGTATCACACAGAACATCAAAAATGGAATCACTTTGATAGACATCCTTACTCACAACAACCGTTCGCAATTTCAATTTTGCAAAAGCCTCTTTATCACCTCTTGATCTACAAAAGTTAAACTCATATTAGTGATGAGATTTTTCAACATTTTGTTATTCTATTTGTAAGGTCGCGACCTCCAACGCTGACACAATGATAACATACAATAAAAACATTAATAACTGTCATAATAAATCCTTATCTATTTTCTTTCATTGCCACTCTTACATTGCGAATAATAAACTCTTTTGCAATATTAATTTTCAGTATTATTGAAAAAAGTTGAGTTTTTTTCACTCACCAAAGCGTTTAAATACCCCCCTAATAAATGAATGTATCCAGAAGTTTTTGCAGGAAGCTGT
Organism: Galeruca laticollis; assembly: GCA_963921935.1. Classification (NCBI taxonomy): domain Eukaryota; kingdom Metazoa; phylum Arthropoda; class Insecta; order Coleoptera; family Chrysomelidae; genus Galeruca; species Galeruca laticollis. Next base: position 143,819,029 of record OY998181.1, read on the forward strand.
ATGGAAAAATCTTCTGCGTTAATGCCCACAGCTGCAATATTTTCTTTTTCTTTGAGGCGGGCAACTATTTCGTTATTCTGGTTTTTTATGGCAACTAAGTAGCTGATAATTTTTCTGTTCAAATCTGAAAATACCCAAATAATATCAAATATTATACATCTATGAATACAAGAGAAATTCATTAGTTTTGAATTTGGTTTTCCCGCTTTTCACCGCCTGGGTTAATAAATTCAATGACCTCATTGCACTTCTGGTGTGATCGATTATTTACGACTCAGTATAATAGTATGAGCATCTCCTTTCAATTTTTAAAATGGTGTAATTTCCTGAATATTTGAAGATGGGTAAAGGTCAAGTGAATGCATATTTGTCACAAGCACAACTTCTAAATTTTATATGTGATTAACACGTTGAGTGCCGTATGTATCCAACACGGATACACGAGATACGGTGCTTCTATCGCCGTATGTTTCCGCGGCTGATACACAACTATTTCTGTTATTTCAGCCGCATGTATCGACGTTGGCTGCATGCCTTGCGTATATCTCTATGGGGACTATCGCACTACGGCCTGGCATACCCAAAAGCTTATTTGGCCTGTATATTTTATCCTTAGTTTTTTCAGGACACGATTTTTTCAGTTAGTGGGTATGAAATACGAAATGTTTTTTTATTGAACAACAAGAAACACTAAATTATGGAAAAGAATATATAAATCTGAGAAACCAATGAACATAACAATTAGTTATAGTAGTAACAAGTATTTCATTTCATAAAACATTTGTGTACTTCGAAAAAACACGATAAGCAATAATATTTTTTACATGCAACACATCTGAATTTGCTTTGTGTGGCTTGATTAGCTGCAGCTTTTCTACCGACCTCTTCAGTTTTTGTCTTATAACATCGTACACATCTTCCTCTTTTTCTGCTAGCACCCTGACTCTCTTCTAAATAATGTTGGGCGGGAGGTTCATCAGCTGGAGTGTCGAATGACTCAGTTGGTAAATGTAGCATTTCTGATATGATACTTTCTTTGAACTTTGTTATTGGCATGTTGACATTTGCAACCTCTTGATGCAAAATATATGCATTCACCAAAGCCGTACCCATCAGCAGCTCCACTGCCAATTTTCGGTACCATTTCAAGCCTCTTCTCAGGGACGATGAATAGGCTTTCATTTGGTCAGAGAGATCAATGAACGATTTACATTTGTTGTAGTCGCTCACTATTTTCGGCTTCTGTACATCTCCACCCCTTTGCCTCACTGTCACAAGTTCATCTGTGTGCTTGGTACTGAGGACTAACACGTCTCTTCTATCTCTCCATTTTAGTACTACCACGCCTGTGTCGCTCTCGGCTGAGACAACTTCATTCTTCTGTATCTTTTTAGTGATAACGTCTTTGGAGTTGAGTTTCCTGTTTGAACGTAATGTCCCTACTAAATGTGTTTTCCGGTCTAATAGAGTATGTGCTAGTGAAACACTTGTGTAATAATTGTCAGTATATAAGGTTCTTCCTTTATCTAACAAATTGGTAATAAGTGCAAGGACTACGCTAGTCGCTACTGGTTGACCTTCAGTTTTTTCAGTCCCGCAATATACGCTAAGATTATAGGTATATCCTTTATTGACACATAACTTGAATAGCTTTATCCCAAATTTATGACGTTTGTTTTTTATATATTGTCTGAATGACAAACGCCCTCTGGAAGGGACAATTGTTTCATCGATGCAAAGCTCATCTTGAGGAATAATAGCAGCTTGAAAGCTAACTATAAGTTTTTGGATAAGCGGATTTATTTTATGAAGTCGATTCTCTATTGCATCTTCGTTATTGTTGAAATGAATCATTTTCAGTAATAGTTAAAATCTATTTCTGCTCATCAATGACTTGATCTTATTTGAGTACAAAAATGATGTCCTCCAGTACGATTCGATACTTGGTAACTGAAACAACCCCATCCACATAATGATTCCAAAAAATCTCTCTATTTCGTCTGATGTGGTATTGGCCCATTGTTTTATTCTCGACTTTGGTAGATTATTTCGTGTCTTGCATTGTTCTGCATAACGATTTGTCTCGAGAACAATATGGCTTATGATGTCATCATTTACCATAAGTTTGTAAAAATCATAAGGTGTTTTATCGTAGAACCGTTCATATATTTCTGCTTTCACTCCAGGATTCGGTTCCGTCAACGGAAAGTGTTTCAGGTTATTGCCTCGCACTGGTCCCCATATAGGATCCCCTATTGGGGGTGAGGTATCCTAGGGCTCTGAAGAAGATTCATCCAGTCGAAACTGAGCAATGACATCTTCAATGGTTTCTGTGATATGAATCGTGCTGCAAGATTTCCTGGCAGATATAGTTTCATTTTCTGCTGAATGCGATATTGAACTCGTACTGGGCCGGTGAATATCTGTAAAAAAAGTTTGGTAAATAGTTTTGTATCTCGAAATATTTTGGGTATATAGTTTTGAGTGAATCATCAACTCACCTTGACCAGATGATCTGGTTTTTTTTCATTTTCATGCGTTTACTTTTTCTGAAACTTGCAGAAAGTAAGCTACTATCACTATCACTACTATTATAACTTTCTGGGTGATATTCGTCTGATGAGTAAACATCCCCGAATAGCGAATTCTCTTCGTCCGACAACAATTCCTGCATCAAATTATGGAAACGTGATTGTTCTTTTTCGTACGACATATTTTTTCCAAATATGCGTTATAAAATAATGTAACAGTAATAAACTTCCAACCAGAGAAGAGATTCAGTATACACGTTCGATACAGTGCATAAACCTCGCACAACTCATGAAAAGTCACTGCAAGATTTGCCTCCAATTATTGCATACACCTGTTCTATTTTAGTTTGACATTGTTGCCAGTTCGTGTATCTAGGTTGGATACATGCGGCTGTAATATTCAAAAATAGATATTGTGGCCGTGCGTATCCAATGTGGATATATACTGAAAATAACGTCAGAAAATGTCAACATCTAGTTTTTTCAACTCTTCATTGCATTTTGATGCGATAAAATACATATTTGAAGCCATACACATGAAAAATGGATTTGGCCTCATATACCCAATTTTCCGCTTTCGCGGTGGCACTCAATGTGTTAAATAGTGATGACGACACGCCACCTTCAAGAAACAAATTATTTGAAAAAATAATGTAACGTAGAGTTTGAAATGCGGTATGAAGTTATATCGACAAATATCGAAGGACCAGCCACGGTGACGTAGCTAACGTTGTTTTCTTGTACGTTCATTTTATATGTGGTATGAATTCAACTTTTAATATAATTGTTGTTCATTTGCGGAACAATGAAGATGTAGCACTGAATATGATTACATTATTTGATTATGTTTATTGCTTATAGAGGATTTGATTAAAACGGTAAATTTGATGGGTGACTGAAAAGTGAAGAATTGTTGGGTTGTAGCCGTATTTATGAGACGCTCAAAGTGGGTGTGATTAGGGGAGATCATATGGGAAATTGGCCAATGGGTGATGAGATTTTAAACTCTAACCGTCATAAACGACTGTCGAGTTGGGTATATGCTTGGTCGTTTTTCTGTCATGAAAAAAGTTATTTTCGTTAGATAAGGAAAGCTTTTAAGATAATTTTTGTATGGAGCAATAAGGTTAACTTTGATATTTGAGGGTTTTTTATGTGAAAGGAGCGGTAAATGAATATTTGCGTAGCTAAGGAAATATTGAAGAGATAAGAAGAAATGTATTTCGTTTATAATATATACGAAATGCGTAAATTTTGGTATACGGGGTGAAGATGAAAGTAATGATTTCAGAAAGAATTTGAGTGTGAATTCAAATTCGTACAGTATTCATACTGGAAACTGATAAATTTAGCTTACCATTTGAAGTGTCAATTATAGAGATTCCATTATTTTGTTGACCTTCTTGTCTATTTTGTACTATGTAATGGGAAGGTTCTTGACAAGTATTTTTTTACCGACGTTTATTTCTCGATTTTGTATTGAGTACAGCTGCTGAAATTTAATAACAAATGCAATATAAATAGTATAAACATATTAAATGCCAAAGAAAATTAATTCAATGGCAATGCTCTAAACTGTTTGTTATTATTTTACACAAAATAAGAAATTATTGAAACCAAACATGTAAAATTTCTTCACTTACCACACAAGTCCCTATTCTTGTTCTCAAGGATTCGATTGAGCCCTTCCTTCCCTTATGAATGACTGGGAGTGTCATCTTGATCCCTTGAAGTTTCAGTGAATAGAGCCCTTCTTTGTAGTGGCCCTCTAGAAGGCAGTTCTTCATTTCATCTTCAGCTAGCATTATTTTTTTGAAGCCTTAGTAAAGTCATCTGAAGCAAAATAATCATTTATTTTATATAATGGATCATTTGAAAAGAGAAAATTCAATAAATACCTAAAATAATCAGGTTGTAGATCATGTCCCACTTAAAAGTGACACCCCCTTTATTCTCTTAATTCACAACATTTTGTCATTGAAAAATTTTTATTGAAATTTTTTTATGAAATTTTCAATTCTGAACTCATTTTCATTCTGTATCAACTAAATAAAGGCATTTTTCAAAAAAAATGGTATCAGTCATGATGGACATATATTTTTCAAACTATCCTTTATTTTGTTGATACAGAGAGAAAATTAGCTCAGATTTGGAAAATTCATAAAAAAATTATCGTAGAATGACAAGAACATGAATAGAAAAATAATATCAATTTTGGAAAAATTATTCTTCACTTTGCCAGCAGGGGATTCACCTTATGTGCTCTTGAAAAAAATGGTTTTGTTGCTTAACAGGTGGCCACCAAACTACTTTTTCCGGGGGGTTAGCCACTTTTCATGGATTAAAACTATTCCACCACCATCTGCTTAAAAAAACTCTACTCCCACAAAAACCATTTTTCTAAATAGCCGAAATAATAACAACTTGTACATCTAAAATAAATACTTATATGGTATATGGTCAGACAACATGTGAATATGTTGTATAAAGTATATTCTCACCAACACCAGCTACAAGACATGTGCGTTATAAGGCTTTCATCAAAATATATATGTATCTATGGAATCGGCCATCATACCGAGCAAAAACTTTTGAATTTTCGGTGCATTTTCAATACAAACGAATTCATAACAATATTGTTTTGAAACATAGTTATCAATTTAGGTAGGTATTTTTTTTTGTACTCAATCAATAATGATATAAATACGTACGGAGTTCGGTCTCCGCTGGATTTGGTTGCGCCGTAGGTCGGCTAAGAGTAAAATTTGAGGTGGGACGTCTACACTTTGGGATTGGCCCAAGCCATCCTACGGGAAGTTTGAACATAAACATATTTTACAATACGATGCAATCATGCACAGGAGAATATCCTGATTCGTGGGTATGTGTATTATTTTGTGAAGTGAGTCCGATATCAATGTCCTGTTAAGGTATTTTGATTTCCATCTAAATTTAACTAATGGTTGAAATATCTACGAGTTCTCCCTTTCATATAGCGACTATTCTATTGATTCTAACCCTGAGTTGAATGTATCTGGAAGTCATTTTAAAAGAATATTGATAAACTGGACGTTGGTGTTCAAACGAAATGTTGAAATAAGCTCTGGAAAATCTGATTGAACTCTCGAGTGATTGATAAGATGAGATTAAAAAGGTCTTTATTCAGTTTTTGATTTCCAATTAACAAAGGATTAAAAAATGAAATATACATATATACATATATATATATATATATATATATATACATATATCTGAAGAAAAACTTCAGATATATGTAAATATACTAAAAAGGTCAAAGAAAGTAAACATAAAAATATATATATATATATATATATATATATATATATATATATATATATATATATATATATATATATATATATATATTATTAACATACACTGTATTATTTACTTAATTTTATTGTGAAATTTATATAACTATTATTTATATTTAGAATTTTTTTGTTTAGTTTGGCTAGCTCAGTTATTGTTTTTTATATATTTGTTATATTTATTATATATCAATTATTTCGGGAGCATGAAATCCTTTTTCTCTTTGAGTCCTGGCATTTTATATTGTTGTAATTGTTTAAATAAAAAGAAAACACATTATTTTGAAATCAATTTAATTTTAAATTTAATATTTTATATATTTGATAAAAATAATATGAGACGCCACTGGTTGTATTGTATCCACTTATTTATTTTAATCATTTTATCAATGCGCATGCGTGAAAAACTAGTCATGCGCTTTAGCATAAAAAGAACAATTCTTACACTAAAGAAGCATCTATATTTATACAAACATAGTTTGTTTGACGATGCAGACAAGTAAATGGTTCAAACACATAAAAGAATTTATATATAAATCATACATATATATGATACAAATTGCTGTGGGAAGAAAATAGTTATATACATAGATAGAAATATAGGAATTATATACAGATGGGCATAGTTATTACATTATGAAATTTCAATCACCAGATTTATGCAATTACAAGATGGCGTAAGTACATATTTTAATTTATTTAAAATTCGGCCTTTTATCAATTTTAACGATTTATGCAATGAATTCACTATATAAAGTCTGTTTCTCTCTTTTTTAGATCGATCATATTTGCAAAAGTTTATCAATTTATGAAAGTAAGTACTTATTTGAGTATTTTGAGTCTTTACTCTGATTATTGGCCAATAATGATTTAAAAACACTGACCTGTTGCTCTTGAATTGGGATGAAAGTCTCTGGATCCCAGGAACACTCCGCTGAAGCTCCAAAAAAACCAAAATTGATGAAAATTTCGCAGATTCTTGCCGAAAAACTTGATACAATTGACTGTGAGTATTACAAAGATTGTATTTAATAGTACTTTATAGGTTTAAATGTCTTAAACCGGGAATTTCTTGAAATTTCAGGAACACCATCACACACACTCCTCGCTTCTTGACACCAGCTTCCCTTCTTCTCTCAGCGTCCCCTCGATTCTCTACTTTTTTCAACAAACAGTCTTTTGTTCTTTTTCAGGTCACTATTTCAAAGTTTATTTGTTGATTCAGATTCACAATTTGTTCTGTCATATTTTATATCCAATAAAATATTGTCTTTTGCAATCAGATTAATTGAAACTTCTTTCACTTATTAAAAAATTTCAAACATACACTCTTTTACATTATTAGTTCATTTATAGAGTTCCTATGAGTTTTTTCATCATACAAATAAATTAAAATTGGTTATACATAGATACATTTACATGGTACAACATTCAATATTATTATTGATAATATATCACTGTTACACTCTTATTATTCATAAATATAAATTCTCTTATGTTATTTGTCTAAACTCTTTGCATTATATTATTTATAATAAACTTTAACAAATTACTATTTATTGATTCAATGTTTATTTTATTTACCATATATCATTTGTCTATACGTCATTATTTGTTTATCTATGAAAATCTATTGAATTCTATTCTATTCAATATTTGTATTTGTTTTTATTCTTAAATTAATGATTATAATGAATTATCTATAATAATATTTGTATTCTAATGTAACTACTTATATCTAAAATTCTCTTGACTTGACTATATAATTATATCTTTTTAGGTGAACAGCTGGTTATGGTATGGAAATTATTCTTCGTCTTAGGCAACTTTATTTACATCATTACATTGGTTAGGCAATCTCTATATTTTGTATTATTATTGACGTAATTCCTTTTTTATTATATTGTTATAGGCTATTATTTAATATATCTTTATTTGATATGTTGTTTAAATTAAGAAAAGTGTTTCCTTTTTACCTGTTTTCTTAAATTATATTATTTTCATATATTTTAATACTAGCAACATATTTTTATAATACTAATTCTCTTATTATCTATGATATCTGGTTCAATATATATATATATATATATATATATATATATATATATATTTTCATCTTTGATATAAATGAATATACAATCTCGAACCAGCAAAACCATTCTGAGCCGTATATATGGTTCAGGATTGTTTAACACAAATTTATACCCGAAACTTTCATTTTTCCAGAGTCGGCTTTACTTATACGTAAGCGTTGTGCTATAATCTACTAAATGTTATATAGATACGTCTGCATTTAAGGCAATTATATTCAGGAAGGGGAATACATAGTTGGCTCAACTAAATACTAAAGATATGTTTTTTAGTTCCAACATAATCCACGAAAAATTAATATTCAAGCGCTGGTTGTTCTATTTGTATATAATTTGAATAAACAAACCTAAGCCAGTAGAACTGGCAACAACGATTTATTCTATATTGTATTGTTACGGATATTTCCCGCCATTTTTTTTCGTATTTGAAAAGTAATAAAGTCAGCGTATACTTGTACACTAGTCAATAAGTCGATCTTAAATTTTTTTAAATCTAGCTGTGCTACTAATTTTGGCAGGTCTAGTACAACATAATATTTTTTTATTCCATCTTATATGGCGGTGGCATTCCCCTAACAAAGTTCATATATAATGTAATAATTGCCAGGGTATGTTGAGAAAGTTCGTTTTGTCAGTATACATTTTACGAAAATAGAAAAATAACAATTATTATCGTAATATTGTGAAAATGATATCTGCTAGGGTGTAGAAAATATTATCCATGTGTGAAAATAATTGTTCTAGAGGTAAGTTTATGAACTCTAATTAAAAAAATTGGTGTTATTTTAATATAATATGTATGTACATATGAAAAGATATGTAAATATGTAAACAGAGTGTTTTAAAAGGGCTACATCGTATGGACAAGATTATTATTGGTTATTATTCAGAAAATTTTATTTTTGACAACCTGAAACCAGAGTACCACATACACGTAAATTAACTACACTGCAGTTCTTATCCTAACACGAATTTGGGTGTATCAGATTGATACATATTTTATGAATATAAGGGAAAAATTGGTAAAAGGATAATTCTTGCTTGAACTTGAAATCTGTGTATCTTTTATTAGCTATGCGCATTTTGTTATACTTAAGCACTTAAATTCGCAGCATATGGGAACCTTTTTTATTATTAATATTTTTTCTGTCGTATATGAGATACTTTAAAAAATATGAATTTTGCTCAAAAGAAAGGTACCTTCATTTTTTATAATATCGAAAATTGTTATAAATAAAATTCTTTTAGAATTGTAAACGGGTATCTAATAAACAGTTAACCTATATGTTATAAAAATTTTTATAACCTTTGAGTTCCCCAACTTCTGTCTTGGGTAGATAATGTTTATAATTTTGCAATGTAGACTAACTTTCAAGATCTCCGTATGCTTTGAGTTTTTCCAAAATATTCATTACTTTTGTATTAGGTATCTTTTTCTTCGATGTCTGTTTTCAAACATTTCAGCTGCTTCCCGATATGTTTTATAATCTTCACCCACAATTAGTACAATTTTTAAACTGTCCTGTAAATTCAATACAATCATCTTTACTCAAAATTAATTGTAATTTTCAAATACGTACTTGACGTTCAATATCAGATTTGTGAATATCATGGTAACTTAATTAAAAATGTACTTAGGCATTTATTACTGTTCTAGGGTAGACAATAGACCAAATATTTTTGAAAATATCTGGTATACGACTGAAAATTTTAATATATCATGGTTGTTTTTTAGGTTTTAGATTATGCAGAACTTTTTATGAAAAATAACTTTTTTCCGTAATATTAATAATAAAAAAGTTTCCCATATGCTGCGAACTTAAGTAGACACATACTAATAACAAATGTTTAGAAAAGTTACCATAAACAAATTTTACATAACGTGCCTGGTCTATTCAGCATATGTACATATGTATACCTTCTACGTCATCAGGTAAATTCATAATTCTACTTGTGTTTATTAAATTTAATCTTTATTTTTACAATATACATTTTTTGTGTTTAATCAAGTAGGTACTACAGTTTAAAAGAAATATCTTATTAAAACTAAAAACTATTTGAATTTTTACATATAATAATCCATTTTATAAAAAATTACTCACAAATAAAAAGTATATTTGTATTATGTACGTGGAATAATAAAGTTGATTAAGGGATGTTAGTCTCCATATGATGTAAGTCTTATAAAACATGGAAATATTTTGTTACTAGTAATGAATGACTACCAATGACGATCAAAATTGAAATGGTTCATTAAATATAATTGTAAAAAGTAATAAAAATATTTATTCCTAAGGAAATGTTCCAATAAGAGATGATACTTTACGTTCTACAAACAGCACTGAGAACAAAGGGAGAGCAGTATATTTGTGCAAGAATGGCTCAACAAAATCGAAACTCCGGTATTATCTCAATCTGAAAGAACAGAGTGTAAAATTAATATTATCTTTGACATAGTAATTTCTGGACCAATAAATGAAAATGTTTATTCTTTCCCTATTAAATATTATAATACTCTAAAGGATGTTCTATATTTTCAAATAATCTTATTGAATAGAAGATGTCCTGCTAAGGTGGCACAATTAAAAGTAGATATCAATGCTATTCATGGTAATAACGTCGAAGAAAATATAGAATTCAAAAATTGTCTCACTGAAACAGAAAATATTTTACTTAACTCCTATACAAGAATTGTTATTCGTGGAAAAAGGGGGCGAGGTGTTCCAATTTTACTATCTCCACTTTCGGTAAGAGATAAATTTATACAAGAAAATCCATGTGTTTCACACAAACGGAAAAGGTTTTATAGATGAAACCAAAACGTTACACAAATATGCATTGAACAGTGGCGTGCAAAATCCTAAGAGTATAAGCGCAACAAAATTACGAAAGCATCTAGCTACAATTACGCAATTACTTCAGTTTGGCGAGAAAGATCTAGAACAGCTCTCCCAATTTATGGGCCATACGTTGAAAACACACTGTAGTGTGTACCGTCTCTCAGACAATATGTACCAAACGGCTAAGGTATCAAAGCTCTTACTGTTGATGAAAGAAGGTGGAACTGATCAGTATAAGGGACGAAATTTAGATGAAATTGATGTGAATTTAGATCCAGTTATCGAAGAAGAGTCGGATATTACTCATAGGAATATGGAATTTGACGAGTAAAATATAGGAAATGGATATATATATATATATATATATATATATATATATATATATATATACACTGTGTCCGTAAAGTATGGAACAAATTCATTTTTAGCTAAACAGACCATTTTAAGAAATAATCCTGAAACACGTCGATTTTTGATTTTAATTTACCGTATTTTGAAATAATAATCTAATATACAGGGTGAATTACTTTCGAGTAATGACGTCACCGTCATTTTTTTTAAATGGAACACCCCCATTTTCTCTCAATTTTCGGATTACTCTAGCTGAGCTGATTCCAAAAATGTATCACATGTTGATTCCAAGTGGTACAGGGTGGACACAAATACAATAGTTTTGTGTGTGCTCATAAAGTAACGCCTAACATTCTTTATTAGTTAAATTAACAATATTATCAAAAATACTTATTGTCTAGCAGACAGAATATGATGAAATACATGACTTTATAAATGTTCGAACTGCAGCCCTTGCTGTATTTGACAGTAACCCAAACGGTGTACAAATTCTTGTTGAAGCTTGTTTATTGTGTCTTGAGAAATATTGTTTATTGTTATCCGCATTCTCTCTTTTAATTCTTGAATATTTGCTGGTTTCGTTTGATACACAACATTCTTCAGATGGCCCCACATAAAATAATCCAAAGGATTGAAATCTGGTGACCTCGCTGGCCATTCAATAGGTCCACGTCTACCAATCCACCTGTTCGGAAAAATTTCATCTAGATACCTTCTAACATCTACAGCATAATGTGGAGGTGCACCATCCTGTTGGAACCATAAACTTTCATCACAACATTCAGGATTACGTCTGTTGGGAAACAAATTACGTAAAGTAGGTACGAGATACTCCCTTAAAAACTCAAGGTACGTTGCCCCATTTAAATTACCTTCGATAAAGTAGGGTCCGATGATTCGATTTCTTACAATTCCAGCCCATACATTTACCTTTTGCGGGTATTGTGTATGATGCTCACGCATCCAGTGGGGGTTTTCTTTGGCCCAGTATCTACAATTCTGACGGTTAACCTCGCCATTTAACGTGAAAGTGGCCTCATCAGAAAAAATAATGTTTTGTATCAAGAGAGGGTCTCGGTGACATTTATCCATCATTATTTCGCAAAATTGGATTCTTCTATCGGGATCATCTTCGTTTAATTCATGCACAAGTTTGATTTTATAAGGATGCCATTTTTCAAGCTTTTAATAATTTGTGTACCGTTGTTTTGCTAACACCGATATCGCGACTAACTTTACGCACAGAAGTGTGCGCGTCTTCTTCAAAACTAAGTAAAACATCTAATGATGTATCAGCATTTGCAGAGGGACGACCTGATTTGCGTACATTTTCAACCGTACCAGTTTCTCGAAACTTCTTTCCAATCTTACTGAAAGTTGAACGCGTTATAGGTCTTTCTGGATATTTATTATTAAACAAATTACACACTTCCATCTGAGTTCGCGATCTGTCTCCATACCCAATCATCCCAAGTATTTCAATTTTTTGTTTTACACTTAACTCCATTTCTAATTCAAATTAAATCTAAGCAATAATTAAAACATTCACGAATACCAAAAATATTGTAGTACTAAACTGTCACTGAACATCAATAAATTAGTAAACAAATAATGACATTTCACAAAAAACTAGACGACTATGTTTTTTTTTAAAATTGATAAGAAATAATTTCTTTCATATTCTGTTTGCTAGACCACAAGTACCAAACATGTTTGGAAACAGCTCATTTTTATTAATCTAAAAATTTAACAAACTACAGGGTGTTATAATTAAACCAATTGCCACTAGATAATAAGTATTTTTGATAATATTGTTAATTTAACTAATAAAGAATGTTAGGCTTTACTTTATGAGCACACACAAAACTATTGTATTTTTGTCCACCCTGTACCAATTGGAATCAACATGTGATACATTTTTGGAATCAGCTCAGCTAGAGTAATCCGAAAATTGAGAGAAAATGGGGGTGTTCTATTTAAAAAAAATGACGGTGACGTCATTACTCGAAAGTAATTAGATTATTATTTTAAAATACGGTAAATTAAAATCAAAAATCGACGTGTTTCAGGATTATTTCATAAAATGGTCTATTTAGCTAAAAATGAATTTGTTCCATACTTTACGGACACAGTGTATATAAGCAAAAGGTGATGATTGTCAGGTATGCGGTCAGTATAAGAAATAAAACTCTATATTCTCATTCTCAATATTTCGCTATTGTTCAATAGCATCATCAGGAGACACTACAATAATTAAAATATAAATAAAATGACAAAGATAGGAACACAAATACTTACAGATGTTAAGAGTCAGTAAGAGTTGATGAACACCACATTAAGGTACTAACTAGACTAATTGCTAATGATTAATTTGTAAAAATGGTTGTGGTGTGAATTGATAAAAACAAGAAACAATTTGAGTTAAAAACAAAACAATAAAATAAATAATCTGAACGTATGAATAACTGGGGTGACAAAACAACAATATTAAAATGAATTTAACAGGTGACATTTTAATATTGTTGTTTTGTCACCCCAGTTATTCATACGTTCAGATTATTTATTTTATTGTTTTGTTTTTAACTCAAATTGTTTCTTGTTTTTATCAATTCACACCACAACCATTTGTACAAATTAATCATTAGCAATTAGTCTAGTTAGTACCTTAATGTGGTGTACATCAACTCTTAACATCTGTAAGTATGTGTGTTCCTATCTTTGTCATTTTATTTATATTTTAATTATTGTAGTGTCTCCTGATGATGCTATTGAACAATAGCCAGATATTGAGAATGAGAATATAGAGTTTTATTTCTTATACTGACCGCATACCTGACAATCATCACCTTTTGCTTATATAAATAGTACGGTCGATAATTACCACAGAATAATCATCTGTTTTGATTTTCTGATTTAAAATATATATATATATATATATATATATATATATATATATATATATATATATATATATATATAAAACCACGAATATTGGGGTAACGGCAAGTTAATTTAAAGAAAACTCTTGTTACTGTTTTTCTTCCAAGCTTTCAGAAACGTTTATTTCCATTATCAAGGATAAGTAAATTGAGATTGTTATAAATTGGTAAATATAATTATATTTGAATTTTTAAAAAAAAATGTTTTCAATCATAAATCATTTTGACATTTTGACAGATTCATGTACACATTTTCTTTATATGCTAAAATGTTTTTGAAAACAAAAGAAGAAAATTGATTATATTTGTAATATAGGTTATTAGTTATTCAAATATTCTTCTTTTATTATATAAAATTCAACCTCAAATTATTATAGATGTCATCATGTCATCTTAATAATTTAGAAGTATTGAAAACATTTTTAAAATCATTTACCTAAAATAAAATTATTTCCAAAAATCATCAAATAAGAATTTGAAATTTAGTTATTTTTATTATCAATTGTTAGTAGATAATAATAAATATCACTCAGATTATTATGGTCACTTTTTTTGTTGATAGTATTAGGTTCTTGAAATATATGAGCCATTTCTAAGAAAAGTCTTCTTTTGGTATTTGGTTGTATGTCCAAAATATTAACAGATTCAAACATACAATTGAATATATACAAAATGCCGATGGTCTGGCTATTTCTTAATCCTTCCTTCTTTCTTTTGTTCCATATGATATAATTTTTTTTTCCAAGAATATTTTTTAATTAAAATTAACTTTAAAGTCTGATTAAACAAAACAATAATTTTTTACTCACACCACTTTTGCTTTGAATCCCTCATATCAGCTATTTATGAGAATATAAAATTGTATAAGGCCATAATACTAAACTATATAATTGTTCTGAGGTAAAGGTTGGTCGAGATTGAGGCATAAAGAAATTGTGATTTGTTGAGGGTTGATTGTGGGTTGGTCTCCTTCTGGCTGTAGATACCACTCATTGGAAAGGGTGTAGATTGATTTTGGTGTTGATTAGTTTGTTTCCAAACATTTGTTGGAGGTTTTGGGGGACCGAAAACTTGTCGATTACTTGGGAATCGTTGTGGGACACTTGGGCGTGGCTGAATATTTACTGGACCTCTAAGAAAATTATTTTGTGTAGCCGCATTCGGCGTAAATTGGGGCGGAATTTGGTGAGCAGTTTGATAGTTATGAGTGTTCATGACTGGATAATTATTGATGGGGAAATTCGGACGTAATTGATAATTTTGATTGGTTCTGAAATTTGAATTATATTTTTGTACGGCTTTAGGTCTATGATTATGACCTGAATTTTTTTGTAAGTACCTGATATTATTTTCAGCAACTATGAATTCCCTAGCTTCCGTTATTGTTGATGGTCGCATTGCACGTATAGTAGAACCTAGGGGTTCTTTTAACCCAGCAAGGAAAATCTTTAAAGCGTGAACATTATAAAATTCTTTTTTCACTATGTTTATTGCATTTTCTCCGTGTGTATCTAAATAATTGTGAAAAGCATTCATTACTCTTGTATAAAAGTGTAACGCGTCTTCTGAATTAGTTTGTCTCAATTGATCTAAATCGAAGAAAAGGCCATTTTCGTCACGTTGATCTCCAAAATGAGATATAAGAGCAGATTTGACTGACTTCCAGTCTTTATTAATACATATACTATATACTTCCCTAGCATTACCAACTAATTTGGAATATATACCATCAATTATACTCATATTTTGTACTCAGTTTTCGCTACCTGGCGTTCGATCCCAATAAGTATTAATAATAGTATTTGCAGTTTCTGGAAATGATGATAACTAATGAGTTACCGTTAGATCTTGGTACTATTTCTAACAATTTTGGTTCGAATTTCGAAAATATCTAATGAATCAGTTATCGATAAATTAATAAAGGAATTTGAAAGATCTAATTCCATTTCGTTTTCAATGCTAAAGCTATACACACTTTCGTTAATGTCCTCTATGGAGTTAGCGACAAGTGAAGATAATGACATAGACAGGATAAATACAATAGAAGGAAATGAGCAACTTATAGTATTGTAGCTGTCTTCACCATAACTTGACTTCAGTTTTTCTTCTGGATTCTGGAGCACTTTTTTCAAAATTTTGTACGGAGTGACAAACGATTGGAACCGAAGGAATATTCACTGTGAAATTTCTTTCAGTACTGACTGCGCCACTTTTTAAATTTGGTTTTCAAAAAGAATTTTTAAAAAAAACAAACTACTTCATTAAAACACAAATATACTTCTTAACAATTTCAAGTCTAATATAATTCTGAATAAAATATGTACAAAATCTAAAGAGGAAAACATTTGCTGACATTGAATAAAATATTTATATTACACATTATTGTTATTGGATTTATTATTGAATCATCAAATATACGTTCCTTAACTTCTGGCACTAGCATGGATGTACTATTATGATTATAAAAGAATATATTTGATGATTGTGCGTTTGAGTTATTTTTGTTAATATGTCTAGGTGTGTTTGGGGTATGTAGAATTGTATTGTGTTTTGCTTTGCATATTTTACAAGTGTTCATCGATTTGCAGTTTACATAGTTATGTCTATGTTTTTAGACAATTAGTACATACTTTGAGTCTTTTGAGATGTGCATAGTTTACTTGAATGTCTAACGTATTGAATTGTTCACATGTGTATAATAAATGATTGTTTTTGTTGCAATAATAGCATAGGAAATGTGAAGAAGTCTTTGATATATTTGTAACTTGATTATTTTGAAACTGAATCGGTGATTTTACAAATGATTCTGAACTTGATTTATGTTGTGAATACTATTTGATTGAGTTTGGGATGGTTTTTTGTAAACTGTCTCGAATGAGGTACATTTTTTAGAAAGAATTTTTTCATGTCTGCGTAAGTAGGTAAATCAGTTGGTTCTAATGTATCCTGCCATTCAAGATTTGTAGCTTGATCTAATTTCGAACTTATGATGCACAATAATACAGGTTCTCAAGCGTTAATGGACAAACCTAATTTTTCCAACGCACTGACATGCAAATAAACTGTATCCATGAACTGCCTTAACGCTATTGGTGATGAACGTGTGATTTTTGAATACTCTAGAATAGCCTCTATATGAGTATTCATAATCATTCGTTTGTTTTGATATCTTTCATTTAAAATGTTCCATGCTATAATCATAGTTTATATCACTAACATCTAAATTTTGAATTAATTTTGATGCCTCATTTTTGAGACGTTTTGCTGTTGTGCACGAGCTGAGAGAATTCATTATAAAAACTAGGCCAGTTCTGATAGTCATTATTTGAGGAACAGATATCAAATAACCACATTTAACAATTCAGCATCGGATCCGGAATTAAACAATATTGGTGTTTCACAAGGTTGTGTTCTTGGGCCCCTACTTTTCATATTATATATCAATGACTTGGGAAATGTACTAGAGAAATGTAAAATCCATCTTTTTGCAGATGACACCCTCATTTACTATTACGGGGATAATTTTGTTGAAGTAGTACAAACAGTCAATTCAGAATTGAAAAAAATATCTGACATATTTAAGATCAATAAACTAAAAGTAAATGAATCCAAATCTAAATTTATGTTCATTGGTGGTCCTGTTTTGCGAGCTAAATTTTTAAACCTTGATTTGAGTGTTAAGATAAATGATCAGGACCTAGAGAGTGTACATGAAATAAAATATTTAGGTTTCATGATGGATCATGAACTAAAATTTAATAGTCACATAGATAACATATGTAGAAAGATTGGGAAAAAATTGGTTTTTTGAGAAGAATTTCACCATTTCTGTCAATGCATACTAACCTTATGGTTTACAATACATTAATTCTACCACATTTTTATTACTGTTGTTCACTAATTTATACAGGTTGTTCTAGAGCTAGTTATGAACGATTACAAATTATTCAAAACAAGGCGATGAGAGTAATTCTGGGATGCAATAGGTATACTAGTGTGGAATTGATTAACTGTTTAAATTGGTTAAAAGTTGAGAAATTTCTGTATGTACAAACAATGATTTTCATCTTCAAAATTATCAATAATCTCTTACCGCAATATTTACATGGTAAGCTAGTTCTAATCTCGCAAATACATGATAAAAACACAAGATCAGCAAATTCATTTAATTTTTATGTGAAAACAACTATTAAAGGAAGTTCGATGAAGAATTTATTCCACAAAGGTGTTGTACAATTTAATGATCTACCGCAGTACATAAAAGTTAGTGAAAGTGTAAAAATGTTTAAAAAATTATTGATCATATATATTAAAAGTAATCCCACTGAAATCTAGCGGATCATATTCATGTTTATATTCACATTTATTTATTGGCATGTATATAATATACATTTCTTGTAATATTTTATATTTTTCATCTTAATTCTATATTTTATTTTGTGCATGTTTTATTTTATATTTTATTCGTATTATATATCACTTTATTTCATGGTTGTTTTATACATGTTTCTGTTTAATTTTGGTACAATTTGTTTGTTTATTTGCTTATACTATTTTATTGATATAACTAATTGTACATTTCTATTTATGTTTTGTGCTTACATCCTGCATATTTGTATGCTTGTATTTTGTAGCTTGCAGATTTGTTTTTCGTTTTTTCTTTTTGTCTAGTTATTTTTTTATCATCTGGCTTATTAAGTATGTACTTCGATGTTTTTATTGTTTATTGTTAACATTATCTATGATAAATAAAGCATAATAATAATAATAACCTAAGAAAACTGGAAGAGTTATCGGCGGCAATTTTAAATTTGACATGGTATTAGTATTTTTATTTTGCGATTGATGAGTTTATTGGCTCTGAGAGTTATGTGAATGTAACATGTCTGATGCTTTCGATATTGCATCGTAACAGCTACTTTTTTGATCTTCACGGTTCTCGGCTTCAGTTTTTTCTAGAAACTCTAACCTACTTTGTATATGTTCATGCTGTTCAAAATAATTTTGAATTGTAAATTATCTGCTTGCTCGAGAAAAGAGTGAAATTTTGTTAATTATGGCTTTAAAACCACTCGACTTTAGTTGTTTTATTTCATCAGAGAATTGGGTCGTACTAAGATGTAGCAAATGCCTACTCTAAACTTTTTCAACAAGTATTTGGTTTCCCAAAGTTGATACGTTTCAATTTTGTGGTTGTGCAAATTAAGTTACAGGAACTTGAAAATATAATTCGTCATGCAATTTAACATCATTTTGACCTACCATGTATATATAACATTATTACCTTTCCTAATTAACTATACGTCAAGTATTTATTTTATTTTTGTGGAGCATGTCCCCGTGGTGTTACTCCGAACGCACTACCCCTGATACATATCTTTGTAACGCGATTCTCCGTGATGTGTCTATGCATATATTATTCTGTGATATATACTTGTTGGATATCTCAGCTCTTATTGGTTATTGGAAGCTTTGACATCTCGAGAGCATTCTGATTGGCTGGCTGGTTTGACACGAGAGTTTTTGATTTTGCCTGTGAATATACTGGACATTTCATTGTTCGATGGGTATATCGGGTGAAGGGGGTTGAATTTATGTCACCATTTTCGGATGAAATAATTGAATATTTCACCTTATGTTAAGGGATGACCGATTGGTGATACACATTTCCCGGGTATCTTTAGATATTTTTGGAATTGTTTGGAGAGTATAGACCTGTGGAAGTACCATTTTTTTGGGATCAGATAATTCAACCGACAGGTGGTTTTTTATGCTGTCCTTCCAGTTAACTGTAAGTATCAGAATATTTCTATAGTTTCATTAACTAGATTGTTCTCAATTATATCATAGAGGTTTTGTCCATTGTCTGATGAATTGATTTTCCTGTATAGCTGTACATTGTAGATGAAAATCAATCTTGAAGAGGGTATATTGTTTCAGTAGGCCTTTATCACAGTACCTAGGGTAATAACACCTTCAGCCCTACATATTCGGAACTCAAACTGGCCATTTGGTAAGAAATACTACAGTTTTTTTTATATATAGATGAATATTCTAGTAATTTTAAAGCGTTTTATCTTTGGATAATGTATTTTTTTTTGTTGATTGGAGGTCAACTGGTTTTATAGTTTAGGTACTTAGTTCATAGGTATTGGCTCCATATGAGCTCGTATCTTGTTTTTTTTTGTCAAATGTAAAAAAAATTATAGTTAATATGTTAAGCTCGATTAGTATTATAATTTTTTGTTGGTCAAACATGAAATATAGAATTTTCTAGTTAACTTTTGTCAGCAAAATTAAGTAATATCAATATTAGTTGATTAATCTTTATGTTTAATAGAAGTCTTGCTCTTATGAGATTAGTAGATATTTCAGTTTAGAGATCAGTAATAGAGATTACTCATATCGGATATATGACGGTTAGAGAGAGTTAATCGATTGGGGAGTGAAGTTTAGATTGATATTACGTTTTGACCATTGAGACTGAAAGAGAATGTATAGAGTATTAATATATTTCTCATTTTAGGGTTCTCTTTTCTTCTCTTCTTTTTTGTTCTGCACTTTTCTCTCCTATTCTCGTTCGTCAATCTTTACTATTCTAGATTTGGTTTTGGATTTCATTTTATGGGACAACGTTGAATCAGAACAACAAACTTGTATGGGGAAAAATTTGGATTGTTGCTGAAGAGTACAATATTGGATCTTATAGCATTCTATAGAAGTAGTAGTTGGTAGCCACCACTGGCAACCATCAAGACACAGTGGATTTCACGCAAGTTTTAAACTTTGGTTTATGTAGAATACCTTTTTGCGCATAACACTTGTTTATATCCGTCAGTGTAGGTTGTAGATAACTTTTTTTATTACCGTAAGCCACTTGTGGTATGCAGTTTACGATACTTGTGTTGATCAAGTATTACAAATACTCTGATCAACATACACTATTCAATTAAACCTGTTTTACCATTTATACTCACATTGTGGATTGGTGAAAACTACACCCACTGTTGTTAAATTTGTAAACGTTACTGTGGCTATTCAATTTTAACATTCTGAGTTATTTGAGTTGGTGGTAGTAAGCGTATGCGCTCATATGATATTGTGCCATATTGTATTTTTAATATTTACTTTCAAATTTCACATTTAATTGCATAAACGTTATTTTGTGCCATAGATACGTATGGTATATTGTATTGATTTAACCCTATATTGTATTTGGAACTTAAGTTTATAGTTTTCTCATTCTACCGGCTAATGGAGTACTCGTTTGAGAAATTTCATTTGTATGTAGGTACTGGTTTGTACATATTTATACCCAACGAACAACCAAGGCTGTAACATAGGATTTCAATCGGGGGGAATTATAGGATTTTACCAGGGGGGTTTCATAGGATTTTACCAGGGGGGTTTCATAGAATTTTACAAGGGGGGTTTCATAGAATTTTACAAGGGGGGTTTCATAGGATCTTAACCCAGGGATTTATAGGATTTTAAAGTACCATTGGGTACTAGCGGGTACAGCCTGTCAACCTTTTTTTGTACAAATTGTAGTAGGATTGAGTTACTACTGGGGAGGGATACATTGGTTTTAAAGGTACGGGATATATATATTTGGCTTGGGATACTTGTGTAGGTAGTTGTTGGGAGGCAAGATTGCCTGGCGCCCTTTTACATTTATTTAGTCTGTGAACAACGGACCCCCCCCGTCTCCGCAAGATTTAGAGGCAACGCCTAGAAGCGCACAGTTTGCACCGAGTTTTAGGTTCATAGATCTCAGAGTGAATAACGGTAGGTGGCAAAGTTCGAAGGTGACCATCGGTATCCTGTCAGTTGGTTGCTTTGTGTGGTTTGGCCCTCTTATGATGATTCCGGATAGCATTTTTCCTTTTTCTTTATTCTCGATGTCTTCATAATTGGCACATATCGGAAATATGCTAAATGTGCCCCTGATTTTGCTGTGTTCTCTGGGCCCTCCTGAGTATGCTCCCGCTATTCTAGAAAATGTGTTTGTGTATTTTGATGAGTAAATTGCTAAGTTGGTTCGCAGAAGCGGTTTGAATAAGGAGTCTACTGCTTTTTCTGATAGATAGACACTATTATATTATTTGGAGACTCCCAAGCTTCAATGACTTCTTCTAATATGTTGTTGGTTTTGAATCCTTCATACCCATTTATTGTGAATTTTTTATGTTTGGTAATTTCAGCTGTCATTGTTTGTATTACTGCCTCCACCATCTCTTTATCTGTTTCCCATTCCCCTGTAATGTTGTGAACCCACCCTTCAGGGGCTATCTTCCCTCTGTATTGCACTGGTTGGGTTCTATTCTCTTCTTGTAGGTTTGACAGCATGCACAAAAGATATTTTGGTGTTATGGTCTTTGGGAGTGTAGTGCTTATTCCATAAAGATCTTCTTTTTCATACTGTACATATGATTCCTTATTCCAGTCAATGCACCAAATCTTTATCCAATTGTTTAGGATGGCACTTACAAGGATACTGTTGTATAGATGACCCCTTGTTTGGATGTCTGTTTCTGTTATGGATAGGTGCTTCATTAGGGCGCTTCTTTTTAGGAAAAAGATTCTTAATTTTTCTTCACCCACCAGCCCTCCCAGGGTGGTTCAACCAAGAGATTTATGCAGCGTATTGATTTGATAGACAATAGGAAGCTTCTTGGTATTGGGACTCGTGTACTTTTGAGAGATCTTGTGTTTCTTTGACTTGAAAGGAAATAATATGATAACCTGACTATTGTAGTATACACTGTACGATATAGACCAAAAACCTGACTGATTTGATTCTAATGCGCTCTATAATATGTGATGAATTGGAACAGACTCATCCGCTTTATGTCTCCGGTGTCACTGATGTGGAATCCTTGAAATCTGGTTTATATCCGGCTCGAAGTCCATAATTTATGTTGATTTGTGAATGAAGATGCCTTCGATATTTATGGACTGTATAATTCTTTTAGGTATTTGTACAATGTCAAATGAAATAGTTTTCTTTTCACAAAATATGACGTTGATTAATAATACATTTTTTTGTGAACAGACACATCACTACTGTAACGAACGTAAACTATAGATCAGCGAACAATCGTTGAAACTGTAACTTAACATATCGATCACCGCATTCCTCTCCTCAACTCTCTTCTCTCGCCGTTCCACTATGTGCTTAGCCTTATTTAGTCCGAGAGTGTAATACAACTGTTTATCCAATTTTGCCCCCATACATTTCTCCAATTTCACGTAGATGATATTTATCACAAAGGGATTAAAATTGACATTACTTTTAACATGTCATGTCATCTGAAGCGTTGGCATGGATAAAAGAATGTAAAGTTTTTGGTATTTGAATCTATTCGGCTTTTATTTGACATCAATGCAATAAAAATTTTAAACGCTAGCAGAATAAATTTAGTAATTGACTGCCCAATAAATACCACTTTAATGGTCTCTTTGGAAACAAAACAAGACCGTTTCATCTGAAAAAATTGGATACATTGGTTTTAATAGTTATTTTAAAGTGTTGTCTTATTTTAAAGTGTTTCCTGATTTCAGATTTTGACTAGTGTTTACCATTGTGTCATTGTATAGTTTGTTACGTTTATGGACATAAATTTTTGCTTTGTACTAGTTTGTACACATTTATGATGTATTGAGTTTACCCCGTTGATAAATAGATGAAAAATAATTAAAAAACAATTTCTTTATTCATTAGCTACTTTGTTTACAACGCACTGTTTTTCTAATTTTAATATCGACATTTTAATGTCATGTTCTTCCTTCATCATCTTCTTTTTTTGTTTATGAATTTATCTCTTAAGTTCTAATTCCTGTTGATGTTTTTCTTCATTATGTTTGAGTTTTTGTTTATGTTCATCAAGATGACACTGTTGTTGCACTAGGACATAATCTTTGTTCAATTTTGCCCAATTGGATAATTTGGTTCTTGAAGTGTTATCTGTAATATCAAATTAACCCGTAACGGCTACTACTCAAAATACGCAACGTAAATACTACTAGAGGGTCCCAGGGACCCAATAATTAAAAAATTCATGGCAATAATGTTTTTTTGTCAAAAACTTTATTCCTTACATTTATTTAACCAAGCTATGCTTCTATTATAACATGATAATAATTAAATGCATTTTGGGCAGATTGTGGCCGCACATTTTAAACATATGTGAATTTTACACCTAGCGCAGTAATTAGTTGTTTTTCGGTCTTTTTCTGGCGGGCAAACGCGGCATCTGGGTCTTTTCGACCTGCAAGGGTTTTCCGAAGGTACAGGTGGTTCCTCCATGACAATTCCTAAAATATCAGCGGCCATCGAACGAAGTTTGCGAGGTACATGCATGTTGTATATTCTAGCCGTCATGTACGGAGTATACAATTCACACGTCCTAGCTCTTTGAGGAAATTGTACGTGGAAATTTCTTTTCCTTGTTGGGCGAACTGGTATATGATCCTGCTATTTACTCCAGCAATATATAGTATGGCGTGTAATAATGACATTGGCCATCTGCGAGTTCTTCTTGACGTCGAATAATTAGCACATTTTTCGTCGAGTGCGTCAACACCTGCTTTAGTGCCATTGTAGCATAAATTTATTTCGGGTTTTGTGCTAACATCATCTACGGAATTATCGTGCTGCATACTAGAGACTAGGATAACTGCTTTTCCTCGTTTTGGAACATGAGAAACAATAGTCGTTTGAGCTGAAATCCCAAATAATGAAGATTGTACATCTCGGTTTCTATTTGGTTGGAACTCTGGAGGGATCTGTCTCTTATTTTTTCGCATTGTGCCCACATATCTTAGACCACTTTTTCTTAGTTCATCAATCAACTCAATAGAAGAATACCAGTTGTCTACCGTAATGTTACGATTACTATTTGCAACGGGTGCAATAAATCGTAACACTACTTGCGTGGGATGCGACAATTTACTTTTTACACTCGTAGGTTTTGGATCTTTACCAGTATAAACTTCGGCATTTACCATATAGTGGGTTTTACTGTCAGCTAATACTTGCACTTTTATCCCGCATTTAGCGGGTTTGTTGGGGATTTACATGCGAAATGAACATCTCCCTCTAAATGGAACTAGCATCTCGTCTATGGTGAGATTAGATCCCGAAGCATAATTTTCTTTGAAATTGGTTACGAACTGTTCAAATAGACCGGAGATTGCAGTTAACTTGTTGCATTTTACCCTTTCAAGTCTAGTTGTAGCATCAAAATGAAGACAGGCCAATAAAACTGAAAACCGTGCCAATGACATAATGGATCGAAATAGTGGCCTTCCGGTTCCATCAGTAGCCCACATAGATTTCAGATCTTCATGACCTGACTTGAACAGTCCTTGCATGTATAGAAGCCCTATGAAAGCTCTTATTTCCAATTCGTCTGTGTTTTGTACAAACGTAGGCAAACATGTCTTTCTGCTGTTTCTGCATGTTTTAAATATACTGTAATGAGCTTTCATTTCGTCGATTTTTAAATTAGTGTTTTCAACGATAATTTGAATCATATTGTCGGTAAAGAGTAACTTCCAAGCTTCCAACGGAGTTGTCAAACGATTTGCACGAGCTGGGCCTTTCAGACCAGGTAACACATTTTTTATAATATTGTGCTGTAAAGTTTTTTTACGAGAAGGAGCTTCTTTGGACCATTTAGTTATATCCTTTCCGTACCACGCTTTTTGAGGTGGTAAAGCGTTTGAAGTCGAAGCGGTGTTACTATCAGTGGATGTTCTTCTTGGTTATCATCTTCACTTGAATCAGCCTCAACTTCGCTTTCTGAATCATGGTCACTAAAAATTTCGTTATCTTCTTCTTCTTCCTTATCACTTTCGTCGCCGCCACTCAATATTTGACCATATTTCATAAACACTTGGGCTTTTTCTATAAAGCTGTTGGCTCCAAGTAGTTCTTGTTTGAGTTGTTTTAGTATACTGATCATGTTGTCAATGTTACAGATTTGGTTGATTTCTTTCATCAATTCTGCAAGTTCTGTCGTCTTGTCAGTTAGTCCCGTTGATTTTTCATGTTTTCTTGTTTGGCTTTGCCCCGCTGTGGCTTGGGCGTAGCTCGTGTTTCCTCTAATGTTGTTGCTCGTGAAGGTTCTGGGTTGTTGTTGTGTCTGTTTCGGTTTGTATTTCCTTTCTTTCTGCTGCTCAATTTTGTCAATGTATTCGAGGTATTTCGTGCACTGTGTGTAATTTGCTGTGTGCTGTCCTCCACAATTTACACACAGCGGTGCTGTTTCTGGCATTTTTTGGCAACTTCTTGTGTCGTGTTGGAGTCCACATTTGACACAACTCGGTTGTGCATTGCAATTTGCTTGGGAGTGTCCAAATCGCTGGCATCTGAAACATTGGGATACTGCGTTTTTCTTGGCATAGTTCTCCCATTTTATACTGATATTCTGTATTCCTCGTATTGCCCTTACTTCTTTGAGGTTGGCTGATTTTTTGAGATGGACCAGGTAACTATGGCTTTGGTAGTTACTTTTCCTTGATTTAAGTTCGATGATTTTTTCTACATCCAGTTGGTATTGATCTCTGAACTCTTCAATCATTGCTTCAGTGTTGAGGCCTGGGGCTGCTTTCATTACTAATTTTTTGAGAACTTCGTCTCTTTTAGTATACGTGTAGAACTCGCTCTTGGTGTTGACGAGTTCTGCTTTGATTTTATCGTAATGTTCCTGTGTTTTGACGTTTATTTTCGTCTCTTGTTTATTGCGGTTTATTGTTAGCCTGAAGTCTCTGGATCCTATGATTTTTGTTAACTCTTTGCATTGCAAAACGTAAAAAATTGTCGCCAGATTGATGTTCGCGTCGCAACTGTATTAGTAGGCACACAGGTATTAACAATTTGACTAATTTCGGCGTTCGTAGACACACCGAATCGACCCATTGTAAGTTCTAGAAAATTCAATAAGTTGTTGACAAACATGCCAAACTATTTATTCTGGTAACCAACAACGCAATAATTGATGAACAAATCAATAAGTGAAAAAACCACTCGTGTATTTGTCGCTGTAAAAGTTGAAGCTAACTTTTGCCGCTGTCAAAGTGACAATTGCACTGTGGCATATGCGATTTCTTATACATGAGTAAAATTGTCTGAAACAATTTTTTTCTTTTGTAAGATCGTATTCATTACTTGTCGGTATTAAACAGCTGAAAGCGCTAAAAATAGTTTTGTGATCTAGAAATCGGTTATTTAATTCCTGCAATACATGGTCTAAAAGGGGAATGGATACAGATGCTCTATAATATATGTTGGATGTATTCACATCAATATTTGACCTATGAGTTTGCTTACCAACTGAACGAGTTATGGTTATATCTGTATTCAATTCTGCAGCTTTTTCAATTATAATTTTGAACACAGATTCAAATTCACTCTCTGCCGCTGGTCCAATATAATTCAGTTCTTTATAGGCGTTAGAAACATGATTTAAGGCTGCAGCTAGATCGACATTTGTCGCTTGTAAAGAACGAGAAAGTAGTAGAGTGATAGCAAAAATTTTAGTAGTGACATGCAAAGAAACCAGGAAACTTGGCTGCAAAATTGAATTGATAAGCTGAGTGGCCGAACATGACTTTATCAGCCCATTCTGATATAACGCTCAGTGCATCGACATTTGCGTTTAGTATTTCCTGAAGCAAAATTGTTGCGACGCGCCTTTCAGTCCACCTTGTTGGACACACCGATTTTAGCCGAGTGGCCGTACTTTTTGGACAAGCACCACTTATTGCTATTACGACCCTCCAACCCCCCCCCCACCCCTCCCTGGATACGCCACTGAACAGGCTTCACCTTCTAAACAAATGAGTTTACAGTTACAATCACATTTTCTTTTTTCCACTAGGTATATTTCTTGTGAAGAGGATGATGGAACTTGCCAACCCGTCTCTATTGGTATTACCAAATTCACATTTAGTTGTACTCATTTCATGCATGGATCTTCGTTCCTTTATTTTACAACATAATTCACCTTTTTGGATTGTTATTAGTCGATCAAATGGCTTTGTCTAACCTCTTGTATTTTCAATTTAATTATATATATTGTACTGTATGTTGTATTCGTTTGATATTTTTTTAAATAATGCCCAAAATCTTGAATGTTCAGATTTTCAAGCAAATTTCTCAAAAACGCCTCAAACATAAGCAAAAATGCTGTTGTGTCTGTTTCTTGTAGCAAAGTTCTCAGTTGTCTATATGTAAGCGCCTAAAAAATATTATAACTATTTTAATACGTACAAACTAGGTAGCAAATGATTAAACTACCTGCAATTCCTTTGATTTCACTTTTTTTCGCTTTTTTATCCATGCCCTATCCACATTCCAGAAGCAAAATAATCTGAATAATAAATGTTTTATATGTATTGGGTAACTAGTCATTCTCACCATTAAGTATCGAATGATAAAATTACAGAAACATGTTAAAAACACAAATTATACAGATTTTTGAAATCTAACCTTACTATCTTACTTTCTTAGATGGTTTACTCACTACTCACCTATATTGTGGAGCAGTCAGGAGTTAAAAAATGATTCTGCCATGTCACTCATAAAAACGTTAGGTGAATGTTTGGTCCAAGACTTTTTTCAATGCAGCTAAAGAATATAAACAAAATTCCCTCATCTGAACGGTTTGACATCATAAACGTACATGGAAAGCCTTCTCTTGTTTCATCCAGCATAAGTAATTTTATTAACTCAAACCCATAGCTATTTAGACCACGCGTTCCATCTATACATACACAATAATTTTTTACGTTTCTATCTTAAATGTTTTTCACTGATGGTGAAGAACCTCGATTCCAGCTAGCTCAAAAGAATCGAAAATGTTATTCAACGGTAGAGTAGGGATGGATTCATAAATCAAACATTGTTAGATTGAAACAATTGAAATTTTAATTTGTAAATCACACATATGATCTTTGCACGACCGAGTGGTACCCCTTGGTGTTTACAGGTAAGTTTAAAGATAAATCGATAATAATGTTTGAAGTAGAGGTTAGTTAGTAATGTATAACTTGTCGGAATTATGTTAAAATTTCAGGTTCAGATGCTTGTCCTTCAGATAGCAACCCTTTGTAAATGGTGAATGTAAATATAAATCGGAAAGTTCTTACTTGTCTGATTGGCCGTAAGTTCAACGTCAATACTTGCGGTAGTTGGGTTGACTCGACCTGGATCCTCCTAGGTTTCAAATCTAATGAGATGAATCGCCTGGCATGCATCAAAATTCATGCAGTACTGGGTTACTAGTTACATCTACTATTCTGTTACGGATGAATGATGTAATGTGGAAATGGTTAGACAGCTTAGAGGAAGCGATACTTATGAAAAGCGGTGAGTGATACAGCGAAGTTCAGCACATATAGTAAGCGAGATAGAAACAGGCAGAAGAAAATTAGAAGAGAAGGAGAAGGCCCAAGTTGTAGGGTGGTCTTAAAGAGGTTTTTAGATTTTGGTCCAGATCCACTATAGATAATTTTGTCTACACTGACAATTATGACCAATAAAATCTAATAAAGTTTACTTTTTTCCAGCTTATAAGATCCGATTTACAATCGAAAATTAAGGAACCATGTGCTCCGAATCAAAGCTGATATAAAAAAAAGGATGGGTCAAAGTCCAATCAAGTAGGTTTTGTAGGCCATCCACAGAACTCAGGTGAAGTCACAGAACATTCAGCGAAATAGTAAGTTGGATTGGTATGAAATAGTAAAAAAAGAAGAATAGATTGTTTTCCATGCATATGATAGATATCAAATATCAAAATATAAAATGACAATTCAATTTGGAAAGAAGAGATTAAAACAATAAATTGGAGTAAACAAAAGTGCTTCGAGTTTTAATTATATTTTTATAACCAGGTAAATTAGAGTTTTCAACTTATAATGATAGAGGATACGATATCTTATTATGATTTAGTTAAATAAAGCTCTGTTGTAAATGTAAATAAACCATTGATTTTTGGTTAATGTTGAATGTTGAAGTTATTGATTTTACTCTAATCATTGAAAAGGTGAGTTTCAATATATTTTTGAAAGAAATTATTATGTCAACCATTTGTATATAAGTGCATGATTACATTCCCAATAAATTTTGTACCAATGTTTTTTTTAAAACCGTAACAAATTCCCAAACCTATTATGCATATCTTTCTGTCCATCAGTAATGAGAATTTGAACAAAATAATCTTTTTTTAGTTATGGATATTCTTGTGACAATTCATCTTGTGGTTTGTAAAATGAAACACAATTACTATTTTGCGGTTAATGAATCCACACTTGTACACGAATAGCATCACTCTTATGACGAACAAAATTGGAATTCAAATTATAATTTTGATCTTTTTTGGTAAGAAGTTATACTCGGTCACAATTTTTGTTCGATAATGAGTAACCAATCTCATCTCATGTTACGAGCAAGGGAATGTTTGATGCAATTTTGGAAGCCACTTTTTGTTTTTACTTAAAAATAATTGACTCAGGTCATTATCATGCCCAACATGTCTCTTCATATAATTTACAAAGTAAACACCTCCTTTCATTGTAAGAGTAAGAGTAGCCGGACAAAAGGCATCTATTTTATTGGAGCCTTGACATTTTAAATGTCTCAAACCACTTCCTCGTGGAACATATTTTCCAGATCGATGGCTAAAATATATCTTTTTAGTGCCATTTAAAGAATTTTGTTCACCATGTTTATTTATAAAAGAAGATCTTGTTGTATTTTCCTCTTGAGTTTTCCAAAACATAAATTATTCCAAATTATGAAACTGCTTATCTTCAAAAGCAAAAGAAATATTGTGTTCCGTCAACTGAGGTGAAGGTGGACAAATTTCAACGTTTTTTTGAGATAACATCGTTAGAAGCGCCTCAAAAATTATGAAAATTGCCTTAGGTTTACCCCTTTATATGAGCTAAATAAGAGTTTTGCAAAAATTATAGAATCTCTAATATTTTTTTAAGTAGTGCCCAACTCTACCCAGAAAAAGGGGTGAGGTTGGATATGGCTTGAAAACCAAGTAAAATCAACTTTTAGTGAGAACTGGGTGTAGTTGGACAAATCTAATTTTTTTAAAAAAAATTTGCACCCTTGCTGTACCAATGAAAAACGTTTGTAGGTAAAAAATAACAGTTTATTCCCTAAATCACAAAACATCAACTTAAACTAGTTTCTAGAAAAAAAATATAACGTAGAAAACAAAAAATATTTAACAAAATACCAGTAAAAAAATGAATAAAATATTTTCTTGAACAAAAAAAAGGAACACAATACCTAAAGAATATCGATTGGTCTTCAACATCTGGATAGACGAAAAAATGCCCCACTTATTCCCCAAATTTTTTCCTAAGGAACTTAACTATTAAAAACATCTCATCAATGTCTTCAACGTGACCTACAAAATTTAGATTTCTTTTAGTTGATTCAAATTTCACCAGGACGTATTGGTTTTTTTCAAAATCTCCGATGCTACTAGGAACTAATTCAGTCTTATCATTGGTTGGAGCAGGGTTGCTTGTACTTGGCTCAGCCTCGTCATAGTATAGTTCGTGTAATTAATCTTCTATTATTTCTATTTCATATTGGTCCGACATAGCTTGATTGTAGTTTTCTTCTTCGACTTCACTGTCATCTTCAATAATGGCCATTTTCTTACGTCTTCGCTTTCTCGTTTGAATTACAGGAGAAAGGGTCTCTTCATTGTCGCTTTCATGTTCGATGTCACTATTGTCTTCAGTAAATGTCACACTTCGGCCAGGTTGAATGGACATTTTTTTACCCCTTGGCTTTCTTGTTTGAGTTGGAGGAGCAAGGTTCTCTTCAAAAAAGCTAACGAAACTGTCAGTCCAATGTTTCTGAACATTAACTTGATAATCCGCCAGTTTTTTCAACACTCGCTGAGGATCATAAGGAACTATTCCAAATGCTGCAACTCCTGATTTGACATTATTCGCAGATCGCATGTTAATTCTCTGAAAAGTCTGGGATAGCAAGTTTGGAAAATCGCTCTTCTGAAAGACTCCCCGATTTTTCATTTTCCACTGTCTTAAGATAAATCTCCACGCTTCCTTCATTGGTGTATAATAAGCCACATCGAGTGGCTGGCAGATGTGGGTGGAGTTTGGGGGGAGCAATATGAAACTGATGTCATGTTCAAGACATTTGTTGATAACCGTTACGGATATGTGACTGGACAAATTGTCACCGATGATCACTTTTTTGCCTTGAAGCTTTGATAAGTATGGAAGAGCAATTTTATAGAACCAGTCTTCGAAACAAAACTGATCGAACCAACTACTTGTACTCCGGTTATAAGCCGTGCCAGGAGGACCGTTCTCTATCCATGTGCGATGAATATGTTGGGCCTTGTACACTACGTAAGGTGGAAGAACAAAGCCGGAAGCTGCTGCAGCAATCATAACCGAAATGCTTTGAGCTGTCCATAACGCGATCACAGTGTTTTGCTCCTCTTTTGGCGAGAACTTGAAGTTTTCCTGGGTCGTCGGAAAAATTAGTTTCGTCGTAGTTGACGATATTTTCCGCAGGAACATTTTCTATAGATTTTTGCAATTCCGTAAAATATGCGGTCATAACAGCAGAGCTGACTTGGGCTCTAGCCCTTTTCATACTCTGGGATAGCCGTACAGATAATTCTCTGTCTGTTGAGGAAATTTTTTACCCATTCATCTCCAGGAACATTATCATGGAAAATTGTAATGGTTTTTCCCAGCCGATCCAGATATGATTTCACTAGAGTTTTCACGTCTTTTATGGTTAATGGAAAATTCCACTTAGCGGCACACATTATCCCTTCTGCTAGATATGTCTCTTCATCGGAAGTTAGTACGGTTTGACCTCCATTTTTCTTTTTATTTTTTATTCCTTTAACGTGATTAAATAAAGTCGATTTCGGAATTGAATACTTTTACTTCCCTAGAGCTAAGTTTCTTTAATTTAACTTCTTCCTCCGCCTTCTTTATTGTAGAAAGCAAATAGTTACAGTTGGGTTTCTTGCCCACTCTTCTATTATATACACGCGGCATCTTGGTGTCCAACTGTACCCTGGAACAAGAAACTTTTTTAATGTGACGCCACTGGATTCAATAACTTGTGGCAGATTAGTTTAAAATTTTATAGGTTAGTTACTTATACTGTAGTCTACATTGTGGCCAAAAATGGACATTCTAGGAACATCAGTATAATACATACAATAGTTATAAAAACCAAATTGCCAAAATAGCACTTTTTAAATCAATTGTTTACATAATTAAAAAATCAACTTAATGTTAAAAAACCGCACCAAATGTAACACACTTTCTTACTACATTCTTCTTCAAAGTGGCTAAATAAATTCGGTTTTAAAATATCTTTATAGGGGCATAATGGTCACATTAATTCATTTAACTTAAGGTGAAAAGTAACTTCATGAGGTTTTTTAGGCGCTTTAAAATTCTTTTGTTCAGAACACTGTTTACCGCAAACATCACATTTGTAAGGATAACATTTGTCTTTAATCAAGTCATTGGATTCATCTAAAAAAATAACAAAATATGTTATACAGGGTTTTCTAGAATTGGTATACTGCCGAACAGAGGAATATATAGCGGAAACTTCTGATTTAATGAAAATTTATAAATAAATCTTTCTTCATTTTGAAAATCGTCCCCATTGTCCACTGTACTGAGCTACTACAACTTTACACTGAAAAAGCGCTAAAATTATACGAATAAACTGGTACATATTCCCTCTATCGGGTGTTCCTCTAAATTCTGTAAGTCCGATAAAAACGTTGCAGGTTCCAAATCTCATTGCTCTTGTAGTAACACATAATAAATATTTTTTCATTAAATATACAGGTACTCTATTTTAGTTAAATAATTTTAAAAATATTTCAATATTTTTAATATAATAGGTTGCTGTTGGACCACAAATGGAAATGATCAATATAGTTGTACGGCATAAAAAATCCTGGTTGTGAATATCTATTAATGTATATAAATAGGAAGGGATATTATTCATTAAATGTTCAGGTGAAATAAAAAATATATTTTCATTTACATATTTTATATATTATTTTGCAAATTATTAACTATGTATATAAAAACAGATGGTTTGTGATGTCAAAGGCAGAATACGGGATGTTGTAGCAAGATGGAGAGGAAGCACCCATGACTCCAGGATTTGGAATGAATCAACATTAAGAAGAAAATTTGAGGTAGTGTCTACAGAAAAAGTTATTATTAAAATTAAATAGTGTTTATTTTAGAACGGGGAAATTGATGGAATTTTGGTAGGAGATAATGGCTATTTGTTAACGCCATTATTGAATCCAAGAAACGATGCAGAGGAAAGATATAATAGGGCACACATATCTACCCGACATATTATTGAACGAGTGTTCGGTGTCATGAAAAATAAGTTTAGATGTTTTTTTAATGGGATGAACATAAATCTGGACACAACAAAGGCAACTATAGTTGCAGTTGCAATTATTCATAACATTTTAACAAATGATAGACTGCAAAATAGAGGTAAGTATAAGACTCCTTAAATTCAAATTGTTTTTCAAAATGTGCTTTTAGGCTAAGAAGCAGAAGAGGAAGAGCAAGATGTTGAAGACGAACAAAATAATGTTTATAACAATGAAGAAGTTGCTGTGGGAAATGTATTCCGGCAAAATTACATTAGAAGATATTTTAACAATTGATGTATGATATATAATATTAATTAAACAAATATAAACATTTTATGGATTTATTTACACTTATTTGCATACATATTTACTACTTATTTCTACTGATTTTTATTTATTCATACAACCATTCATTCTCTTCTGTCTCTCAACAATTTCATTCTTTCAGTATGGTATTCTTTCTCATTTGCCCCTTTCAATTTATGCAACGTTCGCGCATCTTTCAAATGTGCCCTCTCATTCTCCATTCTCACCTCGTGCATTTCTCTTGCTTGCTCAATTTGTAATTTCATTCGCTTTTCATTCAACTCATACAATTTTTCTTCGTATGCTGTCATTTTTCTTATAGCATCACGTTTCGATGTTCTCGGAACAACAGGTGGTTCTTCTGAAATGTTTTCCATTGTGAAGTACAATCTTCTTCTTCCAGACAATTTTCAGTGTTGGTCACCACTAGCACAATATCCTAATATATAAAAAATTTAAATTGGATTGAAAAAGACCATAATGAGTGTGTGTAATTTATATGTACATATACTGTCTCGACCCTTACTTCGTAGCATCTACTCATATTACTGTTTTAAATAAAACTTACTGTTTCTAGATATTTCCACAATATATTGATAAAATGTTAAAAATTGTCAAATTTCTTAGAATTTTTGAACATTTCATCAATATATTGTGGAATTATCTAGAAACAGTTTAATGTAAAACAGTTAAATGTACATGATATAGATAAAACAAGTGTAATATTTCAACTGAAATGCATAGAACTTACATTGCTGCAACCAGTACAAGATGAGGCGAACGGTTCAAAATTTTCTTTGCCAAGAGTCACCTGAGAAAACAATATATTTGAAGAAAAACTTTGGGTAATTTTAATTTGACTTATATTATTGGATATTTGAGTCGACTCCGATTCAGTATCAGTCTGTATCTAGAAAAAAGCTTTTACATATTTATTGCAATACAAGTAAAAATTACTTACATTACATGTGGCATCATTATCATATCCAGAGGTGTCTTCTGTAAATTCATGTGGAAGAAGGTCCTTTATCTTCCAATCAATTTCAGATGGTTCATCTGGAGGTGGACCACCTCCAGTTAGATTGCACTGTTTTCGATATATTCCTATCGACCTCTTTGCCTGTAGTTTCATTCGCTGCCATTGCTCCTTCAGCCGTTTTATATCTCTCTGGTTACCTATCATAGAATGTATTTTACATCGATTAACATTTTGAATACTGCAACTGATATGTTGCATTATTGTATTTATTGCACTACAAAATCGATAAAATATCCGCATATAGATTGTCCGATTTATAAAATTAACATTTATGAATTTAATTTCATTATTCATGAATGAATGATCTTAATGAAATGTATGCAATCTCATACATACCATGGGCCTCTATTCTGTTGCAAATGCGTTCCCAAGCATTTTGTTTGTCCCTATTTAAGTACGTATGTTTTCTTTTATTCTCAATAATGGGAATCTCTTGTTTTAAAAATTCCATAAATAAATCTTTTTCATAGTTGTCCCAATTTTGTGACCTAGGTCTTTTTTTCTAGTGGAAATTTATATTAATTGATTAATTATTCTGCACATACTGCAGCCAAAATATATACTTACATCAAGAAATTTTTCCATATTTTACAAATTAGGAAGATACAATAAACTTTACACAATAAAAAACACCAAAGATGCAGTGAACGTTCGATTTCGCGCGCTTGACGTTTTAGGTTATGTTTAAAAGTAACTTAAACACCCGTTGTAACGCCACTAATGCCCGTATTCATAGTCCTCCCTTAACTATGAGTGTGAGGGTAAGGGTAGGTTGAGGGCACTGAGGTGTTTCATAAACAACACTCACGATCTAAGGGTCGCTCAAGTCACCCTTAACTCAAGTGAAGGCGTGACTACCCTTGAGGGAATCTTGAGTGCTTTATATTTGACAGTTTTGACATTTCTTAGGTTATAGCGACATAATTTATAATTTTTTTATTCTATAATAAATTGTTATTTTTGTTTAGGTAGTTTGATAGGATATGTTGTTAAGGGAGAAATTTATATATAGTTTGCATAAAATTCTTTTATTAGTTTTTCTTTGAAAATGGAAGAATTTGACGAACTTTTTGAGACTGATGAGGAATTTGAAGAAGTAAATCGTTTGCCTAAAAAATATATAAGGGACATGCAGAATCCTTTAGAAATATTTGAGGAACGAGAATTCCAAAGAAGATTTAGATTTAGTAAAAACTGTGTTGTACTACAGCATTTGATTAAAAATAACAATCGTGGGTTACCAATACCACCAATATTACAATTACTGGTTGCCCTTAGATTTTATGGTAGTAACAGTTTTCAGGTATATTTTGTCATAGGTATATACATAAGTTGATATAATTGTGAAAACTGTTTTAGTTGATTCATGGAGATGTTCGTGGCTTCAGTCAATC
Organism: Galeruca laticollis; assembly: GCA_963921935.1. Lineage (NCBI taxonomy): Eukaryota > Metazoa > Arthropoda > Insecta > Coleoptera > Chrysomelidae > Galeruca > Galeruca laticollis. The sequence goes on from OY998181.1 coordinate 143,856,304, forward strand.
CACAGTTAGTAGGATAATTAAAAATGTGTCAGTGTGCCTAGCAGGACACATTAACAACTATATTTATTTTCCACAAAATGCCAACAGTTTCGCACAAAATACTACTGCGTTTTACCGAATTGCAAACTTTCCAAGCATATCTGGTTGTATTGACTGCACACATATAAAAATTGAAAATCCTGGAGGTGTCAATGCAGAAGTATTTCGAAATAGAAAGGGTTGGTTTTCTCTAAATGTTCAAGTAAGATCTATAACGTTTTAAAGTACAAATTGTCCCCTAAACACATAAATTTTCAGGTTGTATGTGGTCCACATTTAGAAATATTGGACATTGTTGTTCGACATCCTGGATCAACAGATGATAGTGTGATTTTTAATCGTAGTGCAGTTCGAACTCGTTTTGAGTTGCAACAAATTCCTGGATTGCTCCTCGGTGATAGTGGTTATGCTTGTCAGAATTATTTATTAACACCTGTGTTAAATGCTGTCACAGCAAATGAGCAGAGGTATAATGCTGCCCATACACGAACACGGAATCTTGTAGAACGAGTGTTTGGAGTATGGAAAAGAAGATTCTCCTGTCTACGAAATGGCTTACGCACTAAAATCGATACTTCTGTGGCTATTGTTTGTGCAACAGCTGTTCTATATAATATAAGCATTATTCATCATGAAAATAGAATCTTAGATGATTATGATGATGATGATGATCTGCGATATCATAATATAAACAACCAAGCAAATAATATAGGTTTGGCATTTCGCAAAGCTTTCATTAACACACATTTTAATCATTAAAACACATTGGTATTTACAATTACATTTTATTCAAAGAAAATCTTTTGGATCAAAAGTTTCTAAATCTATATCACATACATCAAGATCTGATTTCATTTCAGCTAGCTGCTGCTTAACTTTCAATACAGCCAGCAAATGTTCCATTTTAGCTGTCTGCATCCTCTCTTTGTGAATGTCCCTTTGATGGATTACAGCTTCTTGCAGCTTTGTTACACGAAGTGTCCTTTCATCATGTTCATCATATTCACGCTTAGTATCTTTTCTCCTTTTTTTCGCTGGTGTACTTACATCATACACATTGGTAGTACTGGTACTAGTTGAAGGAGTTGATGCTTGATCTACAAGAAAAATTTATTTCTAATAAAATATAATAATTAGGTGAATATTTTCATTATTTTCTTTTACACGTTGTGCCTGCGTTTTATGTTATTGAACTTTTTTTAGAAATATTTTGTGTATTTTTCATGTATTTATTAGTTTTTAATTGGTTTCAGTTTGTATTGATGTAATATGTTATTTTCAATTGTCTTCAATTTTAAGTTTTTTCTAATATTAGTTAATAACATGTATGTAAAATATAAATATGTATTTGACATTCTTCCATGCCATGCTGACATTGGAATACATAAAGGTTATCTATTGAATATATTGACTTTTTACATTTTCAGTATAATGGAAAAAGCCTGTATACCTATAAATAAATTGAATTAGTACATTTGATTTCTGTGACCATGACGCGACTTCAATGATTTTTATCCACCCAAAAAGTGCTCAACGTGCCTCAAGAAGTTTTCACTTCCAAAAGTAACTATAACTACATACGTTGCTGTTCATATCCACTGGTACTGTCAAAGGGGCAATGTATCTCCACATCTGCATATGGTGCTGCCGTATCCACCATATCCATGACTGGATCATCTACAACAGTGACTGGAGGACCACCACCTGTTACTAGTTGTTCCTGTATGATGATCCTATTCAGTTTTATTTTTCTACAAAATATTTTCCACATTAATACATTTAACTAAATAATTAAAAAAATTGGCGTTACCTCTGTTTAATGTTTTCCCAACACTTTTTCAGTTGTTTAGCAGTACGGCTAGAGAACCCTTGGCTATTGAAAACTTCAGTGACTCTCTCCCATGCTTCATTTTTTAAAGACAGCGTTGCCCCATCTGTTTGTTTATTTTCTATGTGTTTCTCTCCAGCAATCAACTCCACTAAAAATAGTTTTTCCCTTTCGCTGTAGACCATCTTCTGCTCCATTTTTCTTATAAAAAAATATAAATACTCGAAACTAACCTCTTCTCTTAAAACGTAACCACAAAATGAAGATTTAAAATAGTGTTATTACTTGGCGCACGTTCACAACCATAGAACGAAAAGAAACACTAGTACAACCAACACAAATGCATTAAAAACCCTGAAAGCATGTGTACTCACTTAAGGGTTCGTTAAGTCTCGATTATGAAACAAGTAAGAGGTTGAGTGCTAAGGGGGCCTTACCCAAGTCGCCCTCAGTACTCAAGTTGAGGGTTGACTATGAATACCGGCATAAGAAATTTAATGGCCACTAACACAAATACGATCTTAGTAGCCACTAAATCGGACTATGAATACGAATTTCTTTAGCGGGATGTTAGTGGTGTGTTAGTAGCCACTAAATACGACTATGAATAAGGCTGTTAATGTTTTTGATTTACGTCACGTTCCATCAAGTATGTTCGGAATTATCGGAACATAGGCAAATATCGTTGGTGTAATTCTGTCAACCGCATGTTGAGTTCGTCACCCTAACCGGCTGTACATCCACCATCTACCAAAAATAGTAATTCTGGAGGAAGACAGGTATCCATCCAGCAAGAGGGCGACCTCTCTAATTGAAATATTAAACATGATTGAAGAATAAAATATGATATTGAATGTGATATAAAAAATATCTTTTTGATGAGTGAATTTAGTTGAGGTTTAAAAGGTTGGAGTTCGCTGCCCTGGGCGGCTGGACATCCTCCATCTACCAAAAATAATTAATCTGGAGATAGACTTGATGTTCATCCAATAAGGACGACGAACCCTGATACTGAAATATGATTGAAAATTCAAAGATTAAAAAAATTAAAAAAGTTTTATGAAAGTTGAATTTAAATATGATTTTAGATTTGGTCGCGGCCATCTACCGTCTATCAAAGATAACAAATTTGGGGACAATCTCGATGGCCCCCTAGTTAGGGCGCCGAACTATATAGAACCAGTAGAACTAGTCAACTTGTCATCATTGTAGGCATTGTAAGAGTCTGTGTAGTGATGATGAAATTGACGATTACTGAATTCACTATGGAAGCAGAATGCTGATGTACCTGGACGTTTTATATGTTCCTTTATACGTCCTTCTCACACATGACGCTTCACATCTCAGCATATAAATGCCAATTTTGGATAGTTTTTTTGATATTATCTTTTGAGTTAACTAATTCATTATATAAAAAATTCGAAGTTTTATATGACTTCTTTACATTCTTAGAAATATTTCTGGAAATATTGGTTAATTAATGAGACAGGTGAGGGTTTATGAACGGTATTGATACTGATTCTTAATTTAAACTTTACTGGTTCTAATAAGATGTTATGCAAATACTTTTCAAAATCGTCTACATGTATTACCGACTTACTCGCTTCTGATGCGATTTCCATAATCAAAAGTTTATTTGATACCCTTAATTTCACTTTTAAACTTTAATTTACTCTATTTTCGAACAAAAATAAGTATTCCTCCTCCATCCTCGTTTAAGTCTTCTATAAAACCAAATTCCATGGAATTTTCATCAACTTCTTCTTCATTTACAAACTGTTCATTTTCTGCTTCCTCTATACCATGTGCTTCATTTCTTGAACATAAAACTGATTTTGCTGTGTGTCACATTTTGTTACATGCATAATATTTTCAGTTAATTGCAGGACATTTATAATCGACTTGGTGTACTCGTAGACATCTTTTACAATTCAAATGTTATCCTGGCTTTCTTATTATATGACTATTATTAGACTAATTAACTGTCTCGACCCTTACTTCGTGGAATCTACTCATATTACTGTTTTTAAATGAAAGTTACTGTTTCTAAATAATTCCGTCAGAATGACAGAAGTTACATTCCAGTTGATGCCAAAAATAATTATTGAACATCAGGTAGGCATCAACTGAAATGTAACTTCTGTCATTCTGATGATGATATTTAATATCGAAACAATTGTCAAATTTCTTAGAATCATTAACTTGTTATTCAATATATTGTGGAATTATTTAGAATCGGTAAGTTTCATTTAAAAACAGTAATATTATTAGACTGTTCACTAGTACTTGGCTGGTACCGACTTTGACTTGAACGATACTCCCTCTTTTATATTTATGTTTATGTTATTTATTAAGATGGCCTCCTCCTTCAAGAATCATAATTTTGGCGTTTCCGATTGCTCGTTCCATACAAACTGCAATCTGATATGTAAGATTATCTTCTGTGGAATTTATTCCTATTACTTTTTTAAATGAAACTCATCCACAAGAATGATGATAGTAATATCGAAACAATTGTTATTTTTTATAATTTTCACCATTTTTTCAATATACTGTGGATTTGGAAACATTTAATCTCATTCAAAAAAGTAGCCTACGTTTAGTTATTTCCGATCTTAGGCCTCAGACCAACTGATTCCTTAGTGCCTCCGGCCTCCCCCCAAATAAATACCAAATTGGCAGTATTCCGCTATACGTTTTAACTTCTAAATGAGTGAAGTCAGCTGAGTGTACCAGATAATCTTAATTATAGAAAAGTAACCAATTGTGTATTTTGGCAGAGGATTTTATTGTGAGCAGAGCGCTTTCGGTTTATTGAGAAACCATCATCGGTGTCCCCTATAAGAGTAAGAAAATTGATCTTACACTACCCAGGTGAAATAAAAGGGTTTTGAAGGGCCTAAAGCTAGTTAGATTCAATTTACTTACATGGTCAGGTGGTAGACCAAATCTTCACAATCGGAAGAAATATTTAAAACAAATGAAATTGTAGTGTGTAAAACACAGTCACTATTAAAATAATAATAAAAACAACCCATTGTACAATGGATGACTTCCTGAAATAGGGGATAAAATTTAACTTATTCCAACATGTGTGAAACAGCTGTATGATATTTGAAAATTGTAAAGATCCAATCGAAAATGAACAATTTTTGAAGGTGATAATATTAGTAAGGTAGACTAACAACAACCAGTGCTCTGATGACGTCATCAGAATCAAAGAAGCAATTGTTGACAAGAGCTTGAAGGATTCGTAAATATTATTAATAATTACGTTCTGATGACCTCTTTAGAGAAACAAACGTGTGGTTGTGTGAATAACTGAAAATAATCCAGGGTTTTATCCAGAAATGTTGGTGTACTGAGATGTTATCTTAAAATAAAGTAAGAGCCACGAAAGAAAAGGAAAAATGAAAATTAACGTTAATGAAAAAAGTCTCTGAAGAAAAAACAACTACTCGAGCTATTTGCTCCGACAGGCATTGAATTACATCCCCTCCGCAACAAACAGTCCGATCCCCCGGAAGAAACCCTGAAGAGGAGAGGCGCAGGAGTATGAAACTTCCGCCATGAAGGTTGAAGATGTAGCTCGAATTATGGTGTTATGGTCTCCCGTTGTATTGGTCCCAACTGATCTGAACTATTATCATTATTGAGTAGGAACTCGCGATCAAAAAGTTTTCTATATAGAGGGATAACATTTCTGCCAAACTCATTCTGTACATTAACCCTAGACCGGTATCGATATTTAATCATATGTTACCGGTATCGATACGTAAATTTTACGTAAAATACTTTTTATGGCATTTGAGTATCTAAATCTTAACCTAAACTAATGAAACACAATTGGTCATTGAAAAAACATTTATTTTAAAGAGAATAATATATGTTAACATTAATGGTAACTATAAATACATTCAGCAAACAATCAAAAACATTTTTAATTTTCCTAGCGGAAACAATGGTAACTAAAAAATGCTCTAAGCAAACAAATAAAAAATACAAATAAAACTTTAACTACATTTTGAACAGATTTTATTTTGATACACACCGCATATGGGTTTATTGCACTTCAAACAGTAGGTCGTGGTCATGCTTCTCTTTGCTGATGGATATATGTGACAGTAAGTTCGACGTCCTTTTTGAGACTCTGGACGTTCCTGTCGGCTCTAGTAACAACATTTTCGGTTTCACTGTCACTACTTTCTAACAGTGCTTTCTCCAGCTCTTCCAATGATAAACCACGCCTTGACATTATAGACCCTTCCTGGTATTGATACGTAAAAAAATCGTGGTGTAAAATGCACCTATTGGTATCGATGCGTAAAATTTACGTGCAGTGTTCTGGAAAACAATGTGTGGTCACTACATCACTGACATACGTACTGGCTATGTATTGAATCGATGAATACCAGATTGGAGCTAGCATAGCTGGAAGGAGGGGATAAAGCGCACGCGAATAACTGCAGTGCTATTAAATTTCTAATTTGAGTGCGTAAATTTTACGTACGATACCGGTCTAGGGTTTTTATCAACCTCCTTCATGATTTCTAAATCCTCGTACAAAAAAAGTTTAAAAAAATGTTTGGATGCAATGTTGTGTAAGAGTGCTACCCCGTTCTTGTGATCGATCTCTGTATCTGAAAGAATTTGAAAGGTGGGTGCGCCAGCGCTTAGGCCACAATTGGCCCATTGTGCATCCTTCTGAGGTTCAGACTTCCTTCTAACTCGTCATCCAGCCTACTTGTTTGAAGTAGGCAATAACGTCGCCTGAAGTAACTTCCCTCATACTGGCGTATGTTAGCCTGTGCTCGCCGAATACAGAAAACTCTCGTGATCGATTCTCATGATCGATATTGTGGTTGTTGAATTTCAAGTGATTTCTCCGGAGTTTTTTCATGTTTAATTACTCTAGTTTTTGGGGCTCTACAAGTCCTACCAATATAGGGAGCATCACAATCAGAACAAGAATGTATATAGACACTACTCCTCTGTTATTTATGTAATTTGTCCTTGGCATTGACCAGACAAGCACTCAAGCCATTGTTTTTAACATTATAAGATATTTGGGTGTCGGAGAAATACTTAATTTGTTGCACAAGTTGTGGTCAATAAAAGTAAGACTCACGTACTTGCAGGTGTCATCAGCAAGCGCAGGGGAAGCAGTATACATTACCAACTTTCTCTTCCCCCGCATGATGACATTATCAACAATAGTTGGCTCATAATCATTTTTAACAGCATTTTGTTTTTGTATATCGTATTATTTATTGTAATTATTAGTTGACATATGGACGGTTTGTAAACAGTGTACATAGCTGTTAAAAGCCATTAATTTGTGCTGTATATGGTGGAAAAAACTAGAATTAATGACATGGTCAGTCTGAGTGGGTTTCCGGTAAATGCTAAATTCAAATTTGTTGTTAGTTCTATTAATATGTAGGTCCAAAAAGTTGATTTCAAAATTTGACTCTAATTCCATAGTGAATTTAATACTAGGGTGTGCGTTATTAATTTTGACTAATAAAGTATTAGCTATGTGAAAACTTAACTATCATCTACATATCTAAACCAATGCAATAATTCATTATTCTTCAAAATGAATTTGTTTTCTAAATGATCTATGAATAAATCTGCCAAAAAGGAAGACAAACGATTACCCATTGCTAGACCTTCTGATTGTTGATAAAATAAATTATTGAATACAAAGAAATCACACAAAGTCAATATGTCGCAAACTTTTTAATATTTGAAGTTTTCCTAAAATGCCTCCATGAGCAACTAGTTTCGGCCTACAATGGCCATCTTCAGGCTACAAATAATGTTTGGGTTTAAGGAAGAAAACATTTAATAGTACACATATCTTACCAAAGTAAAAATAATTAATGGGATAACAAACGTCCAAGTAACAGCGCTGATAAAGGGAAGGATGTGAGAAAAGTGGCAAATTTTATGGATAAAATTAAGGTGTACTAAGAAAAACTCAGAATTTGAGTTGAATTATTATTGTGACATATAGAAAAATTTGGAAAGGAAGTAGTAGAAAATAATTTTTTTTAAGGAAACAGATTATATTTGTAGGTGGAGGAAGAAAAATTGAACTATAGTACCAATTTAATTAGGGTCATGATATATCATATTAAAAGAATGGAGTCTGTAGGTGTTAGGAAAGGAGGAAGGGTTGGCAAATATGATCTCTAACTCCATAAATAAGAAGGAAGGAACAACCAAAAGAGGAGGGTCATTCATCAGACAAGAGAACCGGTTGTGGGAATAAGTGGACAGGAATGTAACAAACGGTGAAAAGGTTAACTTTAGGAAAAAAGACGGCTTTTTAGTGTGTTCACTGAAACTTAAATAAAATAAGACGTACGCCTTTCTAGTTTCTTTTTATTTATTTCCAATTTTTCTTTTGCAATTTGGGGTTTTTCATTATACATTTTTTTTATTTCTCTCATTCGATCAATTGCTGTTTTCCGTTTCTTTTTTTTGATTGTTTTTAATTTGGGTCCTAATTTGGTCTCACTCTTTTCATCAATTATATTTGGTTGATTTTGTTCCAGTATGTTCGTTTCTATATTCCGTTTTTTTTTAAAATTCTTTTTTATACTCGAAGAATTTCTTACCTAGTCCTGTTAACATTTGGTTCTCTGAACATTTTTTATATCGCCTTTCGAGGACTCGCCACCTGTTTTGGGAGTGTTTTTCACTAATGCGTGAATTTATGGTTTTCATTAGTTGGCTAATTAGTCGCCACGTATATTTAAAATTTTTACATGCTGTCGTGCCAACTTTTCTGTGTAGATCGTTATAGATATCTAATAATATTTTCGATTCCATAATAGACCATTTAACTGCGTCAGAAACTGGATCAACTGTGACAGAGATTGGATTAACTGCGGCAGTTGAAGTGAATGGAAATATTAAGTATTCTTCTAAAACTAATTTAACCCTTAACCTCAAACACCCTTTTGACGGAACACTACCACAGACGCCCGGTAATTTTTACCGTTTTTTTCTAAAATGACAATAAATTTAGAAAAAAAAAAACTTTATATTATGAAATTTCTAAAATACATATAATGGTCATTCTCAATTATCACTTTGGATATATAATATTGTTTCAATTATTTTTAAACCAATGAGAAGCTGTTTTGTATAAAAATATATTTTTCATCGAATTTTGACATGGAACTCTAAAATTGCATAATAAAAAAACAGACAAAACTAAACTTTTTTTATAAGAGAACATAATAAAATATAGTGTAATACAGGAAAAAATGGATTTGAACAAAAAAAGTGCATATGAAAAAATTTCAACAAGCAGTAAAGTATCGGTCATTTTCTACGACGAGCACTTTTTACATATCCTTTCGGTACACTGCAAACATATAGGTGTTTTACATATGATACAAAAAACCCAGAAACACATGGTTACATGAGAAAGCCGACTTGCCCACTATCAAAGACTTCATCACTAAAATATCTACAAATTTTTATAATAATTGTCTGCCAGATGATCTTCGAAATGCTCTCAAAGCCGCAAATCGCGCAGAAGACATCCGCGATAGTGGGTGTAGGCTTCTGCATGGATCGCTAATTACATAACAATGTTGTCAATCATCAACCCATATTTCAACAAACTGGGGTATTTTCAGGGCGGACAATAACCAAACTGAACTACCCCAAAAACACTTCCAAACATAAAGAATATAAAATCAACGTCTGACATGTTGCCTGCCCAAATCTACAACCCTTATCAATGATATAGACCCTGTTCTTCAGCTGCTTTTCAGGGATAACCTAGCCGAAAGATTCTGGGAGCCATAATTATATGCCGGGGACACAGTTTGTAAACTACTAAAATTTTTGGATAATGCGGTTACCGCAAGGTGCCCTAATAATCACGCAGGACGAACGCAGACAGCAGGATGAAAGCCAGACCATCGGCACTATATTTTTATCTCTGTATTCTGTAATATCTGGGAAACATAACAATGAATAAAGAACTTTTTAATGAATGAAGTAGCGGTATACTTAATTTAATAGAGCTTTACGGCTCGACTGTTAGCATAGAATTATTTTAAAATAAACTACCAATATGATAATTACTGCTGTCAAGCTCACTTAAGTTGAAACCAACGGTAATAACGAACTCTTAGTAAGTTGTGAATGAAACTAAAATAATTCAATAAAGGTGTATATTCTATAACATAATAAGTAGAATCAGCTAACAAAATAGATAAAACCTTTTACCAAAAGGTATTAAAGAAATTTAACAAGCGGACGAGTATCCAAACAAATAATATACACTAGGCAAAATATAAGCAAAAAACATATAAAACAGTTCATGTACAATGCAAATCAGAAAATATATAATCTTATACGGACTCAGTGGTTTTATAATCGGGGTTATCGTATGCAGTATTACCCAAAATACTGCATACGGGGTTAATCGGCGGCTTGACGAAATTTGGAATGAAAAACCCTATACCAACTCAAAATAGTGGAGGAAGAAGGAGATTTCAACAAAACCCGAGAAGGAAATCTCTACTAGAATTTACTTCTGAGCAATACTTTCGAATCACCCAGTAATCAAATATAATTCTCGGAAACCAAATGAAAACCCTGTTAACTAAATCTGGACGGCAGTGACAGAAAGAAATTTTAACAGTTCCCGAGAAGGTCGGCAAGGTGTTGAAATTTCTACCAGAACTTATTTAATTCCTGAGCAATACTTTCGAATCACTCAGTAATCAAATATAATGCCCGGAAATCAAATGAAAACCCTATTAACTAAATCGAAACTACAGAAACAAAAAGAAAGTTCAACAGGACCCGAGAAGGTCGGCGAGTTGTTGAAATTTCTACCAGAATTTATTTTATTCCTGAGCAATACTTTCGAATCACCCAATAATCAAATATAATTCCTGGAAACCAAACACAAAACTCTATTAACGAAATAAAAGATCAATCAATTGAAAATTTCGAATAAAGAAAGCTTACACAAAAAACTTGGACGAATTAAGTCAAATAAAATTTTAAAATAACCAACAACAGAAAATAGCGTATAGTTTACAATTTAATCTTTATTGAAAACTATACAAAATTAAAATATAATGTGAAAAAAACACTGAATATCGTGTAAATACGGGAGTCCTAACAAATTTATTCTTTTATACGGAATATATTGAATTCAACTATCAATCATATTTTACACTAAAATAATTTTATTTCGGAAATAAACATACGGAGGAAAATAAAATTTTACCTTTTAAGCACTTAACAATGCTTACTTTATTTCTACGAACTTCACTATACATACGGGGACGGAAAAAGCAAAAGTGAAAAAGCCCTTTTCAAACTGAGGTCTCGGTATTTATTACTTTCACTAATCGCTTCAAAAAGAAGTCTAGTAAAAAAACTCACTTTGAACCAAAATGTCTATAGGTATACCGGACGGTCTAAATGTTTTAATCGAATGAATTGAAAATGTATATATACCGGACGGCCCAAATATTATAAATAAACGAACTTGTAATTAAATTGTTTTTCCAGGTAAAATTCAATTCATTACCTTACAATATTCATGTACGTTATTAAGACGTTGTAACATGCCTATCGACCTGTTTCGATTTCATATAATAAATTTCCCGCCCGCCGTCTCATTAGCCACTCCCAACCACAGAATTAAAACTGACCGTTGAGACAATTGACGGCTGTCAATTTCCCCCTATTTGCTACAAGCTTGAAATCAGCCCTTTCCGCATACCGATGTTCCAGAGACAACACGTGTCTACATTTTCTCGTGTTTCTACTTAGAAACTACCTTCCTTAATTTGCTGTAGTAAGTCCAAAATAATATTTTATTATTACGTAGCTTCCTTCAAAGTAATCGCTGAGATAATGTTTACTGTGTATTTCCTATCTTTCACATATTCAGAGATAAATTACAGTTGCACGTGGTCACGAAATATTTCTTTTCTAGCTGCATATTAATTTTAAACTAAATCCTCTAATACAAATCATTGTTTAATTTTGTGCAAATATTTGAGAGCTTTTTATGTTGCAAAATATCTTTTTTAAATATAACTACTTTATTACATTTTAACCTATAAAATATTCCTTCGTATGAAAGAGACCGCCAGTGCCGGTTTCAGATATTCACATATTTTTTAAGCACGTTATTTTTTTCAGATATCAGCTTTTTGTTCTAATTGATTTTTCAGAACATTAATATGTTTTTAATTTAATTAAATTGTTTTTTTACTGTTTCAATATGGGGCATATATGTTGGGAAGCTTTCAGTAAATTTCATTTTTTTAAATTCAAATAACTGCCTTCCTTTTTAACCTGAAAAGCTGAACCAACATAATGTGCTCTATTACATTCAAGTTCCTACATATCCCTAATTCTTCTGTACTCCTAGGTAAGCACAGCAGCTAGGTTACAGCCAATTTATAGCTACGCTATAGATAGATTACAGCTAGGTGACAACTAAGTTACTGCCAGAAGACACCTTTACCGTTCGAATACAGCTTCCTTCTCTTCATGACATCTTTACCGTCACCGCTAAGTTAAGTACCTAAAAGTACTTCCAGTATTTTTCTGTCCTGCCCTCAGGCAAAATAAATTCAATTATTTTATATTCTTTTTTATTTCTGATCCACCCGGCTGTGAGAGTCACAGGGTATCGTGTCCGGGTTGGTTCAGCTTTAATTGCATTGTATTTTAACATTTTTAATATTACACGGTGTTTCTACCTTTGTCACCGTAGTTTTTATTTTTATAAATTTTGTTTTTTCATCAACGTTTAAAAAGGTAGTGGCGCTCTGAAGTCTCACGTTCTGATCATCCTCTGTTATACAAAGTGTGTCATTAACTTGGAGTCGAACCACCCTTGAGAGGAGTTTCATGCCCGCATAATGCTCGAGTGGCACGACATAAGTTACAACGTCCATAAAATGCCCCTGGGCGTTCAGACCTTATATGTACATACATTGGACGTCTTTAGGATGTATAGTGTTGTATGGGATTGAATCTAGTGCTATCGAATATTTTCTCTTGTTTGCAAATGTAAGAATTTATATCTCCTGTTGCTAATATTATTTGATTTTTGTGCCGATTTACAGATTTCTCGGAAAAAGGACAAATTCGGATTCTCTACAGAAGTATGAACCGTGTCTAGATCAGTGTCTTGAGCAATTCCTATCGTTAAGTAAATTTTCTATGTCTAACTCAAGGAGATCGAGTAAGTTTTCATTGATTAAAGGAAGATGATCAATTATTTGGATTTCTCTTTGTATTATTTCAACTATATCGTCGATGTTATCATGTAAGGAACCAGTTTCTAAAGCATTTACATCTAGTTTAGGGGTTGAACGAGAAAGTGCGTCCGCTTCCTTGTTGAGCTTTGCTTTTTGACATTTTATTGTATACTCAAACTCTTCCAGTTTTAATCGCCAACGCATCAGGCGAGAGTTTGGCTCCTTAAGGGCGGAAGTATTTGCATCCCCACACAATTGCTAGGAGTTCCTTTACCATAGTAAAGTAATTGATCTCCGCAGAATTTAAAGTTCTGGATGCATAGCAAATGGAGTGATTGTTTTCACTCAAGACAGCTCCATTGGCATACATAGATGCGTCTGTCATAATTTCAAAGGGTTTCTCGAAATTTGGATATGTTAAGATAGGCTCGGAAATGATTATATTTTTGCAGTGTTTGAAACAGTTAAAAAAGTGTTCTATTTTGTTATTCTTTTTGAGACAATTAGTTAATGGCTTTGCAATCCTAGCAAAATTGCGAATAAATTTCCTACATCAGCCTACAGAGGATTTAAGATCTTTTTGTGTTTTATTTACAGGAAAGCATTGCGCGACTTCGATCTTTTTTGGAGTGGGTTTATTTTTGTCGGACATCACAACATGCCCCAAGAATTCTACTTCTGTACGCCAGAATTCGCATTTATCTAATTGTAACTTTAGTCCTGCTTGCCGTAATTTTTCAAAAACTAATCTGAGCTTTTGTATGTGCTCTTGCAACCCTTTACTGAAGATAATTATATCATCCATATACACAAGGCACGCCTTATTCTGCAGATATTTAAGAACTTCGTCTATTACTCTCTGAAAGGTACCGGGTGAGTTCTTTAGACCCATGGGTGTAAGCAAGAACTCGTAGTAAACATGAACGTTGCATGGCGTTTTTTCTATGGATTCTTTGCTTAACTCTATTTGATAGAATCCACTAGCAAGGTCGATGGTACTGAAATATAGAACATTCCCCAATTTGTCCAAAATCACGTTTATATTTGAGATGGGGTACCGATCGCCAATAGTCATTTCATTCAGCTTGCGGTAATCCACCACAAACCGCCAATTTTGTTGCCCCGATGCGTCTATTTTCTTTTTTACATTCACAATAGGCGAACTGCATGGGATCGACGAATGTCTTATTATGCCCTTCTCTAGCATATCATTTATTTGCCGTTGCACCTCTTCTTTAAGGGCATACGAGTACTGGTTCTTGTATGGACTGTGACACCTTTTTTGGTTTTTATTTTATTACAGATCGATATTTTTGTATGATTTAATGTTAACTATTGTACAGGTATATGTGTTGTTCGGGCTTTTTAACGACTCGTTTAGTCCAGTCATTATAGTAAGTTCACCTCGGAATTAGAGATACCCAGCTGTAAGTCTGTAAATACTTGTATATTGACACCCTAAAGTTGTCTCACAACCTACATATGGTAGGGTGTAAGCAACTATTAAATTTCAAGGTCAATGGTCACAAAAATCGGTTTTTTGCGCTTTTTTTAGAAATATCTCATTTCCTATGGGTTTTTTGCTATTTGTATTCACTATCAATATTGTAGAATACAAAATTATCTACGAATTTTGTTTAAAAAAATTTTTCATACGGTGAACCGTTTTCGAGATAGAGGGCAGAGAGCGCGCGGTCACCGCATCACTTCAGGTCAACCGGTGCCTCCGGTCGAAAACGCGCCATATATAATTGATGAACTATCGATAAATCAATGATTTTAAATATTTGTCAATTTTTATTAACTATTATATTATATTTTATCATTTTTTTCCTAACTTATCCACTTTTTATTCAGTATTAATTTATTTAACAACACTAACCTGCCCATGTAATTGCAGAATTGTTAATGAAAATATAAGAATTATATTTGAATTTTAACCTAATTAATATTAATAACTCCTTACATGATGAAAAAAAAACAAATAAATTATGAATTAATCTTTTTATTAAAAAATATCATTGAATACATTTTTTTTATTGAAAGTAAAAAAATAGAATATAGGGTACAAAAAGTACAATTTAAATCATCTTCTTCCTCTTCATCGTCGTCTTCTGGCTGCTGATAAATTTCAAACTGGTCTTCATTATCGTCTTCAACGACATTTGTCTCAAGTTCTTCCATGATTTCGGGGTCAAAGGTTCCATCTCCGTTAATGTCGCTTTGATATGGTAGCGCATTGAGACAAGCTTGCCCATTACATTGGCCACAAGCTAAAGAGCATTGCAAGCCCGCTTTCCTGGATCCGCATCGCGAACCACAACCACTCTTGCAGTTGCAGAAAATTGTATTTAGCAAATCTTCTGGAGCAGGTGGTAAAATTGTCATGATAGGCTCCAGAAAATCGTTTCGCATTGCCCAACCCCACACCTGGGGTTCCAAATCATGTCCTAACCAAGTTTGAACTTGATAATATACACGGTTGAAATGTTGATGAGCAGCTGCACTTGTTGGTGGGATATTTGAAAGCTGCACAGGTTTATTAAGTTTTCACAGATTTCGGAGCATTATAGGCTGCCAATAAGGTTTTAGTTCCACTCTCTAATAATCTCTGGGCCGAACAATTTTCTTCCTCAAATGCTGCAGCTAGTTCATCCAAATTTGTCAGTTTCTCAAAAACTTTTAAAAATGATTTTTTTCCCTTTTTAAAAAGCGCAGAAGTTGTGTCACAGCCACTTAATGCGTGCAGAAATAAAATATGTTTTTTGGAATGAGGATAATTATTAAAACTTTTAGTCGAGTATGTCTCCGTTTTTACATTTCCTTTCCCAACTTTTTTAAGAAAATTTCTTGTTCGTAAGACAGTGTACGCCCAATTAAAATGACAAGTAAATCAATATCTTGTCCTATTATAACTGCAGTTTTTTTAGACTTTGATTCTTCAATTGCAGTTTCAACAATAAGAACATCCGCATGTTTAGTAGTAAGATTTGCAGCTTGTAACTTTTCAATTAACATATTAATGAACTTATCTTTGTTATTTCGATTTGATAAGAATTTTTCTTGAGGAGGTGGTACAACCATTGTTTCATCGAAACAGACTTCGTACGTTTTTGAAAGTGCAGCAGTTCTTCTTTGCTGCTCCATAGCTTTTACGTTCTTACTGTAGTCTGAAATACAACAATTATTTTGGAACTGTAATGCCTTTGTAAATAATTCATGTATTTATCAAAAATAATAGAAAAAGTATCTTCTCTGCTCCATACAACATGATGAAGAATAAATCCGCCATCAATAATGAACGTCACATTATTTTCATTGAGAACAGAATCAATTGGGCTCATGTTGTCATACAATGACGATTTTGTTGTTTTTCTCATGCCATCATTATCAAATAGAGCTGTTGGATACGGACTTAATTCATATTGAAGATATTCTTCAAGATTACTTTCAATTTGTTTGCTGACAGTAATTCTTTGGAAGAGTAATAATGGATCCAATGCAACTTTACAATCATTTATTTTTACAGATTTGTTAACACTGGAAAGCGGCATTACTTTTTCGGAGCGTTTCAATTTTATTTCATTAAATGATAAGTCGGTGATCTTCATAGACTCTAATCCAATTTCGTAAGCTCTGTGGAAGTTAATTTGCTCATTTCCAACAATTCCAGAAGCTATCGATATTAACTGCGTAGTATTTGGAAAAGGATCATGGAGTTTAAACCAATCAAATAGTATATTTACGTCAGCATTGTCTTTTTTCACTCTTGAGTCTCTACAATCTACGTGTTGCTCGGTCGACTCCAAGGATATATTACAGAACTTCTCCATTTCCTCACAAATAGTATTTGTGGCGTACATAGCATATACCCATTTACACAAAACACTTTCTTTCGTACTCCGACCACGAGATACTCCTCCTTCGGTTTTCATGAATTTCATGAAACTTTGTTCGATGACCATATCTGCCCATGTACCTGAATTATATTTTTCTGTTCGTTTCACTGTGAAAAATCCATTTCTGAAATTCTCATAAGTTTGCTCATCCATAGTTTCTTCCAGCTTGAGCATATCTTGCAGATACAGGTGGGCTGATTTTGCATATAAGAAGTGACCACTGGAGTGAAAATATGGCAGCATTCTGCGCACTTCATCAAGGTGTTCTTGGAAAAGCCCAAGTCTTTCAGCGCGAACAAAATCAAGTGCTATTGTAACCATTTCGAAATATTGCACCCACAATTGTGCTGTTGGACCTCGAGCTTTCAACTCATCCAGTTTGTCTAGAAATGTTGAAAGAAAAATTGAGTTATCCATACATCCCTCTACGTTTGAGTAGGATACATCTCGAGAAGTGATTTGCTGTATTAACTCATCCAACGTACCATCTTCAATCTTCATGTCTTCAAATATGATCTTTGATAATGCAAGTCGCACCAATATATGGCCTCTGATGCTTCTTGAGTAAGCGTGACCGTTCAGCATCTTGTCAACAGAATTTGGTGCGTATATTTTATTACCAAGAGCTTCCTTAAGGCCACTTCCATCCATTATGTATCCTATGCTTCCAAGAAGAGACATGAGCATATGGAATCCTCCTAATTTCACAACAACTTTACGTAAGTTTGAGCTAGAATCTGACGCAGCTACCGTTTCACGTGCTTTAGAGTAGAGGGGTTGATCAAAAGTAATTACACACGTTTTTTGTCCGTGTGACTTGGCAATATCGAGAGCGCAAAGTAAAGTTGTGTCTACATTACTGGCAGGATGATCGATAAAAGGAAGAAACACAACCTGAGATGTTGAAAAATTTATTTCATTTTTAGTGAGCTGCTCAAGATAACCGTTCCACCCTGGCAACGGTGCCAATATCCCTCCATTTTCCGTATAACCACAAAAAATCAGTTCCGTTGATTGTTTTTTCTGTTAGTGCTCGACCGTCATGCAGATTATCAACTTGAACTTTGCTGTATCCAGGTACGACTGGTTCATCGTAAACTTGTAAAGATAAATGTGATATGGCTGCCAACTCTTTCGCTTTTGGTTTGGTTGTACATTTTTCTATCCGTTCATCGTGGAGAACAGCATTTTTTGGAGTTACTATCTTAATAATCCCCATAACATGAAGAGTATTGTTATCATCAAGAGTCTGGACATTTATATCGGCATTGTCTCCAACATATTGTACAAGAGCATCTGACTCTGATGATAAAATACGAGGCTGTGGGTGATAAACTGCTGAAACTTCATACTGTACTGTATTACTATAAGAAGCTGCAAATCCCAAACTAGATAAAATATCCAATAGTCTTTTAGATCCATATTTTCTATGAAGAAATACAGAAAGGCTCAAAAGTAACTGTGATGAAAAATAACGTTCCCGTACGGCAGCCATAATTGCATGGCTTATTGAAGTACATTTTGTTTTTAAATGATCAATTTGTCCTTTCCTCTTTTTGATGATAACTTCTTCTAAGAAATGTAATAAAGTTTTTGGAATTTCTTCATTAACATTATCCAACATTTTACTAGGAGGTGGATAAGATTTAGTTTCAACTATAGATGTTCGGATATCTTCTCTAATAATTGCTGCTGCAGCTTCTACAATTCTTAGCCTTTCTGCTTCAGGATCTATTTTTTTACTTTCGTACCAAGCTTTTGTTAGAATATTAGCTTGTGCATCACGGAAAGAAATGATCGTGAAAGCTCCAACTTTCTTCGTAATTACGATATCGGTTAAGTACTTCTGTTGTAGTCTTGTAATGATAGTTTTATCATCTGGTACATACCCTGTCAAGACATCTTTAAGCTCTTTTAGTGTGAATTGAGAATCATTATTATTTTCGATGTAATTGAAAATCTCTAACATAGCTTCTGTAACTTGATTATCTTGACGAGGTTTCTCAAGAGGCGATGATGATGATGATTTATTTGAAAAGTTTGTAAAGCAAGCAGCATGGTACTTCGCTTCAGCAGCGATCAAATCAAACTGTAAAATTATACGACTTTTCACCAATTCTCCAAAATCATCCCCACGTTCTTCTGCTTTTTTGATAACAGTATCTTTGAACTCAAGAGTACTCACATTTTTTATCTTCCGCCTGTATTTTTCACTTTTCTTTTTCTCTGCAGCCTCATCAGCAACTTCGCCACAAAATAAACATTGATTCTTAAAATCAAACACTTCACCTCGTTTTTTACGGAGTACGAATGGAGAAGTTATAGTTTCTCCTTCTTCTTGTTTCCATACATTGGACAAACCTCAAGGCTTTTGCAGGGTAGAATAACATCTCACAAAAGCGATTGCAGATTGGGAAGGCCGTCTTGCGCTCTGTCGACCCATGTTATTGAATCACAACATGATATGGATTTCGAAGGAGTTGAAGTTTTAATTGGAGAAAATAACTACTATAAAAGGATTTTCTTGGAGATGGTGTTTATTAACAAAATTGAAAGACCCCTCAACACTAGATCAGATACTCAAAATCTGAGTCTCATCTATAATTACATTTTGGAGTATGAGAATAATAAGAACAAAATTCCTAAAATATTTCCCCTAACACAGCACACTAACAATACATAACATCTTCGTTAATGTAGTGTTCGCTGGTTTGCATTTTAGTTAAAGGCCATTTTGTGTTGTTCCGTGCTCACCGTGTTGTTCCATGCTAATTGTCACTTTTACCATTTGTTATCATTTGTTTTCATTTGGAGTTTTATCAGTTAATTTCTAACATCTTAAAATGTAATATTCATTGTGTGTTTGATCCGATAATAATTTCTAAATCAGTACAATGTTATTGTTTGTAACGGTTTTTATGTTATTTTTAAATGTTTTTTAAATGTATATATTGTTTATGGAGTTTTTATTGTTTCCAACTTTTATGGTATAGTCGATCTGACAATCCATTTTAGTAAGTACGACTATTTTTTGTAACGTATTGTTTTTAAATATATAATATTTGTAGTCATCCTGAGGAAGACCCCAAACAAGGGTTGAAAGCTTGATGAATAATAAAATTGTTTGATTTCTCACCAGCCCCACTGTTGACTGCTACACCCAGTTCTTGATGAACATATTTTGTTAATATTCATCAGTCAAACGTACCAATACTTTTATATATATATATATATATATATATATATATATATATATATAACAACAAAGAGATTCATGGGTAATTCACGCAAAAAGAAAAGAAACAGAGTGGTAACCTTGGATATGCATGTTTCTAGCTTATTTGCAGTCATCAGCATGGTGAACTTTGGGAGCAAAGATGTTAATCGAAACATGGGAAAACACAAAACAACGGATCTCAGCTGGGAAACCAAACGCTCATTTGTGCCTTCAATTGGAAGATCCCGAGTTCTCAGGCAAATGAGCCAGAAACATGCATGTCCGCGGTTACCACTCTGTTTCAGTAGCCCTTTTTCTTTTTGCGTGCATTACCCATGAATCTCTTTGTTGTTGTTGTTAACATATCACGCGATATTCCTACATCTTCTTTGTTATTTACTATGGGTCGGAAGGTTCAGGCGGGGGGGCTATATGCGCCTCCGTGTCGATCTTGGTTGTTGTCCTGAAAACTCTGGATCTTTCAATTGAAGGTACAAATGAGCGTTTAGTTTCCCTGCTGAAATCCGTTGTTTTGTGTTTTCCCATGTTTCGATTAACATCTTTGCTCCCAAATTTCACATCCTCATTTGGTTATACCGTGCTGATTACGGCAAATGAGCCAGAAACATGCATGTCCGCGGTTTCAGTAGCCCTTTTTCTTTTTGCGTGAATTACCCATGAATCTCTTTGTTGTAGTTGTTAACATGTTACGCGATATTCCTACATCATATATATATATATATATATATATATATATATATATATATATATATATATATTGAGATGATATATTCAATAAGATATAAAGATTATAGATATCAGAGAGTAGTAACATAAGATAAAACAATTATAAAATAACATGTGACAACAAAATTTAGTTTTTTTAGAACATTCAGTTAACAATAGGTTTAAATATAATACCAAATATAATATAAATTCAATTTGATTAGTAGTATATAAAGTATAAGTATAGTAGCCAAATTTCTTCAAAATACTAAGTTGATTTAAGTTCAATTTACAAAGTTATTGATTAGATCATAACTTTAAGGAATCTAATGTTTCATACTAAAAGTTTGTCAAATATATCAAATCTATAGAACTCATGAGTCATGTCCATAGATTTGGAAAATTGTTGGTTAAAATATCTATAAAAAAAATATTTCAGATAAAGATATTTAGTTTAATAAAACCTATGCAATGAATGTGACATCTAAATATTTCATAAATAAAGTTTCTAGTTTGAAGGAAAATTAAAACAAAACTTAATTAAGATCACTCAATTTAAAATTTAGAAATAATAATGGAAAATATTATATGTGGAAAGAATTATAAATTTATATTATAGCGTATGTAGAATAAACAAGAATGTAAAAATCTTTTTGATTACAAAATATAAAATAAATAATCATTTGTCAATAATATTTCTCTAAACTTTATAAATTCTAAGTATTTCTTAAGATATCAAATTAAATCTCATTATAGTGTAATCAAAATTAAATAAATAAGTCAGATCAAAATCATTACAAATTATCAATAAAATAATTTCACGTTACAAGTTAGCATAAGACAGAACCTTAAAAGAAACCAAGCTCAATTAATTAATTTAACGGAAGCGAGACATTAGACATTAAAGATTCTTGTTAGCGACGTAAAAATTTTAAGAAATCTGTATTTGTATATAATGTCGATAAAAAAGGGAATAAGAAAACATGGGACAGAATGACCAACTGATTATTACTAATGATTATTGACAAATGATGAAGAAGGAATTTTATAAAAATGGTAAAACAAATGAAATGTTATTTTAAATTGTAGCGAATAACGAATTAAATGTGAAACAAATTGTAAACATATGCTTTTGAATATTTCTGTTTTACAATTGCCATATATCAAAATTTGAGCTGACCAATCAGAATGACTACTTGATGGAACCTTCTAGAGTGTATAAAGCTTCCGGTTATCAACAAAGGGTTGTGAAAAGGAGGATGACGCGGGGATAGTAAAACATGAAGCCAGAGTGATGAGATGTTTTAAAATGAGTAAATAAAAATTGATAATAATAGTGAAATATCGTAGCAGTTAAGAAAAATAAAATTAAAAAAAAACTTTATATAGTGCACAAATTAATACAAAGTGTAAATCAAAATTCCGAGAAGTGAATAATTGAATCCAGTTTCAAAACAAATAAATCAGAATCAAGAACCAAGGCGGCGTTAGAAGTGCGGACATTTTGTGAAGCGCTGTTACAAACAGGTTAGTGATATTAAAATTTTATTTTGGCCAAAATAAGTAATAAAAAGAAGTACTGAATTAAACGATCGTTCATTGCAAACTTAATTGAAATTTTAAAGGACCTAAATTAAATAAAAATTTGTATGTAATATTGAGAATAACAAAATCAGTGTAATATTAAATAAGAATGTTTGAACTCCAACCGTTTGAAGATTATATGACTTACCAGATATTTGGTTAATAACTGTAATTTGTATATGTAATAGTCTTATAAAAAATCATAATTTGATAAGTCACTAAATTTATTTTCACATTCACATATAATATATAAATATCCACTTTTACTTGCTGAAATATTTAACAATATAAACCGACACACTACGAAAAACGATATTAAACAAACTGAACGTTTAAATAGAATTTTACCAACATAAAACTGTTTTCTGTGATAAAAAAAAAGGTTTTTGTATCTGCACGTGTTTCTTTAGAAGCTTTAAGAAAATATTAGATTTATGTAAATGAGTTCATAGGCGTCACATTTATTTTGTAACCATTTCGTAATATGAATTAACATAAAAATTTTAGAATTAAAATTTTGTTTAATTGCTATCTAATTTCCGTTTGAGACTAATCACCCTGAGATTAATTAGGTTTCATTAACATTAGAAGAAGAGGAATTTTAAAATAAAAAAAAACATTAAGGTAAGAAAAATTAATTCAATTTCACTGGGCAAAACATGTATAAATAAAAAATTTTAGTAACGTTAAAACAAATAGATTAAATTGGCATC